>VWZY01004738.1:69143-85836 GCA_013399075.1 Chloroceryle aenea
TCCATTCCCTCTACTCCCACCACCACCCAAGCTCCTAAAAAGCCCCTCCCCAGCTTTCTTGTAGACAGGGCTTCAACCTTTGCGTGGGCCTCGTAAGACTCTGCGGATGTGACACCTGCTACACGCGGCCCCCGCGTTGGGCCACTGTGTACTTTACATTTGGATTACTCCTAACTGCCACACCACAGTGAAGTTTAAGAACAAGGAAAGTGGAAAACAGAAGTCCTGAGTGTAGACCAGACTCTGCTGCCGTTACTGTCCCTCCATCCAAAGGGAACAGAAGTCGCTTACTTCCCATTCCACTTCAGCTTCCCATCACACTCACCTTCTCAGTGCCGGCGTGTTACTGGTGGTTCCTCCCTGTCACTGCTGTGTCCGGGGTCACTGCCTCTGGGTGAGGGGACAGAGCAGTCCCTCCAGCCAGCCCTCTGCAGGGGGGCTCTGGGTAACTCCACAGGCCTGGGCTGCACTGCTTGGCCTCCTCGTGCTGCAGGGAGTCAGCCGGAGAGCCGGTGGTGCTCCGGGGAGCTCGGGAGAAAGCAGCAGGTATGTCCGAGCAGACAGAGCTGAAGAGAGGTAAAAATGTTGGTCTGCTAAGAGTTGTAGCAGGGGCAGAGTCACTTGGGCTGAGATCAAACGTGAAGTCTTTCAAATAGGAGAGCGCTTGGTGATTTAGCCGGGCGTATTCAAAATTGAGCTGGCTTCTAGCCACCTCTCCTAGGATCTTTGCGCCACTTTTCGGATCTTCAGAGCAAATTTGCTCCCCGTTTTGCTTCAGATGATACAGACTGCTGGACTGGAAACTGGTCTGATAGTTGTATTGGTTTGTGCTAGCAATACTGGAGTATGCTGGATTTTGGGCAACGCAGTTGCATTCATTTTGCAACAATAACTTGTTTTTGTACCGGGCCATCTTCCGGATGATATTATTCATTTCATTCCCAATGCACTTCTCATCCAGGTGCTTGTTTTCATAGCTGATTTTTAATGATGCCACTTGTGTTACACAGCTCTCTAAGAGCTGCACTATGTTAGTGCTGCTCTCTGTCGGCGTGGGGCTGACGTAGCTCTGGAGGTGGCTGAGAGTGAGAGGCTGCAGTGGTTTGTCACACGCGATAGACAGAGAGTGATACATGGGTTTCACTCTGCCCTCCCTCTCGAGGGGATCCAGGAGTGAGGTCGCAGCAGTCTTGTAGGAGTAACATGATTCTACTTCATGATTATCATCTACCAAAGGCTTTTCAGAGCTCTGGGAGCTGCTCTCTCCCTTCATCTTTTCTGGCAGTGGGTTTTTATCTCCAGATGTCTCACATCCTTCTGCAATTGTTGCCGCTGTCTCCGCTGAAGATGTCTGCAGACTGTCTCCGTTAGCCTGTGATTGTGGTGCATAACCTGATGCTCTGGTGCTTTCCACAGTCCCAGGCCCTGTAGCTGAATCCTTGTGGTGACTCCCTTCCCTTTCCTGGAAATCCAAAGTAGATGTGGCAGGGCAAGAGTCCAGGCTGTCATCTCTTTCACCAGCTTCTACTGAGGAGGTCTCGGTTGCATGCTTGCTTTCATCCAAAGACTCCCATAGGGTCCGTGGATTCGATTCTTCCTTGCTTGGTTTCTCCTGCAGAGCTTCTGTGCTCACCTTCTGCTCTGAGCTGGGGCTGGGTGGTGAATCATCAGACTTTTCTGGCTGTGATTGAGGACTCTGAAGAGAGTCAGGGGAGGGAGCGAGTCCCGAGTGTTTTCGCAGCCAGTTTATTATCCCCATGGTCAATGAAAGCTCAGTATCACAGAGCTTTAGCAAACATTCTTTGCCTTTCCATGTGCTGTGGAAAAAACCCTGGCTGATAATGTCTAGAGCTGGTTGGGAAGCCATGTTCTCCTCAGCTCCAACGTGAAAGCTGTAAATGGACAAAGGGATTTCGATGGCTTGTTCTGGAATGCTTTCAGATGTGCACAGGTCGTCCTCTAGGACTGGGTTTATTTTGACTTCATTTGGGTCATAGAAGAGCTCGTAAAGGGCATCTCCACTGTAGCTGTCTCTTGGAAATCTACCTGGGACCCCAGGGGTCTGAGCTTCCTTCATTTCATCGTCTTGTCCAGGAGAGAAGGAATCATAGTAGCCTTCATCACTTGTGGATGTGGATTCCTGGTTGTCACTTTTCGGCGTTCCTGTTTCTAGGGAGCTCTGTTTGGAATTGTCACCATCTTTATCAGGTGACACTTGGGGGTCTGTCACAGATGCAGCAGCCTGGCTTCTGGCCTTTTCCACATCAGGACTAGGTGTCTTCAGTAACTTCTTCTCAAACAGAGCACTCTGATGTAGCCTCACCGATTTGTTGATGTTGTCCCAAAACTTTGCAAATTCAACGGTCTCGCTCTGGCCAGGAGAAGCCAGCTGCTCCACACCCCCTTGGAAGGAGCCCATCACAGGGTTCTCTTTGTGCTTACTTCGTCTCAGCAAAACTTCTTTGCTGCTTTCCAGCTCGAGGTGAGCAGAGCTCTCATCAGCAAAGATTTCCCCACAGCCAGTGAGGGAGTCAAAGCTCTTCAGGGAGGCGACGTCTTCACAGAGGGTGTTGCAGCAGTCAAAGGAGGAGTCAGACTGGAGTTCACTGTCTGAGCAGTCCTGGGACAAGCCATCAGCTGCAAAGGTCTCTCCAGTTTTGAAAAGATACTTTGCAAGACGCCCGGATAACTCAGTTTTGCAGCCTGGAGAGGAGAGATTCTTGTCCTTCTCAACCAGGAATGTGAGGCTGTCCGTTTTATTTTTTTTAATATGAAATATATCTCTGAGCCCTTTCTTAGATCTCTTGAGGGAAATCCTCTTCCTGGGAATGGTTTTTGCGACAGCTGGTACAAAAGGCATCTGTGGCACAAAGTTCCTGTAATCAATCATCTGACTGCTGCATGCAGACTGGCTGGGGCTGACCACACACTCTTTCTTACTGCTGGAGCTGGACACCCCTGAAAAGCTGATGCTGTTGACAAGTCGGCCCTTACCCTTGCCAGGAAAAGCCTCCTCAGAAGCCCTGCCACTGGGGCTGCAGTGCTCCGTTCTGTCTGCCTCGGCTACGCAGTCGTGGGTTTTACTCTTCCTTACGAGTTTGTAGGAGGACCCAGATGGTTTCTCCAGGCTGTGGTCACCAGCTCCATTCCTTGCTGCTCTGGTAGAAAATCTGTAGTTCTTGTGGGTGGCCAAACATGCCAGCTGGACTTCAGCTATGCTTTGGTTTCCCTCCAGAGCTGCTTTTTTGTCTTTCCCTGCATCGTCTTTGTGGGTAGGAACCGTGGGCACTGAGGGCCCTTTCTCATGTTGCACAGTGGATTTGATGAAGGTCTTTCCTCTCTTGAGCTCCATACTGCTTCCTCACATCTGCTTCTGTAACAAAAACAGCAGAATACAAACAGTATGAGGTTGGTGGCTACCGCTTGTAAATGCTGAAAATGGCTGGAGAACAAAGGGATGGGTGTTAAGTGTTGGACAACTGCTTCTGACACCAGAAACTTCCATCACTGAGTCATGGCACTGCACGAGAAGCAGCTCAAGTGAAGCTGAAGCTGTGTTGGCAAGGGCTGGAGGATCCAGCAAGGAGAAGACAGTGCACATTACGGGCTGGTGACTGAGGCTTGGGGAGCATTTTGTCTGTTAGAAATGAAAGGGTTTGCATTTAGGATCATGACTGTGAGTTGGCTTTTACCAAGACAGAGGTCCTGTTCTGAAAGCAGAAGAGGCATCAATAAAAGCAACGCCCGAGGAACTTCAACAGGCAAGTGTGTGCATCAGGAAGGCAGCAGTTCATAAATCTGTACCTCTGAGGAGGACAAAGAGCTTAACGTGGGAAACCTCCTGAGAGAACAGATCAAACATTTGACACACGATGCTTGCTTTATATTAAAATAATCCTCACCCGTGAATAGAAACCCATAAACTTGGTCCTACCCCAGGGAGCGTGCTCAAACGGAGTTACTGGTTTCGCTTCCTCCCCAGTGTAGTGTTCTTTTCTGCACTACTATTTTGATTGTAAAAAGTCAAAAAAGCCCCATGAAAATCGCGGTTAATGACGACAGAAGTGTCGTTTGTGGTTTACAAAGCCCAGAGTAGAACACTGAGGAACTGCCACATAGAATCTGCTTTGTGCATCGATTCTCTGTTGCTAAAAATACTCCCTTATCTGTATCAAAGCCAATTCTGGTCTCTGCCCATGTGGTTTCATATTGAGCCTGCTTTAGGTTTTCATACATCTAATTAGTCGTCAGTTATTTTAGCCATGACACTTCCAGTTTCCCAGCAGTTGTTTCATGGACACTCTGATCCTTTCCTGCTTTGTATCAGCTTGAATATTGAGTAAGTCAATGGACTTAATAAAGGTAGGTCAGGGAAGACACAAGCACTTCCTAAAAGCTTTTAGAGAAACCAGATTTTTACTGGATGTGGAGCAGGACAAAACCTCCAGGTCCTGTTCTTAAAAGAATGTGCTTGGATCTTCCCATAATGAGACCTCACTTAATGATTTATCTTGGTTTGAATTGTTTGGACGTAACTAAAACCACTGAGAGCCACCAAACTCTGCAACACATGCAAACAACTCAGTTCTATCTCTAGCACTGCTCGACGAGCCCTGCGAAACAGCTCTGGTGAAATGAGAAGTTACCAGTGCTCCCTTGAGAACCTCAGATCAGATCTGTGGATCTGGATCTGCACCCAGAACAAGGACAGCCAGGGAGATCTGAAATTCAGCACCAAGCCCACTCTTTGTACGCTCTTCAAGTACAACTGAAAGCAGTCTTTAGTCCACTTTGGAACTGTCTGTAGCCTCCACGGGCTTCCCAGTTTCCAGGGCTTGCTGGGAACAGCAGCACTGACCAGCACCTCCCAGGATATGGGTCTGTGTGTCTGGCAGTTGCATCACCTGCAGCACTCCTCCAACCTGCCCATCAGTGACAGCCTGGTTCTCAGAGCCTCTGCAAACTAGCAGGTGAGCAGCAATAGTTACAACTAGATGTAGGTCAGTGGCAAAAGGTAGGAAAGGTAAGGGTAAAGTGGGAATATTGGACATCAGGAGTTTGGATGGTAGAGAAGACATGGTGAGTGGTGATAGATGGACCTCTGTCAGTATGGTGGAGATGATGGCACGTTTATTTATGTTTGGTGCTGCCTGTGAGTATTGCAGAGCATTCTTCATGAAAGCCACTAAACATTTCACTACTGACAGGTATCTGGAGTTCACAGATGCTGCAGGAAACTTGTTTTGCATATGGAGAAATAGGTCACTGGGACAGGATTACTCTCTTCTTCTGAAATGCAAACTGCGATTGAGAACAAACTCAGTGTGCAGAACTCCAGCAGGGTTGTGAGAATGCTCAGGAACAGCTGACGTGAGCCCTTTTGTCACTGTCCCAAAGATCCAGCAGCTGACATCTCACTCCTTCGCAGTGGCAGAAGCAGGTACTGTGTCCTGCAGGAGGTCCTGCTGCTGCAGAGCTCCTCAGAGGTCAGCTGCATGGCAAATGCTGGTGTTCTAACAGCCTTATGTGGGACTCTTTGAAGTCCTACAGCTGTTTCTGCCCCTTCTGACTATTTAAGCAAGGGTCATTTTTGTAGGAAATGCCATACTGGGGAAGTTTTTTCTGCAGATGCATTAAGAAGACTTTTAGAGGTTGTTTTATTGTCAAGTATGAAACTTATTAAAGCTAGGAATTCAGGACATCACTAGATAATCTTTTGAATAAAGAAATATTTGATCTGAATTTTATCTCCTTGAGAAGAAACACAATGGACTACCAGTTTGATAACTGGGTCTAGAAACTTCAAGGCTTCTTCTGTCTTTTCTTCTAGAGATTAGATCAGCAGTTTTAGCTTGAAAGCACAGAAGGCCTAAATTACATCTCTACTGAGGATACGAGTAGTGTAATAACAAAAGATACTCTGACTGTAGCCTGTGCTACCTGAAAACTTTCCTCTGATGAGGAAACCAGTCTGTGAGGTATTGTTTGGGATTTGGCTTGGCTGTTGTTGGGTTTTTTTAAGAGATCTACTATACATATAATCATCAACTTTCCATGCTGATTGCTTAATGTCTCTGTTTGATCCCATATACTCTTTCTCTCCTTGTCCCCCAGGATTCACGCCAGGCTAATTAGTATCTAGTTCACTGTGTCATCCTGCTTATTCTGTTTCAACACTGGCACAGCTTTGGGACTCTTCCCCATTCAAAATGTTAGTAAAAATGAACCCCAAGAAGGGGAAAATCTCCTTGCTCTTAGGGGCAGACTACCAGAGTCTGTAGGTTTTCATAAATATTTGTCTCAAGTAATTTCCCATGCTGTGACTTCCTCTTCATCCTCATATGATACAAATTATTAATGAGCACCTTTCCAAATATAGAACAGAAGTATTCATGCCATGCCACTCTCTTTAATACTTTCCTCACTTCTGGTTGTAATGGTCTGTACCGTGATGCCTGGGCTTTTTCTCTCTGCAGGAACACAAGTTAATATCTCTGATCCCAGGAGCTATACCAGTGAAGTTAGATTAAAGTGCTGGAAGAGAAAGTTACCCTCCAGTGGTTAGGAAAAGCTAATCAAAATGCTATGAAAAATCATTCTAGGCATTTAAAAAATGGTACATCTTCTCTGGGATTTCTTGACCCATGCTCTCAGTGACTCTATTGCCTTTCTCTGCTCCTTTTTAATTATTCTCCTCTTGGATTTAACCTGGAATATATCTCTTCTTCCAAAGGATAAAGGGACTGGTAGGAGGGACTGATTTCCAGCTTCACAAAGGAAATAATTTTTGCCATTAAAAATCATTGTGAAGAAGAGAAACCTATGGAAACTGGCAGTCAGTCTACTAAGGCTGGCTTGTTCTATTTTCAACAGGCCCTGGATGTTTTCCTTGAGAGGCTTGACCTCTTTTTTTAATATCTGTGAAATTACTTGTGGAGCACATTTAAATAGAGGTCATCCTTGAACCCTACACTGGGCTGGTTTAATTATCATGACAGTGATCTTTGGTGTAAGAGCATTGAGACTTCCCATCTACAGGAAACTGGACTTTTATTTTTTTTCCCAGGGAAGTTCTGGATTCCCCCTCCCTGGAGGTGTTGAAGGCCAGGTTGGATGGGGCTCTGAGCAACCTGCTCTAGTGGGAGGTGTCCCTGCCCATGGCAGGGGGGTTGGAACTGGATGAGCTTTAAGATCCCTTCCAACCCAAACCATTCTGTGATTCTATGACCAGTTCTATGGTTCTGTCTGTCTTGCCAGCTGCTTCCTTTCAGGAATTCACAAGTTTCTAAGCAGGCACTTAAATAGGGATATTTGGCTTATAATGTGATGGAAATAAGGTTTTGGTTTAAACCTGGATAATATTGCTTGTAAAATGCAGAAATACTTCATGCTTAAACTTAGACCTTCTGTGAAGGTTGTCTGCCAGCCTTTTCATGGAAACAGAAGGTTTTGCTGTGCCTGTGATTCACCTAAAAGTAAATTAAAGTTTTAGAATGCAAAGGTGAACACATTCCTGTGGGCTGAGGAGGCTTGGGTTTAGGACGGTCAAAACAAGAGCTTTTAGTTGTAGGTTATGTGAACCTGAACAATCCCGAGTTAGGTAACTGGTCTGGTTAATAAAAGCCATAGTCAGGTGGCCTAAATTCTACCTAAGTCCAGGTCAACAGACAAGAAAGCCAAAGAGGGTTGCAGTGGAGCTGGACTGGATATTCATTGGGAAGCAGGAGGAGGAAGATGCAGAGGTGAGATACAAACTGCTAAAATATTGCCTGTGTCTGGTGGGTCAGAGAAGAGAGGGGTCACACTTTGGCAATGGGCCCCAAAGTTTCCTGCCAGGATGAGCTGTCTACAGCTTTCCCTCTCTGGAGGAATGTGGGAAGACTTGCTTTGGCTTTTTGGGCTAGTGTTGTACTTAGTAACTTATCTCTTACTTGCTTATCCCACAGTGGAGAGTTTGTTTAAGTTCTCTTCAAAGAAAAGGTAAAATAGATTGTGCTTTAATGTGTCAGGAGCTAGAAGATTAGTCCTCTTGGATGCAACTCTAGGAAGATCATCCTACTGGGAAATGTATCTGCATTGGTGAGGTTACATGGATAGAAACAATACTATTGCAAAGAGGAGATGCAGATGAGCTCTCTGCCTTTGTTAAGTTTAGCTCAAAAATACTTCTGCTTAAGTAGGAAAAAATATAATCAAGGCTCATTTATTCCAAAATCTTCTCAGCTGTCTGGCTGAGAAGCAAAATTCAGAATACAGTCGTTGTTTTGTAGGATGGAGAGGACTGCTCTTTCTGCTTCTTTGTGTTTAGATCAGTCTTTACTGATGGTATCTGGCTCTCTCTTGCTAAGCAGAATTCTGCATTGCCATTTGGAGTCCTAATTTGCCCTCCCTCCAAGCCTCTTCCTTTTATACATACCAGAGTTGAGAAACATTGCATACTCTTTTATTATTATTATTACCATTTATTCAAAAATAAAGAAAAAAACTCTATTTGGGCTGGTTTTATCATTCAAGACACAAGTTTGGAGTGAGTCCAAAATCTCTTTTCCACAAGTGGCTTCATATCAATGACTTAAGACCCCGAGTATCAGAGTTACCTTTGAAAATGTCACTCCTGCTTTCCAAATGAAAATGGATTTCTTGAAAACAAATACCTGGTTTGGGCATTTGGACGTGTATTATGCTTAAAATGGATGCACTTCAAGATGTAATAGTTTTTAAAATATTTATTGAGAAACTGTTATCATGGGAAAGGGAAACAGAAGAGAGTGCTCCAGGAGGCTCTCTTTGCTTAGTTAACCTTGGGAAGGTTTTTGCTGGGCACCAGTTAGAATCTCTAAAATGCAAAAGGAGAAGAAAAAAATAGTAAATCAAGTATGAGGTGGCAGAGCTACTGCTGAAGTCAGTGGAGAAGAGTAATTTTTAATGCTTAGGATCCAATCAGTAAACAATGCAAAAGAATAGCTGGTGCTCCCAGGAAAGTGTAGGGGGGTATTTTTGGAATAAGACTGTTTCTTTACTCTCTATCCCCTAAGATAAAAGTGAATGATGGAAATAGTAATAATCGTGAGCATATATTCTATTTTGTTAATCTGAGTTTTAATTACAAAGCAATAAATTGTTTCCTTGCTAGAGGGTAGTGATGCCCTGTCTGCAGTTATGGTAACACTGGTTCTAGTGAGCAAATAAACAACAGTTCTGCTGAAAACCAAAGAGGATTTCAAAGCAGGGCTCATCTTCTCACTTAAACTGATTACCCTTCTAGTATCCCATGTCCATTAGAAAGCAGAGAAGAGCAGGGTGGAAAGGATGGAGGATGGAATCAGACACAGTCATGATTCAGGAAAAAGAAGGATGTTTATTTTTGAAGACGCCTGTGTGACACAGAAACCTGCACTGAGATCATGCCTCTTGTTAGGAGTACTCCTCTCACCATCATTCCTCTATGTACATCTCTTATCATTCCCCTTAATCACTTGTCTCTCTTGAGTAAGCCAGGATACCTAATTATTTGCATATCCATTTAGGTCAGGCAATGGCTTTCTCAGGAAGAACCAGCAAGAAGCACACCGATGTGTTTTTCATCAACCTTAATTCCACTGAGCACACAAAGTCAAATCTTACACTCCCCAGCAGAATACTAGAAGGGTGTGTAGTTAAATGCTTAATCTTATTAGCAATGTGCTGTAGAGAAGCCTGAACCTTCCTTTCAACCCCTGCCAACTGTTCCGTAGAGCTCAGGATTTTTCCTAGTAAAATTAACCACGTTCCTACACCCAGCATACCGTCCGACTGTCTGCCAACAGGAGGGGTCCCTGGGGGATCAGCAGCACCCACTGCTTCCCCCAGCCCCTCGTGGGGCACCCACTGCTTCCCCCAGCTCTTGTGGGGCGTGTGGCAAGAGGCTGAGACCTTGACAAAAGGAGGCTCCTTCTTTGACAGAATCTCTGCACCCTTCACTCAGTTTTCATCTGTACCTGAGGCTAAAAGAAATACAACTGCTTGAAATGCTCCACTTCCACCATGTAAAACAGCAGCATAAACTCCACACAGGGAGCTATGGAATCATCACTCTATTGCCAGGAGAAGGCAGCTGAGCAGAGATTTCCACTCCGTACCTGGGAAGGAAACAGGGGATCTTTTACTTGCCCTGAGCAGCAGCCTGTTGGTACCAGACAGCAAAGCGTTAATGCTGTCTTGCTCTAGCTGCTTTCAGCTTTAAAAGGAGCTAGGATGTGCATTTATATAAATACAGGCACGCACTTGTCAGATGTATGGAAAATAAGTAAAAAACCAATGCTTCACAAACCAGCAGTCATCCCAAAATAACAGCCCCTCGGAGTCGCTGTGAGTGTCAGAGCAAAGGAACTGCAGCTGCACCAGAGCGAACAATGAGGCACATCCCAAACATCCTACTCACCATCTTTTAGCACTGAGCAGAAATCCTCTGTCTCCAAACCTTGCTGCTGAGGCTGGTCTTTATCCAGAGGCTCCTGTGATGCTTTTCAGATTCGGAGGGGCTGGACCACTGCTGCTCTCCAGTGTTACTCTCCACCCCCTGTCTTTTCCTCCTCCTTCTTCCTTCATCCCCACCCCCTCATTCCTCCTGCTTGTAGCTTTTTCGTACCTTACACAGCTTCTAGGCTTCCACATGTAGCTTGATTTAGGAAAGATGCTTATTTCAGCCATCTGCTTGATGCCATGGAAATGCCTCTGTTGCTAAAGAATAAAAGCCCACAAGGTAAGCTTGGGAGTCCTGAGCCAGCATTTTGGTTCCTCTCTACATGACTGCTTATTAAATAGGGAGGAACACATCCAAATTAATTTCATTCCTCAGATGTTTTTTGTTTGTTTCTGACAGGAAAAAGCAGTCCTAGCATCCTTAGGCTAGTGAGATGCTGCACTGTGTAATATATGCTGATTATTGGACTGTACCACCCGTTGCAGGGCTTGTGTTAATGCTGAAGTTAGAGGGGATTTCATGTGGAAGCAAAGTGGCATAAGGTTAGAGAGTGACTATTTCTGCTGCCCAAAGCTAGAGTGCCTGGTATCAGCCTCATAGTGCCTTTGACAAACATGATTTAATCAAATTCTCCTTCTGTGTTTAATTGAATCAAAGTCTACCTTCTGCTTCAGTGTGCAATGAAGTCAGCATCTGATGTTACACCACCATTCTTTATTAGATAGATCTTAACGGTCTGTTCCAGCCTAAACAATCCTATGATTCTGTGGATGAGTTCATCACCATCACCATCACGAGTTTATCAACAGCAGAGCTTTAATTTCACAACGGTGTAAAGTTGGCATCCTCACCCCGAGCCCTTTCCATCCTGATCATATCTTGCTTGCCCCTCCCCATTAACTCTCCTCTGAGCCCTTTACATCAGCCTCTCAAAGCCCCTGCCTTCTCCTTCCTGCTTGTTGAAACACCTCTGTTGGGGGCATTGTAGGAGCCTCTTACAAGCAGAAGTGGCTTGACAAAGCAGTGGCTTAATCCACTTCAGTAGCTCTCCTGTGAGCTGCACTTTAGAGCTGTGCTCCAGGGTAACTCAGTAGTTTGTGAGAGACTGGCACATCTGTGGGCAGTTCCCCCTCCTGATGTTTACCCCTCTGCCTCTTCTCGTCCTCCTTTTCACAGTGAACCATGGAGAGGAGGGAGGGAAGCAGCTTAAACTTTTTGTGCTAAGCTTCTAAAGCTGAAATATCATCCAGTTAAAGGAGGTGGAATAGAGTGCTCCTGCTCTGAGTGCCATCCAGTGAGCCACTTAGATATACCTGATGGAAAATGACATCTAGGGAAACCCTCTGGGCTCAGTCCAACCTGCCACAAGTAGAGAGCCCTTGTGTGACTTCACTGAAAGACTGGTGGGAGGAAAGAACAAGTTGTGGGTGAATCCTGGTAGCTCTGGCATATAGACTGAGACCAATCATGACAGAAAATACATTAATTACAGATAGATTTGATGGGTTTATTCTGCATGAAATATTTGTGTTAATATACAGGGTGCCCAGAGAGGTGGTGGGCGCCCCATCCTTGGAGGTTTTTAAGGCCAGGCTGGATGGGGCTCTGAGCAGCCTGCTCTAGTGGGAGATGCCCCTGCCCAGGGCAGGGGGGTTGGAACTGGGTGAGCTTTAAGGTGCCTTCCAACCCTGACAATTCTCTGATTCTATATAGGAGGAAGCCTTTTTTCATGAAGCCAATAAGTTTTCAGGTAGTACATCCTTGCTTTGCAGTGATGCTGCTTTTGGGAGCTCCCACTTTGTGCACTCTGTTTTGGAATGTAAAACTTTGGCCTGTAAAACTTTGAAGTAATTCTTTGCTCAGAGTACCACCAAGGCTTGTTAGGAATGCTGATAGAGGTG
Source organism: Chloroceryle aenea (assembly GCA_013399075.1). Lineage (NCBI taxonomy): Eukaryota > Metazoa > Chordata > Aves > Coraciiformes > Cerylidae > Chloroceryle > Chloroceryle aenea. The sequence continues at coordinate 81,507 of VWZY01004738.1, forward strand.
AGAGTCAGTCAGAGACCACTTCTGGTGCTGATTCAAGGCTGATGGCTGCTGTTGGTATTGTCTGAGCAAACCTAGGAAAACTAGGGGTTCACATTTTGCTTTTATTTGAAAATTATTCACACACAAAATTTCTGAGCCGAGTTTCTGAACTCTGAAAGTACAGGCACCAGAAAAGATGTACCAAAATAGACCGTGTGGGAATAGACAACAGAGAGCACTTCAGATTGCTTTTGAAGCCTACTTCATGTTCAACTCAAGCTCAGTAAGACAAGACATCCTCAAGGACTTGGAGAAGAGAATCTGGCCAGGGAGGAGCTCTTAGCTCCAGCAGTGTTTCAGGACAGTCTGTCGTGCTCCTCAGGCACTGGGAGAGCTCTGGTACAGATGTCCTTGAGAGAACTCCAGGTGTCCAGTTGTTAACTTTAGGATGTCCATATGGACAAACATTTCCATCTTTAGGGCTTTTTATTTCCCTTCAGCAAGGCCAGTGGCCTAAATCCAATCATCCTCTCTGATTAATTCTGATTAATTCAGTCTGTCCAGAATTGGTTTGGGCATCAGTGGACATAAAAGGGAAGGGAAATCAGCAAATAGTGACTGAGGGGCACGTGGACCAGCTGCCATCTGTTTCACAGGAGCACACAGCCCTTGGCATGGGGAGCAAGAAGAGAGCCCTTGAGAGAAGACTGACTAAGGAACAAACAACCCCTGGTGTGTGTGGCAAGAGTAGAGTATCCAGTGGGACTGAGGAAAGGAGGATGAAAATCCACCTAAGGAGCACTGTGGAAACACAGGGAGAGGATTTTCAGATAAAGCAAACCCAGGCTGCCAGAACTTGGAAGCCTCCATCTCCCCACTTTGGTGTTTGCATTGTGGATTTAAGCTACGAGCATGAGCAACTCACAAAAAGTAAACTATACTATTTTAAAATTTTCTGTCATGGAAAAACATAGCAGGTTTTTTAACCCTGAAACTCAGAACAAAACCCTTGGCTGAGATAGCTCTGTTTGTTTCCAAGGAATTACTTACAGAATGAATTCCACCCAGGCTATTTCCTGCCAGTGAACTAATGAAGAGTCTAAGATCCCCAGTCCAGTTGAGCTTTCTGCTAACATCAGCTTAAACTTAATTATTCATGGATTGTTATCAGTATCTCTTGGTTTTGCAGGTCGTAGAGAATTGGTAATGGGATATGGAGCTTTTGCTGTGCAGATTGCTAGCAGGAGACTGCCCTAGGTTGCAGGGAACAAGCCTTGCTACTTATCTGCCAGCTTCCCAGGGTTTCTATTAAGTTAATTGCTACTCTTTTCTCAGTTACATGGTGAGCTAGAGTCTGCTGCAAAGGTCAGGATTGTGAACTGTTGTTAATAATGTTAATAATGTTAATTTCCTTAGCAAAGGAAGTGGAAGGATTTTTATCCACAATGTATTCCACCTCAGCAACATCTGCCTGCCTTCCCGGCAGATCTGGAGAAGAGAGAAGTGAGTAACTTGATAAATTTAGTGAGGGTGAGGGTGATAGCAGAGCAGGCTCAGGTCTGCAAGCACAGGGAGGGGACACTGAGCTGTGAGCAGGACAGGGCTGCTGCTCCCACTCCTGCTGTTCACGGTGTGTTTTCATTTCCTATCTCAGTTTAAAAATAAGTCACCTGCAGCTCAGAGACGTTTGCTTGGTCTGAAGAGAAGTCATTATGATATATATAAGATTATGGGTATAAACTTGAGCATAGAAGGTTCCACCCCAACATGAGGAAGAACCTCTTTCCTGTGAGGGTGATGGAGCCTGGGCCAGGCTGCCCAGAGAGGCTGTGGAGTCTCCTGCTCTGGAGACTTTCCAGCCCCCCCTGGATCTGTTCCCGTGTGGGCTGCCCTGGGTGACCCTGCTCTGGCAGGGGGGTTGGATTCAATCTCCAGAGGTCCCTTCCCACCCCTACCATTCTATGATTCTATGATATACTTGTCACAGGATCTTGCAGAGGTGTCCTCATGGGTGGTATGGGGGCCATGAACCAAGTCACAAATCCCATTCTGAGAGACAAAGCCTCTTGGCTGAGTGTGTAGCTGGTGGGACCTTGAGGCAAAAGAGCACTCCAGGCAGTTTGCTAACTGCAACAAGTAGCTCCTTGCTGTACATAACATCCCACTTGTCTACCAGCCAGTATTTAACCACAGAAAAGGAAAAGAACATTGGGAAGATGGATGATAAATGAAGCTTTTGAAATCACCAGCAGTGCAGTTGGTAACCATGCGCTTAGAAATGCTTACGGTTGATTTACTCAGAGGAACATACATTTTAGAAACAAAACTGGGTGTTGGATTTATGTTGTTAGTGGCAACATCACAGCCAAAGAGAATAAAATACACACTTCTAAGTGCAGTTGGCTATCAGACCTAGAGATAATGTTTGGTGGTGTTTGTTTCTCTTGTTCTCCTGCCCCTGGGTGGTGGTGGCTGACTCCAGAAGCTTCCTGCCATCACAGCTGGAAGGTGAAACCTCTGACCGTGTTCCTTGAAGTCATTAAATAGTGTTTGTGTAGGAGTGTGGTGTTACAAGCAAGGCTCTTAGAGCAGTGAAATATGACCATTAATATCTTTTGGCAGTTACAGCAAATAAAGTGGTAAAAGTGAAAGAACTGGCTTCTGACAAAGTGCTCCATTCATGTACCACGAGCATTGGCAATGCCAAGGTCATCATCTGGTTTGTAGCTACACTAATTACCAGCCAGTTTTCAAATACAGTATTTTATGGCTCCTTTAGTTGGCAGGCTATTTAGAGAGGGGTGATTTGCTGAGCACTGTTCTTTGGGCTTTATCCTTTCGTGGCTTTGGCTGGTAGCACAGCTCTGTAACAAAACACTCTCCCAGCTAACAGAGCAGTATCCCACAGTGGACAGAAGGCAGCCACAAGATGAGTTAACTTCTTCCTCAGCTCAGTAATGAGCTACCCAGTGAAGAATGAAGTGTGGATTCATGTGTAGGCAGATGTGCTGTCACAGAAATGGTATGAGGGTGACAGTGGGATGGGAACCTCGATTTCCTCATTCCTTGCTTTAGCCTGAAGTTTTCTGCACAAGAGATGCTGCTGCATCTCCTCCCACTGTGCAGGTCTGTGGTAGACACCCTGCAATTGAGCCCCAGGAGTGCCAGTGTGGCTGGTTGGAGCTGGAGGAGGCAGATTTGATCTGCCTTTGGATCTTCCCTGTTACAGATGTTTTCCTTAATCCCAGCTTGGATCAAACCCAGGTTAGGCTGCTCAGGATTGGGAAGCATTGTCCCAGTAATTAGCAATTACCTACAATAACAAGGCACTGGAAGAGCCCAGCTATATGCAGAGCAACATGAGTCAGGGGGGAGGTGAACTCTGAACTTCTGTGCTCCTCTTCCCACAAGTGGCCCAGTGATCCCAAGACAATCCGGTCAGGGTTCTGAGCTTGCCTGATAATAACATTATTTTCCCTGTGCCATAAAGATCTTTCTTCAACACCTACCCAGGTATTTGAAGTTGTGAACTTTCTGCCTGATCTACCCAGCGTGTGCTGCTGTTTGCCCCTGAAATACCTGATGGATTTCTGGTTATTAAGGTGCTAGCCTGTCCCATCCCATCAGCCCTCAAGGGTGTGGGATCTGTGGATCAGCAGCGTGGGTGTTAGTTCAGAGTTCTCATCTTTGGCTGTCCATAGGAGGACAAAAGCCTTCCGTGGAGATGATGGGCTGGTCAGGCTGTGGCAATCATCAGCACTNTCAGGCAGCTGTAGAGACTTCTCCCTGGTTGTAGGCAGTGCACTCCTGTGATAAAAGAGAAGTGGTGTCAAAAGGAGCCAGGAAGAATAGCTTTTGTTTAATAAGAGTTTGAAAAATGTTCATGAAAATGTGAGGAGTTATTGTTCTTATTAATTCTTTGGGCTTATTCCTTTTATTTTATTAGGCATAATCTGTATTAATACAGTAAGCATTGTGCTTATAAGAGATGCTGGTTGGTTAGAGAACAGTCCAAACCACACTCTCAGACACTGCATATTCTCATTTAATATATTTAATAGAACTCTGGTTTAATTGGCTCCATAATAAAGAATAAATATCCAAAGTCAGTTTTCATGGAATGAAGCAATCAGTTGCACATGAAAATTTATGTAATGATATTATAACTTCTTTCTGCATTAATTTCCAGATCAGCAAGGTTTGTGAAATCTTGTTGTTTGTACCTGCCTACCTGTCCCTGCCTGTGAAAAATTTCTACACCAGGCTTAGCCTAAACTTGAAATAGTGGAGAGCTTTCAGTAAATATTGTCTTTTTTTAAAGGTTTCATAGGTTCCTAGGTGGCAAGTTATT
>VWZY01004738.1:86070-115481 GCA_013399075.1 Chloroceryle aenea
AGAGGGTGAAAGCAAACAGGGCAATGACACTGCCTTTTAGCACCCCAGCAATGGATGATTGTCTGTGCTCCAGACCCCCCCTCAGAGCTGTGGGTGACACGCTGGTGACAGCCCAGCCACGTGGTGACGTGGCCGAGGACAGGAGGCAGGGGAAGGGGAGTGCAGCTGCAGCCTCTCCTCTAGCTGGGTCCTCTGCGGGGTGTGGGAGCTGCCTGGGGTTGATGCTGCAGCAAGGGGGCTGCAGAAGGCCGTGGAGCAGCTCTGGGGGCTCTTCTGAATTAGAATCGTTAAGGTTGGAAGTGACATTCAAGATCAGGTTCAACTGTCTACTAAATATGATCAGGATCACTAAACCATGTCCCCAAGTGCCACAGCTCGGTGTTTTCTGAGCCCCTCCAGGGATGGGGACTCCACCCCCTCCCTGGGCAGCCTGGTCCAGTGCCCAACCACTCTCCCAGTAAAGAAACTTTTCCTACTATCCAACCTAAACCTGTCCTGGAGCAACTTAAGCCCATTTCCTCTTGTCCTATCACTAGTGACCTGGGAGAGGGACCAACCCTCACCTCACTCCAGCCTCCTTCAGGCAGCTGTAGAGACTTCTCCCTGGTTGTAGGCAGTGCACTCCTGTGATAAAAGAGAAGTGGTGTCAAAAGGAGCCAGGAAGAATAGCTTTTGTTTAATAAGAGTTTGAAAAATGTTCATGAAAATGTGAGGAGTTATTGTTCTTATTAATTCTTTGGGCTTATTCCTTTTATTTTATTAGGCATAATCTGTATTAATACAGTAAGCATTGTGCTTATAAGAGATGCTGGTTGGTTAGAGAACAGTCCAAACCACACTCTCAGACACTGCATATTCTCATTTAATATATTTAATAGAACTCTGGTTTAATTGGCTCCATAATAAAGAATAAATATCCAAAGTCAGTTTTCATGGAATGAAGCAATCAGTTGCACATGAAAATTTATGTAATGATATTATAACTTCTTTCTGCATTAATTTCCAGATCAGCAAGGTTTGTGAAATCTTGTTGTTTGTACCTGCCTACCTGTCCCTGCCTGTGAAAAATTTCTACACCTATTAGCCAGGCTTAGCCTAAACTTGAAATAGTGGAGAGCTTTCAGTAAATATTGTCTTTTTTTAAAGGTTTCATAGGTTCCTAGGTGGCAAGTTATTGTCTGTGCACAAGACAAGGGCAAGAGGAGATGGCCACAGGTTGCACCAGGCTAAATTCAGATTAGATGTTAGGAAGAATCTCTTTACTGAAGGAGTAGTTAAGCACTGGAACAGGCTGCCCAGGGAAGTGGTGGAGTCACCATCCCTGGAGGGGTTCAAAAAATGTGCAGATGAGGAGCTTCAGGACATGGTCTTGTGGTCACGGAGGTGTTGGGTAGAAGGTTGGACTTGGTGATTTTGGAGATCTTTTCCAAACTTAATGATTCCATGAGGTAACAGAGAGAGGCCATGGAGGTACCTCCACTGGGGAAAAAAGGCTGGAAAAGAAACTCAGTTTTATTAGAAACCCCAAAAGCAGCATTGCAGACACATAAACATCTGAGATCATAGAAGTGTAGAATGGTTGGTGTTGGAAGGGACCTTAAAGCTCATCCAGTTCCAACCCCCCTGCCATGGACAGGGACACCTCCCACTGGAGCAGGCTGCTCAGAGCCCCTTCCAGCCTGGCCTTGAACACTTCCAGGGATGGAGCATCCACAACTTCCCCAGCAACCTGTTCCAGTGCCTCACCACCTTCACAGTGAAGATCTTCTTAAATTCCAACCCAAATATACCCTTTTCCAGTTTGAAGCCATTACCCCTTGCCCAAGACCATGAACAAAGTCCCACCCCAGCTTTCTTGTAGGCATCCTTCAGATACTGGAAGGCCACAATAAGATCTCCCTGGAGCCTCCTGCAGGCTGAACAACCCCAGCTCTCTCAACCTGTCCTTGCCGATGTGCTCCAGCCTTCCAACAGGTCCCCTCCAACAGCTCCATATCCCTCTTGTGGTGGGGGCTCCAGAGCTGGACAGGTACCAAAAGCAGTTTATCAACAATAAGGAACCCTACAACTGCTGTAAAACCCACTCCTCACCCACCTGACTGCACAGCTGAACATCTCTGAAATGACTCCAGTATTTTGTGGGTTAGCACAGTCATTTGGCCAGAGACTCTCACTCAGAACACTGGATATTTCTGTAAAGAAGAATACAGAGGATCAGGCAGCAGAGCTATCTGATTGATTCAGTCTGCTCCCAGGGCTGGGGTGTTACACACACACTAATGCCTTGCTGCACCATCACACTGCGCTGCCTGCTCCTGGCCCTGAGCCTTTTTTCTACTGGTTTTAATGAGAAAAAAACCCTGAAACTGGGGGTTTGGGTGGGTTTTGGTTTGGATTTTTTAAGGAAAGCTTCCTGAAGTCATTAGTCAAAGGAAATTAGTTTTAGGAAATGCACTTTGTTAGGATCCTGCAGGGAGACAGGCTTGATTTCTTGTTCCAAAGGCTCCCCTGGAGATGCTGCAGTGTGTCAGTAGGGAAGCTTTCCCTTGGAAAAGAAGAGCTCCTATAAAATGCCTTTCTGAGATGTTAAGAGGCAAAGATGCCTTTGTTCAGACCGTTGTAAAATACTCCCTGTATTTGGGCTGTTGTTGCAAACAAAGACACTTTCCACTAGATGTCCCTCCACATCAAACATTAAATAGGTTTCCACGTTTACAATTTCTTGGCTTTGAATTTCACTTTAAGCTTTGTCAACAAACCTTCTATCCCATGATTCACCCAAGAGGAACTCCAGCCTCCTCCAGTCCTGAAACTGGGCAGCCCAGTCCCTACATTACAATCCCTTGTCTTTTTTTAGTCAACCTGTACTCAGAATCCTCCCTTATCGTATATGGGAGCTATATAAGTGGCTGTTAAATGTTCTTTTTTCCACACAGAGCAAACTGAGAGCTGGGATTTCAGGTTGGGAGGCTGCCTCACACCCTCACGAAGAAAAGAGAAAGCAAGGATATTACATGATATTGTCACTTGTCTTCTTGCACCTGGAAAGCTTCAAATATTTACACCCAGCAGGATTTCCTAAGGGAGAAAAAAAAAACCAACCCAGAACTAAACTTTCAGAGGATGTAAGGTGACATTTCTCTGTTCACATTTAAAGAATCATATTAACCAGCCTCAGTTTTGCCTTTGGTTAAGGAAATTTTGAGACATCCTTTCTGATTATTCTGCCTGGGAGAAAGCAAGGGGCCATTTACAGAGGTCTACTTGGAGCATGGCAGAGAATACTTCCTTGGATTTCTTCCTCCAGGTCGCTGCTCTTTGTGCAAATTACACCTTCCTGAGCTGCTTGCATTTTGCTGATGCTGCCTAGGGTTGAATTGCTGGATGCCTGACACAAGTCTCATCTTCCTGCCGTGAGTTCCACGGAGGTAACTCCTTTCCCACACAGCTCTTCCCAGCACTAGTTACTCCCAGTGGACACCTCACACACCACTAGTGGTCCAGAAGCCCTCCAGAGCTTTCCAAGAGAGCCTGGTGGTGGATGTGTCACAGAGCCTGGGGCTAATCCTGCTGGTGTGCTCACCAAAGGAGTTTCACCACCTAGCTTATCAGGAGTTAATGTGAAACAGGTCCCTGGTGCTGACCTGATGCTTTGTGCACAAATGGCAACTGACAGCACCTGCAGGAACCACACCACAGGTTAAGAGATGGAAACAGGCCTGAGGAAGAGACTGGCACCAAGGGTAAGGTGTTGCTGAGACTGGGTGTATTTTAGGTTGGGGTAAGGAAGGGCTTGGCATCCAGGTTTAGGAGATGGTGACTGCAATAAAAGGATGGGATAGGAGCAATTTGCACCCTGCCTCAGGGCAGTGCCTACAGCTTGTTGCAGAGCTGGGTGGTGTTGCTGTCCTCTCAGTTGCTGCTGCTAATAATGGTGTCTTGGCCAAGCAGGTTTGCCAGTGTCTGTACTGAAGCAACAGCAAAAGTCTTCTTTGTTGTTTTGTGGTGTGATCCATGGAGGTTGAGCCTTAAACTGCTGCAAAATATGAAACAGACTCGGGACAACGTGGGTTGCTTGGCAGGGAAAGGGCCCAACAGTGGTGTGGGGTACTAACAACTGATGCTGGTAATAAGGCAACTAAAACTATCCCTAGTAAGGTACCCATAGGGGATATTCACCAGGCAATACCCAGAGGGGTTAAAAACTCAAAATTAAGCAAGCACAACTATGAAAAACAAAGACAACCTGTCTTAAAGTGCCCTGTTGTGAGTAGGCAAGAGCTGGTGCCTTCCCTGGGAAGGAAATGCTGCAGGTTTACAATGCAGCTGGATATGGCTGGGGGCCCTGGTGAGGGGTCTTTGTTTCACTTCAAGGGGCTGGAATGGGTTTCCCTTGCTGGGAAGGGTGGTGTTGTTAAATGGTATTATGATAACATAATGAGAAATCAGAGCAGCTAAGTCTGGACAAGGCATCCAGCTCGAGTTAATTAAAATAGAGGAGTCGTACCATGGTGCCAAGGGAAATGGTCAAAGCACAGATGGGGAGATTTGATTGCTTGCTGAGGATTAGCGTGGCTGGTGCAGAGGTCTTAAAAGGACAAAGGGACAATCTGGACAACCTCAAGACTGGAACCAGAAGCTGAGAAGAGGCGTGAGCATGTAGGCTGCAGATAAAACAATTTCAAGGGTTGCTGCTGGTGTGAATTTGAGAAGAAAAAGGCAAGCTTTAGAGTTAACTGGTTTTTGGTAATTATGGGAGTTGAGTCCAGGAAAAAGAGTGTTTGTACCCAGTTGTGGCTCATCATAATAAATGTAATGATGCTCATACTGTAGTAGAGGTAAACCCATGCCAGATCTCACACTGGGACCGTGTGGAGATGCAGGAGGTCTGGGCTGATCAGCTCCTAGGCCAGGATTGTACAGAAGAGCCCTTCTCTCCACCCTACCACATCCCCAAACCCCCCCACCCAACCAAGAAAAAGCTCAGGGCTGGCATCATCATTTCCCTGAGAAGAGGAAAGGGATTGTCTGGAGGCAGAAGGAGGAAATTCCAGAGCTGATGAATGGAGACCAATTCCTAGATTAGGAGAGGTCCTTAAAATAAATAATGTGCACGACTGTAGGGACATGTTTCTTCCCACTCTTCAGACTAAATGCTGCCTAACCTCTGTCAGGTTAGAGATGGTCTAGTGCCTAAACAAACACAGGCTGCTTCTTCCTAAGGCTGCTGTATTAACTGAAAACCAAACCAGTAAACTGCTTACTAGTTCAGAGCTGCTTTTGTTGGGCACTTTGCTGGAAATCAATCCTGATCATACATAAATTATCAGAGAGTCTGGTCATTTATAGCATGCTAAACCCAGGAGGGACAGTATGAAAGGTGGGTGGGAGGAGCTGACCTTTCTCCAGTTCATTTGCAAAATCGAATACCTTGTTATAATTCTGTGTCCCTGCAGACACCCTGTGAGTCTGACAGAGGGAGTTCACCCACTGCAAGCTGTTCTCTGACACCTTGAAAGGCTTTGCTCTGTCGGGGGAAAGTCCCCAAGCTGGTGTTTATTGATGGCTAATCATGAGACACAGCTCCTTCTATTTTGGGAACAGGAAGGGTGGGCCTGGGAATCTTGCCAGTAAACAGCTTGGGGGTGTCACCTTTATGGCCTTTACCTTCCCCTGGTCTGTCCTTCCATGCCATGTCTCTCACCTCAGGGCTAAGGTGACAGCAAAGTGTCAAGGTGAGACACTTGCTGTGGAACCAAGGGTAGAGCACATGGCAGGCAGCTCCTGTGTCAGCACAAGCAGATGGCAGGAGCTCAAGAGCAGTTGCTTTATGTGAAAACCTGTGCTGCTGGTGGTACAGATTTGAGGCCATGGGAGCAGAGGGGCTTCCCCTGAGACTGACTCCTCAGCTTCTCAGGCTGCCAACAGCAGAACCAGCCCGGGATGCACATTTGCTTTTACTGAAACTGGGGCTCAGTGCTGTGTATCAGAAACTGTTCCGAGGGTGCTCACAGGAGCTGAACTGCTTCACAAATAGTGTAGGAGACTTACAGGGCAGAGAGCTGGGGATGAAAAGTGACATTGCCTGTCTCATTTTCACCATCGCTTCAATCTCCAGTAGCAGGCAGGAGAGAGAAATAAGTAGAGAAGCAGTCTGAGCTCAGAAATGATGTGGAAGAAATTGGCATCGTGCTTGGCAGGAACTGAAGAGACACAAGTGGCAGGGGTGAGGTGGTGTCCGGGGGACAGCACACATAATTCCACAGCTGCTGTGCTAGAGCTGTAGCTGGCACCAACCTAACAGCGCTGGTTTGAATAGAATACAGCTCGGGCAAGATCCAAAACCAAGAGAAGCCAAGTGTTTGAAAGGGAAGGAGTCGTGGGGCAATTACTATTTGGGTGAGCGCCCATGGTGGGAAGTGCCCAGGGGTGCAGTTCAGTGTGGCCCTGAACTGCCTCAGGATTGCTGGGGGACTTCAGGGAGAGACTGGTGCAGTTCTGACCTCCTTCAATGCACTGCTTGTTAAAATGAGTTGCTAATTCACTTATGTTTTCTTCCTCTTGATGTTGTCTTCCAGCTTTGGTGATCTAGAGCACCTTTGTGCATCTTTATATTCCTCTTAGCCGCTATCCACCGTGTTGGGCTGGCACTGAAATATTTCCTTTGGAGCAAGAAGCTGTTGCTTCATGGGAGGAAAAAGCAGCTCGGTTAAAAGGACCTAGGAATTCCTGAGAAAAGGCTGAGAGTGGACTGGAAACATTGTTTATTTTCTAGTTGCTCCCGGTAGCTGTAAATATAATGAATTCTGGATAGCTGAGCTATATCTGAGCTGCCTGGTGACACTCTGCAGCTGGCTGCCAGGCGAGGAAGTAGCAGTGCTTACAAAAGCACAGAGACTGTTTTCAGGGAGTGTGGTACGTTGGCTCTGGACCAGGACTCGGGAGATGAAATTCTCCTTTCTGCTTGTGCCTCTACTTTTGGGTATGATTTGTGTTACTCTGCTGAAAATGCACCCGGCCTCAGTCCTTCATCGGATACCGTTGTACCTTTGTTCACAGAGCCTGTGTTGGCTCTAGGTGCTGCTGAGGACAAAAGAAAAGAGAGTAGCTTCTATCTTCTCTGGTGCTCCTCATGCACATCCTTGAATGAGCTGGAGTTGGGACTGGAGAAGAAACAAACAAATAATATCTCTCTTTCTGTACAATTTGGGAGCATTTGCATTCTTGCTCCCTCCCTGGCCTTGCTTTCCTGCCCTGAAGTCTGTATCCCGTGGTGAGAGGAGAGGGTATCACAATGGAAATGAGCAGGAGCTGCCCAAACCCTCAGGTCTGGGACAAGGCAGAGCCAAGCCTCGTGTGGAGAAAACCTGATTTTTAAGCACCTGTTCTGGATCAGTAGCAAAGGAGCTGCTGGGAAGGGAGAAGGGAGCTTGCGAACCGCGCTGTGTACGCGACCCCCGGCACATCCCCGGCTTGGCTGGCAGGAGATCGTGGCTCTCATTCAGCACATGCTGGTGGTTAATCTCTCTGCCATATGGCCACTGTGCCTGGCACCTGCTTCCTCGGTGTGAGATAAGGTCACCATCGCCCTGGGGGCAGAGGTATTGCAGAGAACCAAGGTTGCTTCAGCAGCTGTGCCGCCCGACAGCCACTGCTGTTCAGAGGCACAGCACTGGGAGCTGGGAAGGAGCATCCTAACTTGGGCAGTGGGGCTCCTTCCTCCCCGGGCTGGTGCTGTGCCGTGTGCTGGTCTGTGTGCCGTGGACAGATTGTGTCTTGTCACTCACAGTCTGTCATCAGAAGGCATGAATAAGAAGAGATAACGTGTGTTTTCTTTCACACTGAGCTCTATTTCCTTTTTCTGCTTCTATTCCACTTCTGGCATATTTCCTTCCATCTTGATTTCTGTATTATCTTTGCTCCCTGCTCATGCCATGCAGGGGAGTGCTTCCCAGCTGCCAGGGAGCACTGGGGAGAGCATACAGCTGAGGCTGGGGTCCCCCTGGCTGCTGCCTCACCATTAAACCCCTGCCTGTCTCCCTGTATATGCCAACCTGTCTCTTCTACCCTTTTTTCCTTCTGTCTCCCTCTGATATTTCATTTTATCTTGCACTTCCCTCTCTCCAGCCATCTGTCTCCCTTCTCATCAAATCATCCTCCAAGGAAATACCGTGTCAAACCCCTTCCTGTGCTGCCTGCCTTCTTACAGGAGGGAAACCTGGTTAAAGCAGGGACATAACCAGGCAACTCCTGCTTCTGCCTGCCTGCAGCGCTCCTTCCTAGGTGATGTTGGACATCTTTGCTGGTGAGACAGGCCAGAGACATGATATTTTTGGTGCCAGGCACAATCAGAAAGGTTGACAGCCTGAGGTGGATGGAGGATGCTCTTGTGAGGTCGGTGGATGTGCTTTGGAAACTTTCTCTCAGAAGGAGCTTCCTCCCTGACTTAGAGTCAAAGAACCACAAAGTCAAATGTATCCTTCTAGTTCTGCTGGTGACTCTGTGAGATATTGGATATGAGTTTAATCTCTTCTGATAGCTATCCTCAGATAAGGGTGGGATGTTACTGTTCTCTACCTAAAGGCCTTGGATTTCTGCAGGTAACTCCTGTTGGAGCTGTTGTTGTGTAGTGTTTGAAATGTTAGAAAGGTTCCTCCTCACAAATTAAACTGCTTTAGGAAAGAAGGCTGATCTTTAAAAAAACTAACTTTATTTAACAGGCTGTTTCTCCTGTTTCACAAATGCATTGTTATGAAAAGTAGGTAGGCAGGAGAGATCATGCAATCAGAAACAGTGTAGGGCGGCTTCTCTTGGTGTCCCATCAACCTGTCCAGAAATGACCACCTAAACTGGCAGTCGTTTGCTGTAAACCCCGGGTCCTATCTGCAGGTACAAAATTCACCTTGGCTTTGTGATCACCTTGGCCTGATGGTATTTGGAATTTCTAATCCCCATTTTCTTGTGGTTTAGGTTTCATTCACCCTGTAAAATCACTGTAACCTGAGCTTAGTTCTCACACCCAGTTCTTTACTTCCTTAATGTCACCATTTGCTGTGCCTGATTTGTGAACTTTGGACAGTTACAAGAGCAATGCATGTCTCTTATCTATAGCAAATAGCAAACCAGGTGCTGAGCAGTGGCTCTGGAGCCAAGTGGAGACAGAGGGCTGAGGCATGGAGACTAGGTCAGGAAGACAAGGATGGTCAAGTTGTACCTTTCCCTGTGGGTCCTGACTCTGAAAAGGCTTCAGAAAAGTCTTTCAAGTTAAGAAAGATGCTGTCTTTCAATTGACTTTGTATTTAAAGGAGAAGAAAAAGGGAAAGCTCAAAACCAGAAAAGTAATAGAGTTCAACTGTTGACTGTTTCCCAAGCCAGCAGCTCGCTGCCCCAGAGAGGGAATATGGATACAGGTGGGAAATCATTACTGCTGTGTCTCCTCCCTGCTCCGAGAGCTTCACCAGCACGTGAGATGCCTTCTGGACCTAGATAAGCCTGGAAGCAGGGAAGTTGAAGGAAAAGTCAAAGAAACTGGTTGGATTCAATGATCATTGGAGGTCCCTTCCAACCCCTAACACTCTGCTTCTGCGAAGGGCTGGGGAGACTTTGGCATTATTCTGGTTGGCTTCCCTGCCATGGCAGCAGTGTGCTTCTTGACTTGTTGAACTGGTTGAATCTTTGTGAAGCTGGAAGCTTAAGTCCAAACCAGCTACTGTAAGACAATAGCATTTCTGACCTTTCCTGTTCAATTTGAGGATAGCTGTTTATAGCTGGTGACAGAATATATAGCTGGTGACAGTGCAGCCTTTGGGTTTGCAGTGTTCAGTGTGGCTGAGTGCCTGCTTCTTTAGATCTCCCAAACTCAACGGATAAGATAACTAAGCTTTCAGTGGGATGTTGATTGAAGCAGAACTGAGTAAAGTAATTAACAGTGTGTGATTCAGTTTGAAAATCAATACAGCCTGTATTGAGCCAGAAGGGGGGCTGCTCATCCTGTAGGACTGAATCAGCAAGATATGTAAAGAGTGCATCCACTTAATAGAAATTTACCAGAGAGCATTTAAAAAAAAATCAATCAGTAGAGCATTAAGGCCAGGTTTACAGGAAATGGCAGGAGAATCGTTCAGGTTGGCACCACAAAATATTGAACACTGAGATGCTGTGGCAAGAAGCTGCCTAAGCTCAGTATCCTCAGGAGTGGTCTCGGAATCATAGAATGGTTTGGGTTGGAGGAGACCTTAAAGATCACCATCTAGTTCCAGGGACACTTCCCACTAGACCAGGTTGCTGAAATCCCCAGGTCCTGGAACAGTTCCAGGCAGGGGACATCTACAATCTTTCTGGGCAACCTGTTCCTCCCCCTAAACCCTTCAGGTACTGAAAGGATGCAATAAGGTCTCCCCAGAGCCTTCTCTTCTCCAGGCTGCCAGCCCCTTGCATGCATGCCAGATGTGGAAATACCTCCCAGGCTTACAAAAAATGAAAGGGGACCACCACCAGATAATCTTCAGAGCTGTCTATTTGGGGTGTGTAACAGGAAAACATCCTTTGAAATGTTTGAATCTAGCAGGACTATACTGACCAGTTACAAACCCCTGTGGAAATCTGAGGGGAGAGGCTTTGGCCGGAGTCACCCAGGTCTGATGGACATGAATCTGTCTGGCAGATGGAGAGTTGAGGACAAACAAGGCAGTGAACTTGTGGTGCCTCCTGCTCCACTCACACATAAGTGCCAGTAGATCATTGTATATTATATTGGCCTTTATTTTTCTACCAGCCAGAAATGCATGGCTGAGATGACAATGAACTCTTCTGTTTGGTCACATTTAATCCTAACCAGGGGATGGAAAATACAGTTCTGATTTTATATGGACATGAGACAATCTGCCCATTAATAGGACATCCTTGGAATGCCATGAGCTGGGAGGCAGCACACTTCCACCAGTAGCAGATCCCTGAATTCATAGGTGCAGGTGATTCGCACACACTTAACTTTTCACTGCTTCCTGCAAAAATAGTTTAATTAAGAGTTTGGGTGTCTGAGTGCTAATGTCTACTTATACATTCATATACTACAGGTATTAACTGTGTTGTCATCCACGGATAGGTTCAGGGCCTGATGCTGAAGCCCAATGTGTCATTGCCTCTATATTGTTCACACAGTTCTGAGTGGATACAGGATTGAGCAAGGAAAAAAACCCTTCTCTTTTACCTACCCAGGCACCATAGCAACTGAAATGCTGAACTTAAAATTACCACTGTTTTTTCCTCCTATCCCTTTGTTCCATATGGTGCAGCCTGTCAAACTGTCTTAGCATACAGTCCTGCTGATGCCAACTGTCAGAGTGGAAGGAAGTGAAATGTGCACAAGATTTGATGAGTGATGCTGAGTCTCATAAGGTGGAGTCTCTAAAGTGTCTGCTTCGTTACCTGGTGTGCCCTGAGACAGCCTGTCCGTGGCCCAGCAGGGCTTTCTGGAAGTGAGGCTGTCCCAGGGATGGAAGCACGCTGCCCTGCCGTGGAGTGGTCGTGCTGGGGAAATAACCACTGCAATAATGCCCTGTTAAGTAAAGAGCCACATGCCCTCTGCTCTTGCAGTGTCAGAAGAATCCGTATTACTTCTTTTTCTTTGTTCCTTCTCTGCAATCCAGCTCCTTCACAGTTCTCTCGTTGCCCCCCCAGCTCTGATACTGAGCTCTGATAGTCAAAGCAGTGCAGCAGCAGCAAGCCAGGAGCTGGTCTCCAAACGGCCCCTGGAAATGCTCTGCTGCAGAGTGCTGGCTACTCTGGAGTCTGTGTCCCTCATCCCAGCCAGCCAGACCGTGGGGCTGCAGGAGATGAGAATTCAGGCTTTATATATTAAAAATGACAAGGCTTATCATCTCTAAACAACATCATTTGATTCACTGAAGCAAAAACCTTTGTCATCTCTAAATAATTTCATTCGCTTGAGCCACTGTGATACAATTTTACGAGAGGATGGAGAGCTGTTTTTATTGATGGGTTCGATTGTGTTGTTGCCTAATTGGCATAAAGCATCACCCAATCACATTCATGACTCTCCTCCATCAGTACACGTGGATTGTTGTTCTGTATCATCGTGTGTTTGTTTAATCAAGCTAATATTTCATCTGCCTCCTTGGAGTGATAATGTGATGAGAACAAACTCAAAACACTGAAAATGAGCAACCCCTTCATTTCTGATCAAAGAGCTAGCTGAGGGATTTGGGCTTTTTTAAAGCCACACAAAGCTTCATTCTCTTTTCTAAACGTTCCATTTTGCAGGAAGAAAAGCAAATCTCCACTTTAGGCAAAACCATCTTTTGGTACCACAGAATTCACTTGTAACTTTCAACTTTGTGTCCTGGAGGAGCGCTGGTAGGATTGGCTACAGAAACCTCTTTGCTTCCATGGGATTTTTGCATCCTGTGCTTGATTTGCCTTTCTAAGGACTCTGTGTAGAAGATCTTGCTTTCTCCACATCAGACAATCATCCCAAAACACTAAGGACATGGACTTCTCTGGCTGTGCTCCAGTCAAGAGAGCGAATGAAACCTCCTACCACCGCAGGGAGACGGAGCTCAACACCTCTGCAAATTTGGATGACTCTTCTTTGCACTTTTTTCTGAAGGAATGGGCTCTCAGCCCACCAAGCACAAACATGAAGATGTTTTTAATCCCTCCTGTCATCTGCCTCGTGGCGGCCGTCCTCATCATTCCCACCATCTTGTTTGTGATCTTCTCTAGGTTTAGCATCCGTCAGGAAACAAGGTACATGCTGCTGGGAAACGCTCTGCTTTCTGATCTGATCTACCTGCTCTTCTACACCCTCTCAGCTGCTCTCAATGCAGCACACGTGCAGCTCCCGAAGGAAGCGTGCGTCCTCCACTTGTTTTTGCTGGCAGTTGCTTGCTGTGGAGGATTGTTCACAGCTGCTGCCATGGTCTTGGACACGTACATAGCTATTCTGTTTCCTTTGCGCTACGTTGCTATTTTGCCTCCTTCACGAACTAAAAAAATGATTGTATTGCTTTGGATGTGTTCTGGGGCTCTGCCTGGCATTTTCTTCTTGGTCCTATGGAGCACACACGACTTTGTGCCCTGCGTCCTGGAAACGTGCTCGGTTCCAGTGATACTGATGTTAACTCTGAATGGGACTGATGCCATCAAACTTTGTTTCTGGGTTTCTACCATGGTTGTCTTTCTCTGCCTGTCTCTAATATTTTGTTGCTATGCTATTTTGTACTTTAAAACCAAACAGTTGGGTATATGGGAGAGCATCTGCTCCAGAGCCAGTGTAACATTCTTGATGCACAACACTGTATTTTTTTTCCACTTATTTCCACTCTTGGCCCTTTTTGTAGAATCTCTTCTGCGCACTAATGTGGTCATCAGGCTGCAGACAGGAATCTGGGTCTCCCTGACAGTCTGCAATGTCCTGATGATTCTGCCTAAAGTCTTGTTCCCTTTTCTGTACGGGCTCCGATACAGAGAGATCTCAGCATCTCTCAAATCTATTGTCAGAAGGAAGCAGCTTCGCCTGGTGTCACCGGCTCCGTCACCATCCTGAGCCGGCACAGAGCTCAGCCACAGCAAAGGAGTTGTCCTTACCCTGTTAGCATACAGGCCTGCTGGAAATCACTCGGCCTCTGCAGAAGAAGTGATCAGAAGAAGTGACAGACCTATGTCAGAGAAGACACGGGCTGATCACTCTGCCCCCCTGGTGGCAGAAGGACTCGGATCTTTCGTCACACCACAGCTGAGAATCCAGCGAATGCTACACTGGACTATGGTCTAAGCTTTGTTCCAGTGCAGGAAGATTTGGAGGAGTTACTGAATCCAAGATCATTTTCAGCCACCCGTGGCAGATGCCTTTCTGGAAAATAGAAAATTAAAAATAGATGGTGCAAAGCAAAGGGGGGTAAGCACAGGTCTCTTGACAGCAGCACCTGCAGCCGCGAGGATCCTGAACCAAACGTGCTGAGAACAGAGCAGCTATTCCTTTCAGTCCCAGACTATCCCTGCAAGGTTGGTAGCCAGTGTCCTGTTCTTTAAGATGTGCACTGGGAGGTGCCTTGGGAGGTGCTGCATGCAGTGAAAGGCTGGGCTTCCTCCTGTTCTACCACGTCCTCTGCCTCACGCCTTCTGTCTTATAAACACAGGAGTTTTATAAATCTCTGTCTGGTGGGAAGTCCCCTTTGATCAGCCTCTCCAGGAGAGCCCAGCGTGTGACACTGACAGAGAGGGACAGAGGTGGCTGGTGAGGGAAATCGAGCCAGGAGCAGCAGTGCCTCCCTGCAGGGTGCACTCCCACTGTGCTGGGTGAGCTTGGGGCAGCCCAGATGCCCTGTGGGGTCCACACTGATGCTACCCGAGCAAGACTGAGCCCAGCAGCTGGGACAGCAGGGTGGGAGCAGTGAGGTGCAAGGCTGGGCACAGGTCTACCCAGAGCAGGGCTCAGACACGACCCAGGGTGAGGGACTAAAGGTGAACACTGTACCTGAGTCCCTGCTGAGGCATCTCCCAGTTCTGGCTCACAAAGGTCTTCTCTAGCAGCCTGATCCCAGGGCAGAGCTGCACCTTGTCAGAGCCACCAGACCCCTAGGAAGGTCAGGAGCAGAGGCTGCAGAGCCTGTTGATGTACTCAGGGGCAAGAAAGATGATCTCTTAGAAGAGCCTTTTAGGTTTTCCTGATCAGCCACTTACCTATAGAAGATGAGTGAAACATATCTCTGATCTTTAAGGAAACCAGAAATTCATTAGACAAAGACACCCTCGTGGGAAATTGACATTGCAGAGCTGTTCCCTGGACTTGAGAGAAGACCTTTTCTATTTCTAAAGAGAATATTCTTAGATTTTGTTCATTTTGATACAAAAATACACCTGACTTTAAAAAATACATTAGGAAATGGCCCTTGATTTTACTCTGAACAATATTTCTCTTGTGTGCAGACTCTCTCCACCTTCTCTTTGCTCAAAACAACAGACAGAAAGTGCTGAATGTGGCTTTTGGGTATTTCACATTCATCCAAAGAATTCCACTGGGTGTGAGCCAGGAGGAGATCAGTGTCTGCTTGCGTGAGATGTTTTTTTGGCAGTGAAGGTTGCCTGAGAGGTTCCTGCTGATCTCTTTTCTCCCATTCCCAAAGTGCTTGTTACTCTCCTTACACTGCAGTCTCTGCTCTCTCTAGTTTGCTGATACAACTGCTTCTGAGGTTGCAGGTTAAAAATAGCCCTCCAAAGAGAAATGGTGGTGTTTTCATTTCAACCGAGCGATCTGTTTTACAGGATGCTCTGCAAACAGCTTTGTCAGCCCAGTGGAGGGGGTAACAAATTCCACTTGGGAATGAGCTGGGACATCTTAGAGGCTTTGCTGCTAAGGGACATCTCCTGTGTAAGAGCAAAGTTGTTGCAAGTGAATAAAATTTAATATTGTGTGTTTTGCCTTAACCATGGTTCTCTGCTTCCCCTATTTCAACCCAAAGGAGCATTAAATTTCTGAGTTATGGCTTCATCTTCCAGAAAAACAAAGCAAACCAACCAACATCTCTTCTCAATCCTCTTCAATAAAAAAGATATTAGGATCTAGAAGTTGCTTTTTACTTCTGCTTTTATTTTCCTCTGAATTGACTATATGATACAGGAGGAAAGATGGGGAAACTGATCATATGCTTTCCCCTAAATCCCATAAGACAATCAAAAGTGGAAGAGGTACCTGGAATTCCCCCAGCTGCTCACATCCTGGGCCAACTCTTTATGCCAATGCCCATTGGCAAAGATGCTGGTAATTTAGATCTTGTTTCCTTCGTGTTCTTTCAGGCTTTATCACCTGAAGTTCACCTGTATTGTGAAGTTTCATGCTAAGTAGCAAAGATAACTGTGCAAATAGTAAAAGATCATTCTATATACAGCCATAGGTGACCTTGGTTAGCTGCAGGTTAATAGTCCTTGATCTTCCTGCTACCCTCTCTCTAAGTTAAACTCCAGGACAGACTCGGGTAGGATTATATTGCTAATTCTGGAACTCTTTCTTCCATTCACACCCCCTGGTTATATATCAAGACAACTAGAAGTTGGGTAACCTAAAAAATGACACTTAAAGATGGAGGAAGCAAATTGGTGATTGTGGGAAGTTCATTTATGTATGAAACCCCCCAACAGTCAGAGAAGGACCGTGCAACTACAGCACTGCTTTGGGGAAATGACCTTCTGAGAAAGGTGAATAAAAGAATCTTATTCCCACCCTTGAAATTGCTCCTTAAAATGGGTGTTTGCCTAGAAAAGTTTTTAGCTGAACTGAAATTAGTTACTGAGCAGAGTTCTGAAAAGGTCATTTGCATTGCGAGCTGATGATGGGTTATTAATCCACTTTAAGGTGGTTTAATGTTAGGTTGGTAAGTTTTTCTTGAGTTTCTGCTTGTAGACAACGTTTTCCCACGGAATATTACTGTGCTGCTTGGTTCAAGTGCAGGATGTTCCAGCACGTGTGGAAGGAACCCCCGTGCACCTGAATCATTTGCCTTTGGGGATTTCCCCAGTCTATCTGAAGAGGTTCAAAGGAGTCACCAGGGCACTGTCACAAGCACCAAGTTCCTATAATTGTTTTCACAGATGTCTTGAGTTTTGTCTTGAAGATTGTTAGGCTTCTTTGCTTGCCAGAACCTCATGGAAATGGAAATTGAAGCTCTGGAAATGGCAACTGAGACTGTTTACTGGCTCTCCACCTCTGGCAGGTCACCTAAGCGAACTTCTTGGATGTCAAGGCCAGCATTTTAATTTAAAGTGAGAGAGCAGTTGACTTTAACATGTGATTTGGCAGCTGGGGGCAGTAATCCTTTAATAAATTGCAATAGCATGAGTCACTGAAGGTATTCTAATTTAGAACCTAAATATATATTCCTGGTCAGTTTTTCCCCTCTTTTCTTGTGCCGACATTGTCGCTTCTCTTGCCAGTGCTCTCTTCCCTCCCTCCCTCCCTGCCTCCCTCAGCTGGGTTTCCAGTGCAGTTGACTGCTGTCGTTGGCCTGCAGGCTGGAAGGAGTCAAACCTGCATTCCAGGGGCTGGCTCTGTGCCACACAGCACTGGAGAAATAATTACATCTGCACTTAGGCTTGTGCCTCACACCAGATCAGTTTCAGTGTCATCAGATAAGGAGAAGCTCCGGGCAGGTAAACAAGCACACAGCTTTGGAAATCCTGGAACTAAATCCAGGAACTACTTTGGAATTTCTTTGGAACTAAAGCTTTGGGCTTTAGTGCACGGAATGACAGAATGTTAGGGGTTGGAAGGGACCTCTGAAGATCATTGAGTGTGATGATCTGCCAGAGCAGGACAGAACGAGGGCAGATCCCTCAGCAATGCACCCAGACAGGGCTTGAAAGGCTCCAGAGCAGGAGACTCCACAACCTCTCTGGGGAGCCTGTTCCAGGCTCTGTAACCCTGACAGTCAAGAAGTTCTTCCTCATGTTGAGGTGGAACCTCCTGGGTTCCAGCCTGAATCCATTGCCCCTCGTCCTGTCACAGGGCACAAGTTCATTAGCAATCATTTGAGTAATTATTCAGTAAAATCAAATTCTTCTCCTGCAGTTTTGGTCATTAACATGGGAGCGTCTACTCCTGCTCCATCAGTTGGCTGTGTCATTTTCCAAGGGAAGTTTACTGCAGTAACAGGTCAGAAGGAAACTGGCATTTGCCTGGTTGCACTGGAGGAAGTCCTGAGAAGCCTGGGGCTGGGGAACATCACCAGTTTCCCCCAGGACAGGTCACACACCTCCCACGGGGAGCCATCTGCTCTTTGCTTCGCTAGTGGCTGGGTTGGTACCGGGTGTCCAAAGGGGACAGAAACTGTGACTTGGGCCATTCCCAGTGGCAGGGGGGGTTGAACAACAGATAAGAAAGAGCCCGTGATAAGAAAAGGAAATAAGAAGTTTCCTTGAAACACAGTTTCTGTTGTCTCCTGTCCCCACCCCACCTGGCTGCTGGTAACTGAGGCCACAGCCCTGCTAGCTCTTGCTGTTTTCCCAAGCCTCGTGATTTCTGGCATCTGCATAAAACCACTGCTCCTGAATGTCTTTGTTTTTCAGTACCCTTCAGATTGCAACATCAGTCTGAAAGGTACAAAGAGCAGGGAAGCAAATCAAAACAATTCTTCATGAGCTGCTCTTAAACAGTCAGAGGTTTGGAGAGATTCATCAGTTAGGAGAGGGAAAGGAGCCAAGCTGCTCTTCTGCTGTCCCCTGCTTGCCCAAGGTCTGCAGGTGTGGCTGGGGACCTGCCACGGGAGAGACAAGGAGCTGTTTTCTGTCTCGATATGTAGAGTTAAGAATTTGTATTTGGAAGACAATTTAGAGAACTTTTTTCTAACTCAGTGGATTTTTTTTCTCAAGAAAAGAAATGTAAGTTTTGCTTCTGATGTCACAGGGGAGGGGAAATCAGCATCCAGCTCCTGAGGGCTTCTGGTTTTTAGGATGATTCCCAGCAGGAAGATCTGGTCAGCTTCAGCAGCTGCTTTCAGTACTTCTGGCAACTGGTGAAGATCCAGAAATGCAGCTCCACGAGCAGAAAGAGAGACACATCACCCCAGTCCCCCCATTCATCCACCTTCTCTCTCCCTGTAGCCCAGCCAGCTCTCTGGCATTAATGTCCTGACATTCAGGAACACACAGTTTTTTCTCAGCCCTTTGTGAGGGAAATACTGTTTTTCATAATGTAAAAGGCAAAAGGAGATGTTACATAGAGGGAGAGAGGCTGGAAAGGGTCACTGCTCTCTGCTCGGACAGATTTGTTTTGCACAGTGTTTTCTGTCTCGATTTAATAGTGAGTTGGCTCTTTCCAGCCACTACGCAGGGGAGGAGGGACAGGAATATGTTCCCAGTCTTTGGCCAAGATTGTCCCAGGGCGCCCCAGGCGTGACCTCTTCAATGTTTATTTTTCTTTCTCTACCACTGCCCCAGATGCTGGAACTCGAGCCCTCCCAGCCTGTTGAACCCTTTTGGTACAGCATGTGATGGTCCCAGGAATCAGGCTGGGAAGAGTACCTGGAAATGTTTTTGTCCCCAGCAGACTGTTCTGTCCGTTTGCATTCCAGGAAATCAAAATCCATGCGAAAAATCCTGGGAGAACAGTGCCACCCAGTGGGGATGGAGGCAGAGATCCCAGCACCCACCAGCACTACTCCCTACTCTGGGAACAGCAGCAGGCAGAGGAAAAAGCCTTTTGAGCAGAACCAGCCCAGGACAGAAGAAAAGGGAAACTAGTTTTGGGTTTGCTTTATTAGAAAACAGCTGCAATGAACGTTCAGTGGAACCAGATGAGCATTCCTTTAGCTCTGCAGGCTCTGCAGTCCCTTTCTGGGGAATGACAGCAAGGTTTGCAAACTGAGCTGGATTTTCTTTGGTCACGCAGAACTGAAAAGCTAACAAAGTGTCTTCAAGCAAACAAACAAACAAACAAACCAACCAGTTCTAACTTAACCTAATGTGCCAAACACTGGAAAAAGAAACCACAGCTTTGGAGGAAATGACGTTACAGTTTTCACCAAAGTTACAAATCTTTCTTTCCAAGAAAGCTTCATTCTCTTTTTCACTAGTAGATGCTACAAATCCAACTTAATAAATAGTCAAACAAACTTCAGGACCAGAGTGAGCCAGCTCGAGCACATTTCACCGGGGCAGATGTAGCTGGGAAGTCAGTTTCCCACCTCTACCTCACATTTCTTTGCCTCTACCTCACATTTCTTTGCCTGATTGGAGGCGTTGTGTTGGCAAGAGTAAACCACGGCTGGTCCCTTTGTTTTGGGGGGGAGTGGAAGGAATTGAGATAATTTAAGGATATGCTGTACAGGGGAAACAAAAGGACTGAGCATATGTACAGATGGTGCCCAGAGGACCCCGGTGGCAGCGTTTCCATCCTTTGTTACTTGCAGCTAAAAAGCATCGTCGCTGCTGCAGCCTGTGCCACAGGGACCCGGAGGAGCTGGGTTCCTTTGCAGTTCTCCTGCGGTCAGACAGAAACTGCCCCAGGCACAATCCTACGGATGTGCGTGTAAGACTTCCTGAGGGTAACGCTCCCGTGATGAGACACCCCCCGAGGAAGGACACACTCTTCTGTCAGCTTCTGAGTTTCAGGGTCCCAGCAGAGCACTGTCGCAATGACTTCGTTCTTTTCGTCTCGGCCCCCGGTGATAAACAGCTTGTTGTTGCAAGGAGAAATCCCACAGCTGGCTCTCTCGTGGGTAAACTGAGTCACCAGACACCACGTGTCTTCCTGGGGGCTGTAGGAGTAGAGAGCTTTCATTGCCCCACCTGCAGAAGAAATGGATATCGTGGTCAGTCCTGGCAGAGGTTTTAATTCAACCACCCATTTCAACAAGGCTCCATTTCTGGCATTCGTGAAGAATGATTTATGCCCCAAAGCTAAGAAAGAAACAAAGTCACAGGATGCTTCATTGTTTTGAAAGCCAGTTCCGCAGAAGGCCACTTATTGTTCATCAGGCTGTGGAATTCAAGGCCAAAACAAACTGCTGTGGTCATGCGGTGTGACCACAGTGCACCCAGTGACTGAGCTCCCTCCTACCTGCTGCCTCAGCTAAGGACACAGCTTCAGAAAAAGAAGAGGGCTTTGGTCGTGAAGGACTAGGCAGGGCAAGTTGTCACTGTGAGAAATGGGTACGTGAGGTTTTTTTCAACGACTTCTCTGATTTCAGTGTCCATCTGTCCATCAAACCTCCTGCCACCTGGAGCTGTTTCCAGAAGCCCCCTCCTCATTCAGGGGTTTGTCAGACTGAACCAATGATCTTCTTCTGGTCATGCTGAACAGAGAGTCACCTCGAGTTTCTCCATGTTCCCCAAATCTACAGTCATTCTTGAAACCTTTTGTGCACCTTGGGGCTGGACTCAAAGATCTCCAAGGTCCCTTCCAACCCCTGACACCCTGTGATACCTTTCCCAACTCTGCAGTGTCCTTTTCTCTTGAGAAATGGTCAGGACCTCCACACTTAAGACAGGCTAGGGAAATATATTCCCTCCTGAGAGTAACAACAGCTAAATGGTTCTTCTGAAATTTGCAGGGACTGGATGTGTCTTCCATAGCAGCTGTCTAGAATATAGAGAAATGGGGAAGCCTTGAAGCTGTGGTTTTACTGATGAGCTGCAGCAGTGCCTGGGATCCCACCCCCTGGCAAAGCGAGCCTTTGTCTACTGTGCTGATAACAAGTGCTGGTTTTGACAACACTAGTCAAATCCCTGAGGGGTGATGGAGTCATTGTGAGGTGGCTTTGAGTTTTATTTCCCAGCTGGAGCAGACTGAAAGCATCCTGCTTTGGGTGCAGGAACCAAATGTTCTTTTATCTTTTAAACTTCAAGTGGGGCTGATTTCTACCCATTTGTTTCTTAGATGGCTAAACAATAGGTGTAGTGGTGGATGGTCCTGGCTGAAAGATGCTGACTGGATGTAACTGGAGCATCCTGTCAGGCTTTATGAGGACTTACATCAGCCTGCCCATCAGTCATGCCCCTAAGTCATGCCTTCTGCTCTGTCACCCTGTACAAAAGGGGTGAGGTCAATCCCTGTGCTGAGGAGAAGCTCGAGGGATTTCCACAGGTACAAGGTGCTTGTGTTCTGTAGGAGCACACACATGCAGATTGCAAACTTCCCTTCAGAGCACTGTTTATTCTTGGGTGATCCTCTGGCTCTGGCCAGCCCCCAGCACCATGTCGGTGATACTGCGGGTGAGAAACTTTCTGCAGCAAGGCTGAGAGAGGGAGGGGACCTTTTCAGAGCTCCTCTTTTCGAAACTAATGTTCCTCTTTCCTTCTTCTGTTTTTTTCCAGCACCATCTGCAAGCTCCCTCCTCCCTCCACACTCCAGCTCACCACCGTTAAGCTCTTGCTCTTTCATCTTCCAGTTCTGGCAATTGATTGAATTAACCCCAGGCAAGATCTAGTCTGGGGGCTTTGGGTATGAGTGGCTCTGCTCCTGGTACTCATACCCCTGCATAAATCCTTTATGCAGTGGGCTGTGTAATGCTCCTGGAGAGGAGAGAGGGCGTGATGTAGCTATGAACCCACTTTTGGATGGCTTTAGGTTGTCTCCGGGCTAACTCCAGCTTTCCAAGCTACCTACCACACCAACAGGGAGTTTGACTTGGTAACTTGTTGTGAATGTGCTGGATTCCCACCCCTCACTAAGCTGAGTGGGAAGAGCCATCTGACCATGTGTTCTCCACAGAGTTTGTGGGTGAAACTAGCGCACAGAAACAAGCCCTGCTGTGTCCAGACAAGAATCATGAAGGTTGGAAATGACCTTCACGATCACCAAGTCCAACCATCTACTAAATATGATCAGGATCACTAAACCATGTCCTCAAGTGCCACAGCTCAATGTTTNTATGCTCCACCTACCCACAACATAAATGTGATCACGGAAACTTGTGGCATTGATGCATTTGGCTTCCACTGGCATGGCAGCTTTCAGGCTCCACGTGTTGGTCGTGGGGTCGTAGCACTGAGTCTTGTCCGTCGCCAGCTTCCCGTTGGGTCCCCCCCCAATCACGTAGAGTTTCTTCTTGTAGCTCGCTGCTGCAAAGGAGCTGACGTTGACCATGAGGGGAGCAGCCTGTGTGACCATAAGCAATCATTAGCAACCATCTGAAGTAGTCAGACTGATGCCTGCAGGGGGGGGAGATGAATTTTAAGTCAGACATCCCTTCTAAGATGATCAGGAGGGTTCAGAAGATGACATTTCTGGGGGTAAGGGAGAAGTAAGTTTCAGCTTTTTCTTAAGACTGTAAAACCCTTAATAAACACCCTGTAAAACCCTTAATAAACACACACTCTCTTCAAATGCTGGCATTAGGATTACGTGATCAACCACTCAAAAGCAGGGAAGTGTCAGAAATGCCCCAAATCTCCTTTACATGCTTACAACAGTGAATAAACCCAAGCAACTTGTTGGTACTGCTCTTTCTATTTGCATCTGTGATCATCAGATTCCTCCACGTTGCTTTGTATCATCTGAAAACTAGGGCTTGGACCTGCCATGTAATGCCTGATCTCATTACTGGATTAATTACATGGATTAATTGGCTGCCTCATAGTCTATAGGAAAAATACTCAGGTTTGTTGCTTTGGTTTTTTTTTTAACAGACCTGAAATATTTAAAAGAATAGTGCTGGATCCTGCCTTGCTCATCTTTGTGACTGTGATTAAAATGCTCCAGAGGAGTAAAGTGTGATGGGATGCAGCTTCTTACCTCTGACCAGCAGTTATGAAAGGGGTCGTACGCTTCCACGCTGTTGATTCTCTGCATGCCATCGAAGCCCCCGATGGCATACACCTTGCCACCCAGCACAGCCATTTTATGCCTCCATCTGCCAATATTTAGGTACTCGATTTGTATCCATTTGTTGATGGAGGCGTTGTACTTCCAGACCTCGTGCTTTGTTTCTTTGCCACCTGCAGTGGACACGACACGTGTAAATGTGAGAGCAGAGCTTGTCGGTACTAAAAATCTCCAGTGTGTTCAAGTTGTAAACCTTTCTCTCATGATAGGAAATAAATCATTGGTGCTTAGTGTTAGCTTCTTAATTACCCACACCAACTGCCTGGCCCTGTTACAGCAGGAGAAATTTCTGCACTTAGTTTACCTCCCAGTGAAGAAAACTGAACAATTTCTACAACCAAATACGCAGGAAAGATAATTCACTCTTCCTCACTTCACCAAATCACACCCACTTTCATGTTAATACCAAGTGAATGACCAACCACTCGCAGCCTGGGGATATGCAGGGGGTGTTTGTGCAGCACCCAGGGCTTTGCAGAATGCTGCAGTGACAAATAAAACCCCCAATTTAAATAAGAGAGTGGAGGATGCTGCAGGAGCTGCCAGGGGAGATCCAGCCTAGTGGGTTAGAGTGGGAAACAAAGGACCTGTCTCTGAACTCCTATCCACAGCAGTCCTGCTTGACACGTAGAGGTTTTACTATTCAACCTTGGGACCATATGGCTGGCATCTCATTTTTGTACCTCTCCTTCTGGTCTCTTGGATTTGCTTCCTGTTTATAGCCTGGAGATCAGAACTGGACTCTACAGCCTCATTCTAGAGCTGACCTGCAAGTGAATCCTTACTCTGCTAAAGCCTTCTAAGCAAGCACTTGTGTTTGCCTGTCATTTTTGGTGTAACAGCAATACAAATGGAGCTAGTTAAGCCTGAACCCACATTTACAGACTGAGTAGCTTATTCCATCATCTGCAACCCGATTAAGCATTTGCTTCACTGATGAATATACTGAAAAGAGAATTCATATTCCATTGAGAAAGTGTCTGCCTTCATTGGTATTCTGCCCTGCAGCCAGATCACTGTAAACTGATGGAGCTGATCTCTGGGCTAAATAGCAGATTGAATAGGAGATAATTAGCATGCTAGAAAGAGTCGTTTGTAATGCTTTTGTCTCAGTATTTTTCACATGTATGTGGTGAATTTTATTTGCACTCAAATAGCTGAAGTGGCTGAAGGGCCTGAATGCAGCATTCATGGTTACAATGGGGCTGAGAGACTGACTGCAGGTGTTCCCTTTGCCCTCCCTCCAAACCTCCCTTTCACATCAGCTGCTTCTTCCCTGCACAGGCTGCAAATTCACCCTCCTGAGATGGACCAGGAGGGTGAATTTGCTGCACATCAGGGCGTAGGGAGAGATTTTGGAGAGAGCAGGAGGTATATTTTGTTTCGGTTCTTTCTCTAGACCACATTTCTTTCTGATTTCAGGAAAAATTGTAACTAAATCAGCAAAAAGAAACAGACTGGTGAGTGATGATTCATGTCATTTCTAGTTACACTGCAAGTGGAAGTCAGAACAGTCAAAGCATTCGAACTGCTTGGGGAACTGGTGATCTAAAAGCAGTCATAACCTTGTGCAAAGGATTTTCCTGTTGTCAGATGCCAGAAGAGCAGGGAAGACTCCAAACTGTACCAAGATACTGAGGGAAATGAGCACATGGGAGGGGAGGTCAAGTTAGGAAAGGTGCAAGTCAAGTTAGGAAAGAACCAAGTCACGGGAGCTAAAAGAAAGAAAACAAGGACATGCAGGAGGAGGCAGATGTTCAGTTGGCTTTGAGACACTAATAACTGGGATTAGCTGATGACTGTGGGCCACTTGGTATTTTATTTGGATGGGAAGTGTGAAAAGAGAGA
The DNA here is from genome assembly GCA_013399075.1 of Chloroceryle aenea. Classification (NCBI taxonomy): domain Eukaryota; kingdom Metazoa; phylum Chordata; class Aves; order Coraciiformes; family Cerylidae; genus Chloroceryle; species Chloroceryle aenea. Next base: position 111,257 of record VWZY01004738.1, read on the forward strand.
GGAGAAAGGCTAAGAGGGCATGGAAGGAGGGAGTCAAAGATAGGAAATTAAGCAGGGAAGGAAGAAGGAAGACCTGTGAGGATGGCAGCAAGAGGAAAGCCAGCTTAGGCTCACCACAGCAGGGAAGGTGGTAGCCTGGCTGGAGCATAAAAGAAAAGCAGAGGAGAGACACTGGAAAAGATGTCAGGAATAAAAGGAAGCAAAGAGCCTGTGACCTTGAAAAAGAGGGAGGGTAAATATTAAAGGCAAATGGAAAAGAGGCCTCTCAAGTCAAGGGTGTGAAGGTGTGAGGGATGTTTGATTTAGGTCCCCCTCTACAGCTAACTTTTAACAGAGGGTCTGCCACCAGAGTGAAAAGAAACTCCCCGTAGTGGGCTGAAAGGACAAACCTCCCTTCCTTGTAACTAGGGAAGGAATAATCTATTCGTATCCCAGGATAAAGATTGAATACACTTTAAAATGGAATGAAGTCATAAAAATATATGGATTCCCCAAAGAAAGATTGCAATGGAATATATTTCAATAAAGGCAATGGACTGCTGATTCATGCTGAAGCAAAGCACTCACACTTCAGCCCTCCCTCCTTCTTTCTACTGGCCTCTTTTAAGTGACCCCAGAACTTGGTGGATAATTTTGCAGGAAAAAGTAGCCTACCCATGGACACCCTGCTTCCTATGGTGGTCTGTAACGTGACAGTGATTAAAAGCTTGCTGTCACTTTTCCTTTGGAAAGCAGAATGGGATCATCAAAGTTGGTTTTTACGGGCCATGCAAACCAGCTGTCAAGCTGCCAGGCAGTTTTTGACAGAGTTTAACCTTTCTGATTGTCAAAGTAGAAACTCCATAGCTCCAGGGTCAAAAACCTACATGGAGCTCAACTGTGTCTGCATGGGTAGCTGAAGATGACTCATTCTTTCTGACTGCAGATGGGATGTGTGTCTGGACCACTGGCTTTCACCTGGCTTTGACACTTCATACTGCTCTTAGCAAGCAGGCACTTCCAGAGTCCTGTCTGGTGGCTCTTGAAGTGCTCCTGGAAGGGCAGTTTCCAGGTAGCAGCCAAACAGCAGTGACAGTTCCCTGCAGCTTCTGGACTGATTGTTGCAGAACGAGTCAGATTGTAGCAGAATTTTGCTGATGTGTGTGGAGCTGAATGGACTTGTTACTGATGCTGGAGCAATTATTCTTCATTTGATGTTTGCTAAACTGTTCTCAGGGGCCCTTCTGTGAGCAGGGGCACTGAATGTTGAGCGTGCCACGCACAGGTAGCCCTGCAGATAAATTAATGTCATGTGAAAAGGAAACCAGTGCTAAAACCAGGGCCAGGCAGTGTCCTCACACACCCAGGGCTTCTCTGGAGCCTGCTCAAAGCCAAAGCAGTAGGAACACCCGTAGCACTTCACTCCCCTCCAGCTGCCTCGAGCACACTCGGTAAGAGCTGGGAATAATTGTGAGAACCCTCTGCTCCCCTCTTCCACTCCACTCCCAATGTCTCCTTTCTTACCCGAGATGTAGACTTCATTTTTTAGCGTGATGCATGCAAACTCCACCCATTTTTTATTCTCATTCTCCGGCTCCTGCTCTGTGATCGGTAACTTTGCTACTTCCAGGCGGCTTCGCCTCAAAGGATCCAGGCAGGTCACTTCTGCTACAAACTTCTCATCTTTTGTACATCCCCCTATGATCATAAACACCTCAGACTGGAACTCGTGCATCCTGGGCTTGGTTCTCTCGGTAATAATCTAAACGCAAACAAGACAGAGTGAGTACAGGGGGCACTTACACCTGCAGGTGCCAGAAGCTCTGGTGACCTTTTTTCCCATTACTTGTTTTGCAAATCACAACGTTCACATCATCTGAACCCATTATCAAATGCTCTCCAAGCTGAAAGCCTGGGAAGCTTCCTAGATGCATTCAGGAGCAGTCGCTGTATCCTGCTTTCAGCAGCTTTTCTCCAACACTGGATTTAGCTGCCCGCTGGGATCTGAAAGGATCCTCTTGGGAATTCCCAGGGTGCCACCAAGAGCTAGGAGGGTGAGCACCTAGTGCTGAGGCTTGGGCACGTGTGAGGCAGCTGAAAAGGACAGGTTTTATTTGGGCTGACAGAGGGTGAGGTAGGAGGGCCCCAGGGTTTGTGTATGTCCTGAGGAGCTTGGGGAAAAGGAGACTGCAGCTGGCACTGGAAGAAAATAAGTGCTCTCATTCTTTGTCCTGAAGAGATATGTTAAAGTGTCAAAGCAATAGCAATTCTCAACTGTGGGTTTGTTGGTTGGGGTTGGTTTTGTTTGTTTCTTTCTTTCTAAGCCTTAATTTTAAGCCAAAATTAGAAGATTTACTTAAAGCCAGCACCAAGCTCTGGAATGTGGTTAGCTCTAATTCACTGTCTGTTGGCTCAGTTTGTTGACCAGGTCTTTGTTTCAGGGACACTGGAAAAAGTCACTTCCCGGGTAGATGTTCACCAGGAGCAAAGAATGCAGGGGGTGCTTGGAAACTTGTGTTCCGCTCGGAGGAAATACTTGGAAGCAAGTGGAAATGAGTGCATTGGTGTCCCGGGGTACGCTGGCTCTGTGCCGAAGGATACAGGGAATAACCTTCGGTATCCTTCCACACCCCCCAGTTTCTCACACGGGAAGAAATGCAGCGTAGAAGTCACGGGGAGCATATAAAGTTATTCCTGTGCTGTATCATAGGGGCGTTTGCCCACTGGCAGACCCTCAGAGCCTGAGGGGAGAGTTCTGCTCTCCTCGGTGGGAGCTGCAGTTGTTGCCTTCTGCACGCCCCAGAGAAGCAGCCTGAGGAGCTGCTGTGCCAGTAGGCAGCTTGCTGTGCTTCTCTTTTGACTTCTGACATGTTTCTATAAATTGGCATCATCTATCTAGATGAAAATATTATTACACAGACAGAAATCATGTCTTTTCCCTATGTTTAGCAAATTATTAGGCTTTTTTTTTTAAAAAGAAGTCCATCCCACAACTTGCCAGCGTTCAGAAGTCTGGTTTTAGTCTGTTTTTAACCAGTCTGTCCCATTGCTGGGCACCAGCCCCGGGGAGGATGACTGGCAGGGCTGCCCCTTTGAAGATGAGTGTAATGAGTGCTCAGCCCTGAGCAACACTCCCTTTATCTGTCCCACAGGGACCTGACAGCACTGCTGAGGGAGGCAAGGCTTCCTTGAGGAGTTGCCACCAGCCTGCCCCGGGTTGTCCTGTACGGCCTTACGCAGTCACCGGCACAAAGAGCTCGTGGTGTCTCCTGCCAGTGACACATCCAGTTAGTGATGGATCCACAACATGCTCCCCAGGCCTCCTGCCTCCCTCTGACTCTCTGACAGGGGAGGCACACACGTTTCCTCACTCTCTCACATACCTTTGGTCCTGTTGGGAAATCTGACCTCTGGTTGCTCTCCCCTCTACCCCATATTTTGGGCCAGGAGATGTGACTGATACCTAACGTTCCAAAGAGGATGGTCAGTTGAAGAACTGAAGATGCACCACAGCCTGCCTTGAGCAGGCAGGACGGGATTTGGCTGGATGTCAGGATGAACCTGTCTCTTTGGGTGCAGGGAGATGGGGAAGAGAGGCAGACCTCTCCTCTGGGAAGGGACTGTCTCCTTCACTTTCTGAAACAATTCCCCCCAGAAGGGACAGGTGGAGATGTTACATATTCAGGATTTGAAAGTGTCACTACAGCTTGTGGCACAGTTCAGTGGGAAAAATACCCTTCCTCTCTTAGGCTTGAAATAACAGCTAAGGGTGAGGTGTCAGGAGTTACACCATTTGCCTTTTTACTACACAAGTCACCCAGGGTGACTTTAGGCTGTGCAAGTGTCTGCATGAAGGATCGAGCTTGGATGTTCATGAACAAGAAGCTGTTCACTTTGGTTGAAAACAACCCACCCAGAGCCTCTGAAGTCTCTTAAATCAGCAGGACAACTGGTGATGCCCACCTTGACCTCCCAGTAGCACCAGCTAGTGAAACCTCATGCTGAGTACATTTTTCAGCCTCGTGGTACAGCTCCTTCTGACGGGATTTTTGAGCAGAACCATGAGACCTTTAGAGAGAGCATCAAACACCTTCCATTTTTACTCACCTCATTGCCCGACAGATGGTACATTCTTGCTTCCTGGAGCAAAGGAAAAACATCTGGACACTGCCTAATGAGTTGATCAGCTTCAACAGTCTCTACAAAATACCAAGGGTCTAAGAGGGGCAGGCGGACGTTCTCCAGC
>VWZY01004738.1:115491-135977 GCA_013399075.1 Chloroceryle aenea
GCACGTGTGGCAGGACAGGAAACCTCTCCGACTGTTTGTACCGGACCCAGGTCATGACAGTTTCAAACACCTGCGCCTCCTCCGTCACGTAGAGCTCATCGCTCTTCAGCGTGCTGCAGAGAACGTCGGCCGGCAGCTCCAGGAACTCCTCGTAGTTCAGGACCTGGGTGAAGTTCTGGATGATGTAGTTCTGCACTTGTTGTTTCAGGCTGTGAAGGGAGTGGGCATCAGCCAGCCTCAGGATGCCAACGCAGTTCTCTGGCTGGAGGGCTTCGGTGAGGAAGCTGGCGCAGGCGTCTACCATGCGGAGGAACTGGGGGCAGACAAAGGGTGTGTTAAGCACAGAGAGGTTGCCTGAGTGGCTCTAGCATGGGAGAGCTCTGGAGCTTTGGGGCTGGGTCCAGACCAGCCATGCACACTACAGCAAAGAGCTGGGGGAGACAAGAAAGCAGTCAGATGAGGACTGTGTCTCCCACAGTCTGCAGTCTGAAATGAACATTTCTTCTGCCTGCTTTTTTTCTCCCTCTGCATCCATATTGCTCCTTTCCCCTCTTGTAGGACAGAGAAGACCTGTGACAGTCCTGAATTCTGTTTCACACAAGAAAAGGGTTTTCTACCACTCCCCCTTGCCCCCGTGAGATCTCAAAGCACTAGCAACCATGGAGCTACAAAGCACAGATGAGGTCCCCGGGCTTCAGTTGTGCTTGCCCTGTTTCATCTTGCGTGTCAGCTCAGATCAGCTAGAAGGGGCTGGTTTTGGAGTGCAGGTGGCTCCACAGTCTGCATTTGTTCTCCCACCACCCAAACTCTCAATGTGTTTGAGGCCTTGCAAGGGTGGTGGAAAGTGAACTCTCAGGTCTGGGAGAACTGGGCCAAAGTGCACCCCCCCCAACATGTATGGGCTGTCTGTCCTGTCCTGGGGTACCTGGCAGGAGGAGATTGACCACCAGCAAACCTCTGAGCTGCCTGACAACCCAGGTTTTCTGGTGAGTGTGTGTTTGTGGGGGAGGCCCTCAGTGATTTTAGTGACCTTTGTTTTCCTTGTGATCACCACTGGTTCAAAATCCCATAGTTGTGCATTCTACACCCAGAGTCCTCAGAATCAGAACCTCCCGTGTCTCCAGGCACTAGGGCAGCACAACTACTCTTGGGAATTTCCTTGGCACAATAACCCCACCTGAGGCACCCAAAATGTGCAGATCCTGGACCACAGCTGTCGGTGGGGTGTTTGCCATGGGCTACCAGCTGGGTCACTGCTGGTTATTCAGGAACTGGGAACCAGTTTGGGGTAGAACTGACAAGTTACAGCACTTCAGGCTGGGCTTTCTGTCACCTCTGTGGTTTCAGCCGTGGACCATCAACATCGTGTGTTGGTCTCACCACCGAGCAGTGCAAACAGCAACGTGCACAAAGATGGGGCAGAACTCATTTCCATCCATGCTTTTTTAGGTCCTTTTTCTATCAGCAAGCAAAGAATTTTAACTCATTCTGTCCCACTGGGGAAAATTACACAACACTATTTGAGGGGAAAGAGGAAGTGAAACATTTTTAAGCGCTGTAATTTGTCGATTTGTTTCAGTAATTGGGGTAGAATCTTCCAGACCCGTCGGTGTCATCTTGACACATTTGGGCTGTTTAGCAGAGCTGAGCGATCGCAGACGCTGAGTACAGACAACCTGGTTCCTCTTTTACATTTAGATGTGGTCAAAAGTTTAGAGAAATGCAACTGACTGATGGACAGGGGTCCGCGAGGTCTCCGAATACGTCGCTGCTGTTGTGATTGAAATATGGCAGTGGGATGCTGTGGCACCTTGGGAGAGCCAGCAGCCCCTCGGAGCCTGCCACGCTTGCATTGCCTGGGCTCTGGGCTAGCACAAGGAGAAGGCTTTGGACTCAGCAGTGTATTTCCCTGAGGAGCTCAAAGGGCTCCTCAAAGGTCACTGGCTAGTCCTCAGATCTGAGGCTGGTTTAAGCTTTTAAAGCTGGCAGTAATCATAGGATCAGAGAATCAGGGAATGATGAAGGTTGGAAATGACCTTCACGGTCATCAAGTCCAACCATCTACTAAATATGATCAGGATCACTAAACCATGTCCTCAAGTGCCACAGCTCGGCGTTTTTTGAGCCCCTCTGGGGATGGGGACTCCATCCCCTCCCTGGGCAGCCTGGTCCAGTGCCCAACCACTCTCCCAGTAAAGAAATTTTTCCTAATATCCAACCCAAACCTGCCCTGGAGCAACCAGGGTCACTCATCAAGCCTGGGCACAGCCCCCAGAGGACCTTCTCAGCCCAGCCCCTGCAGAGTGCTCTCATTATTTCTACGTGGCTCGTTGCGAGTGATGCTCACGAGATGACACCAGAGGCTCCTCTCCCAGGCCATGCACCCCAGGCTAACGGCCACGCAGGCACCACCAGTCACACTGGGTGGCTGGGTCTGTGGCCCCACAGCTGTGGAACTGCAAGGTGTGGGTGTGAGAAACTGTGTCTGCCGAGGGCTTAACCAGAGAGGTCGGACCGCTCGGAAGCGTATCAAGGCAGGACTTCCCCTGGCTGCTGCTCCTCATCTCCATGCTGGGCTGTCTCCCCACCACTCCCTTCATTTAGAGACAAAACTCCCCACAGAACTTCCCCAGACCTGCTGGGTAGGCTTCAGTCAGTCCCATGAGAGCAGGTGACTCAGGAGAGTACCCAGGACGGGCACCCCTGAGCCTCTGATTCATCTGCTGAGGTTATTCTTGCAGAGCTCTAGATTTTCACAGAACCACAGAATTATGGAGGCTGGAAATGACCTCTGACATCAACAAGTCCAGNCTGGCATTTCCACCACCATGCTCCTCACGGCCCTTTGTGACAATACTGCTTCTTGTATGTCTGCTTCCCTCCCACCATCCCCCTGCTTCCACCAAAGCTGTAGCCCCTCACCCGAGCCATGCTGCAGCAGTGGGGTACCACAGAGGTTCCTGGGAGGGCAGGAGGGGTGTAGACAGGTCTTGCTAGTCAGATTAAAAAAAAAATCCTATTTNTCCCTTCTGCGAGGAGCCCTCTTAATGCCACCCCAGGCACTTTAAAAACCCTGTTCCCTGGGAACAGTTTATTCTAATACCCCTGACTGGGTCCTTCTAATACCCCTTTGAATGCAGGTTTTTCCTCACTAAAGCCACCCCATACGTCAGCTTGCCCTCCCCTTGCCCTTCTCACCGAATAATCACATTTATTCTCCCCATTTAAGCCCTTGCTTGGCCCAGCTTTGATTCAACTGCCTGGTGCAAGCAGTGCCAGCAGCCCTGCCTCCTGCTATAACCCCCCGAAGGAAGGGAAGGGAAGAAGGGAAAGCAAGGGCTGTTGAAAGGGCTTTTATTCCTAATCCCTCTCTGTATGCAGCACTCTTAGGGGACAGATCCTGGGCCCTGCAGCTGCACTGCCCTCGGTCCCCCACTCTGCCCGTGGCCTCTGGAGCAGCACGTGCTGGCTCAGCAGTGCCACCTGCACCCCAAGGGAGCCAGCGGGGCAGTGACGGGCACGGTGGCCCTTGCAGGGTGGCTCTCTGGGGAGTTGAAAGCTTTCTGAACCCACAAACAGATCTCCGACCCGGAGCTGCCCAGTAAGCCCCTCGCTGGCTGATGTGGCTGCGGTGTCACCAGCACTGGCCCCTCACTGCTGAGTGGCTGGAGGATGGGTTTCAGGAAATGGGCAAGGTTGTGAGCAGTGGATTAAGGTGTAGGGATGAGAGGTGCTTTGGGAGGCAGCAAGGTCAGTGGGCTGGTGGTGCTCCAGATGTGCTATAAGCAGCCCTGCTCTGCTTACAGCAGTCAGAGGGAGGCAGCTCAGGGGGCATCCTCTGCTGTTCCCACCACACTGGCATTTCCACCACCATGCTCCTCACGGCCCTTTGTGACCATACTGCTTCTTGTATGTGTGCTTCCCTCCCACCATCCCCCTGCTTCCACCAAAGCTNCCAAAGCAGCTGCTGTAGCCCCTCACCCGAGCCATGCTGCAGCAGTGGGGTACCACAGAGGTTCCTGGGAGGGCAGGAGGGGTGTAGACAGGTCTTGCTAGTCAGATTAAAAAAAAAATCCTATTTGGAATGTGGTTTTCTCCCATGGAAAGGAAAGAATTTCCCGAGCAAAACTGTTCCAGTCATTTGCAGAATTAATCTTTGACTCTTTCAACTGGTTCTGTTTGTTCTTCAGCATAAACAGCAGAGATGAGCTGGCAGAATGCAAGTGTCTACTAAATCTTCTTTACACAAAACATGTTTCTGGAGGCCAAACCCCTCACCTGTGGATAATGTGAACCTCGAAAGCCTTCGAAATCTTTAGGGGATGCAAGACCATTTCAGTAAGACCTGAAATCTCTGCTTTGAGCTGAAGAGTCCTGGTTTGCTAGGTTTTATAGTTTACTAACGGTGTTTGACAGTCTTCCCAGCCTTGGGAATCAAATTTAATCTTAATTTGAATGAAAAATAGGAAGAAAAAGGAAAAAAAAAAGTTTCTACTTTAGCTGCTTTCAGGTAAAAAACAAAACAACAAACTGAGGGGTGACCTTAAGGAACCATGTTCAGAAGAAACCAAAAAAAGAACATAGCAAAGTGTCCTGAAAAAGAATCAAAAATAACATCTGAGTGCCCCCAGTCTGGAGGACAGCGTGCTGAAATTGTCAGTAGGTTACTGCACTGTGGCCACCCACGGGTGACATTAAGGCTACACCACCTGAACTGAGTTCCCTTGGGAAGCACTTTAGGATAACTTTCCCTCCTCTCCCCACAGCCCGTAGCAGCTCACATGACCCCCAAGGCCACAGGTTCATCCAGAGCAAACCCTCCCGTGTAAGATTCAAGCATCTGAAGTTCAGGATGACCCACGATGATCACGGAGCCACGTGCTCCTTGCCTTCCTTAATGCCAAGCCTGGCCACACATACACACATTGGCACTTGGCAGGTTGTGCTGGATGCAATTGGTTGGCAATTTGCAGCTTGGTCCCAGGGACTGCAATTTGGTAAACCTCACAGGTGACTTACAGGACACGTGAACACCTCGTGGACCAAAGGCTGAGTAATGCTGCTGAAGTCTGACTTCCCATAAATCCCAGGTCATGACTAAAACCCTTCACATGGAGAGCCCTACAGAGGAGGATGCTGGCTTTGGCTGGTGAGCCTCCATCTCAGGGCAGTGCAGAGGGAGTGACAAAGTCACCTTCCTTCTCTGGCCACCCAGGACAGCCACTGCCCTCCAAGTCTTGGGCTGGAGCAGGCTGACCTGAACCTTGGGGAGCACCATCCCAGCAACACAACCCTGCTGCTTTGCCCGTGGCAGATGGGAGCAGCTCTTGGAGGCACAGCCCAGCTCTCTGCCCCTTTGCACTGCAGCCAGCACAGCAGCATTCCAGTACGTGGCTCAGACTCCCATGTTTTACCACAATGTAAGTAAATTTGAAGCAAAATGCTCCCAGAACCCATGAAATCAGAGAGATTTGCAGTGTGTAACTAGGGTAAGACACGGTGTTGCCAGAGCAGAAGACTGGAACAGTGCATTTGAGTTATCTGTACCTGAAAGAGGCTGGCAGCTTCCAAGACTTTCTGTACATTCTGCTTTGTGATGAGCATCTTGCTGGTGTAGGTGTAGTCCAAGAGTATATTCATGGTTTCTGCATCAACCCCTTTAAGTATGATCTTCTCTTCGTATTTCTCTCTTAAATCATTGCAGAACATGGCCCTGGAAGGAAAGACATTTATCTTTTACTGCATCCCAGCCAGGACGAGGCATCCCAAACCCATCTGGTTACAGATTTCAACACAGAATGCTCCAATTGCTTCACATTTGATGCAATTAGTCACGTAGCAAAGTAACAAGGAAAATCCTTTTGTTGCTTTCATACCTCTCTACTCATGAGCTCGATGAGGGCCAGGCCAGATCCACATGGCTGCTGGTCTCACCTTGAGCTTCCCAACAATCTCAGACCTCATTAACACCAGAGACTGGTCTGGAGAGAAGGGCTTGAGAATGTTCTGCTAATTGAGATGCTGGCTTTTCCTCTGCTAAATTTGGGGAGCTTCTGGTAGGAGTTGGTGCCTCTTGGCTAGAGAAGGATTTATAATCCTGAATTGGAGCTACTGGTAGAGAGAAAGGGCAGTGATTTCATGCCTGTTGATACCCCCTCTTCTTTGGTAGCTAATCCTGCACTTGCAAGGCAACCTCCACACACACCTTTGGCACGGGGCAGATATTTCACGTGGGATACAAATCAGAACTTTCCCCAAGAGCTATTTAAATGCACTTTGCATTGTGATAGCCACGAGGCAAACACACACATCTTCAGCTGCATTCTCAATTCAGAGTTTGAAGTCTTTCCCTTTGCTTTTATTTACAAGTTTGATGGGTCCCATCTTACCCATTGCATTCAGAGAGCTGGGTTTCACAGCATGTGGAGCCTGCCTCAACAGATTAGGAGTATGTGAGTCCACTTGTAACCACGTTGGTGCAAAACATGTGCAGATCTAGAGTGTAATTAGAAAGGCTCTTTACCCTGCATACCAAGCCCTTCTTTATTAGTCATGTACAATGTTGACAGGACAGTGCACCCTGGGAAGTGGTTAGAGGTCCAAAGTTTTAGGCCATGCTTTTCTTGTAAAAGCAGTGCCAGAATGAAGCTGTCTGGTTGACACATCTTCCTGGGACCAAGGTGTAAACAGTTTTTATTGCAAAGCACTTAGGCCTGGTGAATGGAGAATGGGTGGAAGATACCAGCTGCTCATTGCTTGGAGAGCTGCCTGCTCCTCGCCTCAGCGGAGGTGGCAGAGCAAGAGAGCTGGTATTAGTTATCTCAGTGTATAAAGCTGCCTTTTGGGTAAAGAGACCTGACTTGAGGGGGAAATTTGGGCAGAGAGTTGTTCAGCCAAAGTTCTCATTTTCCTTCCACTTGTCTCCACGTAGAGGTTTTTGATTCACTGCTCCGCTCCGCGCTCCAGCCTCCGCTGCTGCTGAAAAGCAGAAAGCTCCCTGACTTCAGTGGGTGCAAGACTGGGATTCTTCTCAGCTTCTCTCTTGGCAGCGTGGAGCACCGGAGGGCTGGGGCATGCAGGCTCCTTGAAAGCAGCAGCCCTCAGCTCCCTTCTCCCCGGGACCGGCATTCAGCAGCCCTGTGCAAAGCGGCCGTTTCCATCACACGGGGTTGATAGGTGCTGAGTGCTTCATCCGAATGAGAAGGAAGCTGCTGTAGGATGCAGCTGTCGTCTGCTCTTGTTCCTTTTATCTCTTAAACTGGTGACTCCAGTTTTGTATTGAACCATCCCTGTCGGGGAGGTGAGAACTCTCAGTTCCGTCCCACGAAGACGGGGTGTTTGATGGAGGTCAGCTACAGGCAGCCAGCGTGACACCCCTGTGAGACTGCTCAGAAACCAGCCTCGGGATTCTGCTGGAGGCTTTGCACGGGGACCTTGCCAAAGAGCTGTCTCCTAATCTGTGAAATTGCCATCCACACCCAGTCTCGTAGGGTACGGATTCATGTAACCTAACTGCAGCCTGCAGGACTCACACATCTGAAGCACCCTGCTCTCCCACGAGCACTCCTCTCTGGAAGGTGGCAGGGCTGAATAAGGCAGTACTTCCCAGGAGGGCTGACTGGTGCCCTTTCCTTCTGCTCAGATGGAGTGGACCTCATTCCCACCCTGGGTGTCAACTGGAGGGAACACCCCACCTAAAAATGATACCTAAAAATGGGTATATTTAGAAAAAAAACAAGGAGAAATCTGAACTAAATAAATAGTTTGTGAAGTTCTTTTTTAAGCACCCACCCACACTGGAGAGCTTGTGCTTGGGATTATGGACCTCACTTCAAACAACCATGCTGGAGTTTGAGGAAGCTCTGGAAAATATTGCTTCAACCTCTCCCAGCCCCATTCTCCCAGCAGCTTGGACAGTGCAGGAGTAAAGAGCTACTGCTCCATCTTGGCCAGCTTGTCTTTCTCAGCTTTGTTACCTTCATCCAGGTGAAGTGAGAGCTCCTGCTTTCCTGTCCGTAGATGCAGGACACGTCAGAAGTTACTGGTCTAGCTCCTCTCAAGGAGTGCTGAAGTTGGCTGGAAGTTGTTAGCTTTGTTGAGCTGTGTTTCAGTCAGCTGCTGAGGGTCAGCTGCTGAGGTTTGCTTGCCTTATGGCACCCAGCGTTCGGGAGGGGGGTTGTGTAACATGCTGCTGTAACAAAGTCCATGACTCACAGGGTCCTTTTGCTCTGCTCATGTGCACGGCTGTTAGAGGCCCTGTGACAGCATGGAAGGTACCCACAGGAACAGGGTCATTTAAGAATCTCTTCTTTCTTTGGGTCCACCAGCTTCTGGATGAAACGAGCCGCCTTGTGAGTAGCAGAACTAACGAAGCTCCGTTCCCTGCAGACTTGTGTCCTCCTTTCCCTCTTCACAGTACCCTCAGCTTCCCTTTCCTGAGCCCTCCATCCTCCCTCGTTCCTCCTCTCACACACATTTTGCCATCCCTCCCGGGATGCTCAGCTCTGTCACCAGCCACTGAGCAATGGCAGCGCGTGCTTTGGATCCTTCCGGGCACCGCGCGCGTTTGCCGGCCAGGACGTGGTGCTCGGTACCCAGCTGAGCACCTCTCCCAGTCCCAGCACCTCTCCTCTGGTGAGCTGCAGATCTCCACCAAACTGGTGGGAACTCCAGTTTGGAGATTTCCACCCCTCTGCCAAAAGTAACCCCAAGAGTGGTGACGAGAGGCGCTGACAGACAGGCAGACAGTGAGATATAACAGCATCGTGGGGGTGTTCAGGTTGGAAAAGACCTTTAGGATCACCCAAGCACTAAGAGTCCAACCATTAACCCAGCAGTACCCAGTCCACCACTAAACCACATTCCTCAGTGCCACATCTACACATCAATAAATCTCAACTGGGCAAATACAAGCCCAGGGCAAATACAAGCCCCTGGCAGGAGCAGCCCCTACCCCCATGAGCAATTGCTTTGGGATGAGATGACCTCCAACCAGGTATCCCCCTTCCTTAGGGCTCAGTGGGAACCCACCAAAGGGTAGTTTTATCAGAAGGGTCTTTTGCCTGGTTTTGACTGCTGAAGTACCTTCTGAGTGCAGCACCTTTCCTCGTGCAGGAAGAAGAATTAGGGGGTTTTGTTAAATTATGGTGATTCTGATTTTAGACCTCACGTCTGCTCTCCTGCCTGCAGGCAATGCTGGTAAGAAATATTTGGGCATCTCCACTGCTAGTTGCACATTTCACATCTGTGATCTGTCTGGTCTCTGTAGAAAGAATACCTCTCTCCACGTACTCACAGACACCATCTCTGTTAAGAGATGATAAACCCAGAACTGCTCTTCCAGGCACTACCAGCAAAGCTTACTAGATTCCATTAAAATTAGCTTGCTGCTCATGTCACAAGTGGTCACAGGTTCTTTTTTCTCATGTTTCCTCTGCAGCTATTCAGTCATCTGACCACTTTAGCAGTAGAAAAAGAAAGAAAGAAAAAAAAAAAAAATCCCAGCCATGCAAATGTGATTGTCTAAATGATAATGGGAAATCTGTGTTAAAACTGATAGTGAGTTCCTCTGTGTCTATAATTTGTTCTTGCTGGTCAGTAGGCTCAGATGGACTATCTACTGGAGCACTGAAAGAATGAAAAATTCAAGGGACAAGAAGGAGAGGGTGACATGGAAGACTTGTTTTCAAGGAGATATTTCCCACTGCAATTGATTTTCAGTAACCCTAGAAAAGAAAATTCTTTCTCTTTCCTTCCCAACAATTTTCTGCAATGTAAATTTTTACTGCAGAATGGTAACGGGAAAAATTAGCACGTCCTACAAACTCCCTCCTACCTCAGTAAAAAAAACACAGCGTGATCTGAACGAATATTCCTCTTTGCCTGAATCCCAGAGGGAGCTACAAGGGGCTACAGACACTTAGCTCAACTTCCATTTTCCCATCCACTTGTCCTCTCCGTTCCTTTGCGTTCCTCCCGCTGGTATCAGAACTCCAGCACATCCACAGCTTGGCACCTGCCTTATTTAAGTCTCCAACTTTAAAAACAAAACCCCAGACCAGCTGAGGGGTGTGAGGGATTACAGAGTCATTGCAAATGTGCAGAGGTTAGCACCCCGTGTATGCTCTTTGGAGTTCTACAGTTGAAGCCTAGGAAGCAAATTATGTTTCTTGGGTTTGTTTCTTCCGTGCCTTACCTGAAATAATTGCTGGCTGCGGCGAGGACCACTCGGTGACAGGAGAATTCCCTGCTGCCCACACACAGGACAACATCTGTAAGGGAGTTTTCAAGCCGCAGGTTCTCCAAGCCATTCTGGAGCACCAAAGAGAGACCTGTATCATCAAACTTGACCTTTTCACCACTCGAGACTTCCACCAGCTCTTCCATTTTCATCGAACCTTCATTGTCCAAAGAGATCTCGGGCTCCTCAGAGCTCTTCTCCAGCGTGTCCCCCATTTTCTGGCCAGCACTGGCTCATTCTGTGGGTACTTCAAACTAACAAGAGCTCCTAAGCTTCAGACGAGTCACATTGCAGAAGTTGGGCGGATTTCCTGTCCAGAGGTCTCTGCTTATCTATAGCTGTCACACACACATAACAGGAAGCCTTGCACTTTCTCATCCTGTTAACACAAACAAAGGCTGCGTTTTGGGTTTTTTTTTTTTTCCTCAGTGAATTTCAGGCGGTATCAAAGTGTTTAGAAAGGACTTAAGATGCCTCTGGATGTGAGAAGATTACAAGTGACAGGGCTGGCCTGCTCCCCACCCTCAAGCCAGTCCCTGGCTGTTATCCGGATCTGCTGGCTGTGGTGATAGGTGCACCATCTGGCTATGAGTCCCTCCTGGCAGGCTGAGCTGCTAGGGGGAAGAGGGTATTATTTGAAATATCTTTTTCTGGGTGTGTGATTATTAATTGCTAAGCTGGGTTTAGGTTTGGGTTTGTTTTATTTTGTTCTGGGGGTTTTTAATATATTCACATATTCAGAAAGCCTTCCAAGGTGCTCTTTCTGTCCCTCGTGATGTGTTAGGTGACAAATGTTGGCTGACTTTTTTAAGGCTGATGTCTTCAGGGCCACACTGCCAAGCGTGGTGATGTCCCACATGGGTCCCTGCCACCAACTGGGTAATAGTGGAAGCTAAAGGAGAGAGACCAGGAGCCATGTAGGATCATAGAACTGTCAGGGGTGGAAGGCACCTTAAAGCTCATCCAGTCCCACCCCCCCTGCCATAGGCAGGGACCCCTCCCCCTAGAGCAGGCTGCTCAGAGCCCCATCCAGCCTGGCCTTAAAAACCTCCAAGGATGGGGCTTCCACCACCTCTCTGGGCACCCTGTTCCAATCTCTCACCCATTCCAGTGTCTCACCACCCTCATGGTGAAGAACTCCTTCCTAATGTCCAATCTGAATCTACCCTCTCTAGTTTTAATCCATTTTATCCAGTCCTATCACTGCCTGACCACCTAAAAAGCCCCTCCCCAGCTTTCTTGTGGCCCCCTTCAGATACTGGAAGGCCACAGTGAGGTCTCCTCGGAGCCTTCTCTTCCCCAGACTGAGCAACCCCAACTCTCTCAGTCTGTCATGTACACATGCTCATCCCCACCATCCCCACTGCTGGAGGCAACTGGAGTCCCATTTACATCTCATGTGCAGTCCCCAAGATGAGCACGGGTGGTGGTGAGACTGTGGGCCAAGCACTCAGAGTGGGGATGCTGCTGGAGAGCGCTGGGGCTGACCCTCCAGCATGGCAGGAACATGCAGAGCACTGGGCTTGAAGGCTCCACTTTCACCTAGGACTGAATTGGATCTCCTTGGACCTCATGTAGATGAGAAGCTGCCCCAAGCTGACTGAGATAATAACACACAGCCTGTTGAAAGTAACAGGGTAAATCCCCTGGCTTGCCAAGGAAACTCTCGTGCTGTGCAGTTAGAAACTCACCCTCTCCTCCCAGGAGGAATGCAGGGCTTGGTAGCTAAGCTTGGTGGTTTGAGTGCTACCTGACCTTGCCTTTGTGAAACTTCTAGGAATCCCCATCTGGCCAATCCTCATGTTTTCAGTGTGTGTTTGGTTTCCTCTTTTGTCTCCAGCTTGTATCGCTGAACTCACAGTGTTGAGGGGAAACTTGGCTCAGAAGAGGGAGGTGAAAGCAGCGTTCAGAGAGAGCCAGATGCAGAGGGCTCTTGTATAGGGTAGGATGATCAAGAAGAAGGAGAGCAAAAAAAGTCTCCCTCCTGCTTTCCTTGGAATAGGTTTTTCTTCATGTTGTGTAGTTCTTGCAGCACTTTGGCTTTTTCCTTTCCCAGCAGATACAAGCGTGCTAACTTCTGTGCTAACTTTTGGTACTGAATGCTTCCTCCTTCAAAACCAGTGCCATCTTCCCAGAAACTCCTCCTCCAGGAGTGCAATCAGAAAATGAAGGAGACCTCCCCTAGAACCATCCTGTGTGCTTTTAAAATCACAATAATTTCACCCTGTCTTAGGCTAGCTTCTCTTTGGTTATCATCGTGACTTTCGACCTTAGGGAATTCACCTTATCAGGCTTTTCTCTGATGGTGAGAAGCTTCCCATTTTCATTATCTCTTTAAGTGAAAGCTGAGATTCAGCAGCGATCACTTGATTCCAGTTGCCAGAGCTTTAAACAGAACCCTAACAGTTGTGCAAACTGCAGTGGGGCTGGCTTGGCTGGGAGTGCTGGGAACGGAAGCCCTGCAGTAACTGGGTCGGTTGGTGGCTGTGGTATTGCCAGCAGGCTACCCAGTAACTGCACTGCAGAAAGGACTTGGTAGCTTGAGCAAGTGTTGACGAGTAGTAGCAGTGATCACTATCTGCAGTCTTATCTCCTTCTGGGCCCCTGCTCACCCGTATGATAGATTTTTAACCCTTAAAATTATTTTTCTTTTTGTGCCAAACACCTCCCCTCTTCTTCTTCTGCCGGTCTGGTTTTGTTGGGCTGCCTAATATTTCCAGAATCCCTTGCTCAGGGATGAATCCACAAATCCAGTAGCTAGTTTTATTATTTGGACAAGCACCAGAGCAGCACTGAGGTGAATGTTGTGGTTTTGCCAGTAAAAGGGAACAAACCCAACACCAGGGAGCTGCTTGCCTGAGCTGCTCCGTCACCCAGGATGGCAGCAGCAACACGTTATTTAATCCTGGGGCAAATACAGCTTGTTACTTTATGGGAGCAGCTTCCAAATACATTCTTCTTTTTGACCTTTAGAAGCTTGTTCTGGCTGCACTCCTGCTGTTTTCATTAAAGAAATACCTGCTAGCTAAATGAACCACTTAATCTGGTAAGAGCTGAAGGCTTGTCTGTTCATGACGTGTTTGTCTATCCTCTTTAGCTTACACCTACTGCATTGTCCTGTGTTGATTCTGCACCAGCTTGAGATAACTGGCTGGAATTACTGGTTAAATGCTGTATATCCACCACTCCTGTCGCAGAGTAAGCTCACAGGGCTCTGGAACAGACGACTGCTGGTACGTATCTGTCTCTGCTTTGTATGTGCTTGGTGAGCTGAGTTCAGAGACTGCTTTGCATCCTGCCCTGATCTCCTTACCTCTGCATCCTCTGCTACCCGTTGGCCACGCTCCCTGCTTCAGTGTTGATCCGTAGCCAACACCTGACCATTTTCAACTTCAGCTGTCTGTTCTTGAACCCAGCATCTCATCCCTGTGGCATTTCAGTTCTGTAAGCTTTGCCCATGCCAGGTGAATCTGCCCAGACTGGCCAGGGGGCCTGGTTCCCATCTCGAAGAGTGGAAGATTCAGGCAGCCCCTGGGAAAAGTCATGGGCACAGGGCCATGACTGAGAGGAGGGCCAGAAGAAATCACACCTGGGACAGCCACCAACAATGGGGAGAGCAAGGAGCTGAGCCATTCTTCAGCAAGGGCAGAAACATAGGAACCTCCCTCTGATGGTTCTTGCAGCTTGTTTTGCTTCCCACAGCCCTTGCCCTTCAGTGAACTGAGCTCTTAGGAACCTAGAGAGTGGGAGAGGGACCAGCAAAGAAACATGGGAGCGTGTAGCTGCAATTGTGCAGCTCTTCAGAACCAGCACCACCTTCTATTTTAAAACCTACTCCTTGAGCCTTCTCATACCCCTCCCTCTGGGCAGCTAGGTCATCTGGAAGCCAGCAAACAATGATGATTTTGTGAGGTTGGCCCATCTCATCCCCTCACACTTGAAAAGCACCTCCTCTTTGGAGAGCATCGCCGTGTTCCTCTGCTAGTGCTGCACTTGCTCCCTTCCCACCTTTTGCTCTCCGACTGGTTTTGCTTGCATTCATGTCCCTGGGATGTTCCTAGAGTAGCTGCTGCTTCCATGTATTGTTTTCTTAGGGGTAGTGGGGCGGTCAGGTTTTGTGCTAACAATCCAGATGACCCCAAACTGTGCTTTCACCTTCTGTAGAAGTCCCATCTGACCAAACTGTAAATGGCAGATTCCTTGGGGTCAGCGTTCAAAGTCTGGTTGTTATCCTAATCACATTAATCCGTGTGTGTTAGTGGCTATAGAGGTCAGTAAACCTTAACCCTGATGTGTGAATGGTTCAGTTGAGCTTGAGAAATCTTTGATCCCCTGCTCACAGGCTTTTGAGGGAGTGGTGGAAGAAGACTACTATTTAAATAAGTGTTTATTCTATTTGAAGAAGCTGAATTGCAGTCTGGGGGTGCAGTATGGTCACTCCCAAAGCTGCAGGCAGAACAAGCTGAGACATCACTTAGCATTGTGTTTTAAGACCTTAGAGTCCAAGATGAGATGCATCCAAATGAAACTGGAAGGAGTGAAGCCTAGGGATGGGGCTGAAGGTAGGACTCGTAAGAAATGCAGTAGGTGGAGGCCGTGGTAGTTGATGAGTGACATAACCAGCCTTGCCCATCCTGAATAGACTCTTCTTTCTCCATGGAAGAAGGATGTTCTTCCCTCCACATCATAACCACTGCTACAGGTTCTTCATGAGAACAGGCAGATACTTCCCCTTTTCCCCTCTCGAGATAATCAGGTTTTAAAACAAAATAGCAGCAGTTCTTTCCCTTCCTTGTTGTACACAAATGGGCAAAGAAAAGTGATTCTTCAAGTTAATTTCTATTAGAAGTGCTCCATTTTCTTGTAACTTAGTCCCCAATTGCTCTCTAAAAGATTTTGCCAGTGTTACTCACAAAGAGCTTTTGTCATCAGCATCCAGACATCAGACTCCCTTCTGCTTTGGTTTATGTAACAAGGTGCTTGGGTCATTTGTCTAGCACTGGCTGCCGTGCCACCCATTTCAATTTAAAAGCATCTTCTCTGTATTATTAGTTAATGGCTGTTTATGCATAAATAATTCTTCCTCTAAGCAAATTATACCTTTGATCTCCATAAGTGGACACATGGAACTAGGCTCATGCTAGGAGAAGTGGAGGCCTGTTGATCTTGGTGAGATTTTGATCTTGCATTCTTTGTGCACCTCCAGCTCCTGCTGCAGCCAGGCTCTGACGTCCGGCACTCTGAGGTAGGACACACAGCCTCAGTAAGAAGTAACAGCTCTAATTGCTCAGGCACTTATAGAATCAGAGAATGTATTGGCTTGGAAGGGACCTCTAAAGGTCATCTGGTCCAACCCCCCTGCAGTAAGCAGGGACATCTCCAACTAGGTCAGGCTGCTCAGAGCCCCATCGAGCCTGACCTTGAATGACTCCAGGGATGGGGCTTCCACCCCCTCTCTGGGCAGCCCATTCCATTGTCTGTCACCCTCAGGTTAAAGAACTTTTTCCTAATGTTTAACCCAAATCTGCCGTTTTCTAGCTTAAAGCCATCACCCCTTGTCCTGTCCCTACAAACCCTTGTGAACAGCCCCTCCCCTGTATTCTCCACAGCTTGAGAGCACAGGACCATCAGAGTAGCTCTTGAAATGAAGGGAGGCTGTTCTGCTTGGTGAGGGCTGGGGACTGGAGGGAACTGCCACTGATGGTCCACGATGTGGAGATCTGTGGTTCAGCTGATCAGTGGCAGGGGCATCATTCAGACTGAAACTTCAGTTTTCCAGACTATTGATAGAAGATCAACAGCCCTGTGGGAATGCTGACCCCAAACCATGGGAAATAAACCTAGTCTCAGATCTTATTCAAGTCTACAGCAATGCTGAGTTCAGTGTTTCATCAAGGCTTGTCGACCTCAGCCAGTTCTGCACACACATACCTCACTGATGAGCTCACGCTCCGAGTGACGCTCCGGAGCTGTGACTGCATTTTCCTTTGGTTTTTGAACTGCCCGAAGCTCAGAACTGCTGCTCCCAGAACCAGCGTGGTCCTTGCGGTCCTCGGGGTGGGGTTTTGCTAGCTGGAATCACAGATTTCCCTCTTGGGTTGGAAGGATTCTCACCTCTCACTTGAGAAGATGGTAAGGGGAAGAGCCAGTGCGATGATCTGCGTAGTCTGTGCCCACACCACTTGTGGACTGTCCTCAGCTCCTTTGTCTCCATCTCTGCAGGACTGCCTGGAAACCTGCGTGGACACAAAGCAAAAGAAAATGTTCAAGTGAAGCCCAATCCAAACAAGCTGATGCCAAATGAGTTTCTCTCTTTTTTTTTTGCCAGAGATGGTAACGGGGGAAGGGAGCAGAACAGTTCACAGGAGGACTGGGCATTTTGTATGGTGCACAGAGCAGCTCAGAGAATTGGTCGTTCCTTTTGCCCACCATACAAGATAGTTCCTGCTGCTGGCTGGCGTGGGGTCATTTACTGCCTTGTCTAATAATCTGAAAAATAAGGATCTGCTTGGCAAATACTGCCACTCCTGAAAGACGAATTCTTCACCTGAAACACAAAACTGATGTCAACAACTCTTGAGTCTCCTTTTCTGACATAACGAAGGGCAGAATCAACCCTGGCAGCCAACTGCTGAAAGCTCAGCCTCCCTCAGTCTGGGAAGAAGCCAAACTGTACCTGTTTGCAATAAATAAATAGGTAACCTTTTGTCAAAGTGCAGTTTCACTTTATACACCTCCACACTTGCACTCTCCTCCACAAAGCCAGCACAGACAGCTGTCACATTTCCAGTTTATTTCTTGTTCCTCCACAGCTATTTTGTTTAGTTCACAACTAACCTTGATGGTGGGAATGGTGAACGCCTGATGAACCTGAACATCAGTTAGCTTAAGAAACTTCTATTATAGTGCCCAGAGAGTTCTGCTTCTTTGCTGCAGCAGCTGAAGTTTCAGCAAGGTTTAAAATCCTGCTAAAAAAATTGAGCTTTTGCAATTTATCAGCAGGGTGTCTTAATTGCCTCTTTTGCAAGAGATCTAAACTGGAGTGAAACTGCTCTTTAGGCAGACATTAGTTATAGAGAAAGGACCTTTAATCTTAACCCTCTATGGTGTGAGCTGAAACCTGAATGAGCCCCATTTCCCAGCTCCTGGTGGAGGAATGAAGGTGACAGATTCTTAGCTAAGCAGCTGAGGAGGTGGAAAAATATCAATCTGAGCCGAGATTACGCTGTGGAAATGGACCTTTTGTTACTTATTACCAGTAGGAAAAACCATCACTGAGTTTTACATAACTGAATTGTGAATGACCTAAAGTTAGGAGCAGCGTAGGTGAGTTGTTAATATTCTTATGCAAATAAAAGTGTCGTGTGAAGTGCAACGATTTAAAATATAAAAAGAGGAAGTGCTGAAAAAAGCTGTAGTATTTTCATAGGAGGAAGGGAAAGGATCTGAGTGTGCTGCAACTGCCTGTGTGTGGGGCTTGAAGGTGTTCTGTTGCTGGGGGCCTGTGCCTTCGCTGGTTTGTTTCTTAATCTGATCAGAATCATTTTAGCTGAATACAGCCCTGACTTTCTGGCTACGAGCACAGCAGATTCCTGGAGCTGTGGCCAGAAAAGAACAGGAAGATTTCCTGGAGCAGGCCAGCCAATCCCACCCTGTCCGAACCCGCGCCCCAGGCTCTGCTCTCCACAGGCTCCTGGGAGCAAGAGCTCCAGCCCTCTCTCCAGGCTGGTCCTCCTGCAGTCTCCAGCACCACGTGGGCTCCCACGGCCCACCCTGCGAGCCTGGACACACCAAGACCCACGTTCACTTCAGCTTGGCTCGCCCCTGGTCAGCCCAGGGAGCCAGTGAGCTGTGCTTTACCCAGGATGGGAGCGTGCAGGGAAGCTCCAAGAGCATGGGATGGGATGCACTTCCACAGGCTCCGTTTGACCTGCAGCGTTGACATCCCCCAAGAGCCCAAAGCCTCCCCACTGCAGACCTTGGTGTCTACAGGAGCGAGGAGCCCGGGGAGGTGCTGTCAGGTCCGGGAGTGTGTAATCCATCCGGAAAGCTGTCTGGAATGTAGGGCATTGGGACAGCTGCAGCGGGCCAGGCGAGGAGCTCGGGAACGCCACAAGGCGTTGAGTTTGGAAAGCGTGCCAGGGACTTGTGCTGGCTGGTATCAGGGCCAGGAGGTGGAGCCCAGCTCCAGGCCTGGGTTAAGTTACTGAGCGCTGGGGAGGGAACCAAGGTGCATCTGACTATGTGTGAAATTTTGGAGGTGTGACGCTGGAGAAAGAGGGGCCAAAGTCACCTTAGACTTGAGAAAGCAGGTAACTTGAAATATTTGTTACTTCTAATTTGAGATTCTTAACTTTAGAAATGCTACTTGAATTCTTGTGCCAGACAATAATTTAAAACAATTGAATGTTCCTATTAAAAAGAGAGTGGAGAATGTTCTCATATTCTAGTGAAATCTCTGGTTCTGGGATATCTGCCCCGGGGAAAGACAGAAGAGCTTCAGCATTTCATGCTGCTTTTATTGTGCTTCTGGTTTTTGGAAAGAAAAGAAAAAAAAGATAGGCATTATTTGGTTTATTTAATTTTAGGGAAAAAAAAAATGCATTTCACGAGCACCTAAAGAAATCAGGCACCTATTTGCCTTTTTATTGCTTCCTGCCTACAGTAATGTCCTGTTCCTCATTTCAGTTCTCCAACCCTTTTAAAAATCACAAAATATTGTCTTCTCCACATGAAAACCTTCCTATATAAGGCTAAACAAACCTATCACACCATCTGTAATTTTTTTCAACTTCCATTTTTTTTTCCTTCAAGGTTCAGTACCCTACTGATGCATGCCAGAAAAGTCTGGTGACTTGACAAAACAATCTGTTTATTATCAGAACCAGTCTTATTTTTACAATCTTTTCTGTCTAATGATACTGCTTACGAAGAGATGGGTAGGGAAGGCTCAGGATCAAAGAGTAAACCGCAGATTTCACAACGTTTTCCTGGCGAAACAGCGTGTTGATTTAGCTACTGCACAGCAATCTGCAAACCTTCATTAAGAGTGTTTTTCCTGGGATTGCTTTGGCTACCGTTTTCTTTCCTGTCTTCGGATCACAAATCTTTTGTCCAGGACCATGGATCTGAAGCTGCTTTAGTCTGGGTTAGCATGTTGAGAGAGAGCTTTCCTGAGGGAGGAGTGCGGCTCTGATCCATGGCAGCATTTCAGGTCCAGGAACAGTCCCGTTTTAGACCTCAGAGCAGGTGCTCAGAAGCTTGTTTATGAAGGAGGGGGTGACCAGGGTGTTGATCCGGGCTGGGATTTCAAGTGGAGCTCCAAAGCAGCCCTTTCCACATCTCTCCCCACCCATCCGTGCCCAAGGCAGCCACTGCTCTCAGACAAGGCAGCAGCATTCAGGCTGCAATGCCAGGCTGGTCGGTCCCACCAGAGAGCTCTGGGTAGTAGGGGGTTTTTTTCTGTGCTGCTTTGCTGGGTGGGGGAAGCCTGGGGCTAGAAGATAAACTTGCCAGTTGTCCTTATGGCATGCCATGATTCCTTAGTCCTTTGAGAGCCAAGTCTTGTCAGTCAGCCTGGAGAGAGTTTGCTTTGCACCACAGTGCCAGTAATGGAGCAGCAGCTGCATGTGTCTTAGAAACCAGGACTGTGCCTTCCAGCACAGCTGCCTGCAAGCAGAGGAGGAACTCCTCATGGAGCTCCTGGTGAGCTAACTCTTCCTGGGTTAACTGTACCTGATGCAGCTTTGTTGATAACCAAAGGGAAGGGGTGGCCAAAATCATAAGATGACAAAGGTCATTTAGAAGTTCATCACTGTTAAGGCACAGCAGCAGCAGACCAGTGTGAGGAGGATGGCTGGTCCTGCAGCTGGAAGCTTGCTGTCCCACTGTCACTGTTAGGGGTAGCAAGGGTACTGGTCCAAGCTAACCAGTCCTCAAGCTTAGGGTCTATTCCTTGGCCTGCAGCAGAAGTAGCTGGTGGCGTGGATCTGCAAGCATGGACGTCACTGGTAGCTTTGCAAGGCTGAGATTCCCAAATCACACAATCATAGAATGGTAGGGGTGGGAAGGGACCTCTGGAGATGATCGAGTCCAACCCCCCTGCCAGAGCAGGGTCACCCAGGGCAGCCCACACAGGAACAGATCCAGGGGGGGCTTGAAAGTCTCCAGAGAAAGAAACTCCACAACCCCCCTGGGCAGCCTGGTCCAGTTCTGTCACCCTCACTGGAAAAGTTTCTCCTTATGT
>VWZY01004739.1:0-16644 GCA_013399075.1 Chloroceryle aenea
GTATTGAGCTTCAGTGGAGCCATATGAACAAGAAAGACAAAAATATCACCAGCACAGTCTTGGATTTAAAAAGGAGCCCTCTGAATAATGAGGGAACTTTCTAAAGGAAATTAGTACGATCCATGACTGGGTGAAATGTTTGCAAGCAGCAGAGATACTGTTTAAAGACACCATATTAGAGGCTCAGTGAAAATACATAGAGTATATCAAAAAAGACTTTAAAAAGACCAGAAGAAAGCTACAGTAATTAAAGATCAGAGCGAAGGAGGTTATTACAAGTAAGAAGACTTCGTGTTCAAACAAGGAAAAATTAGAGAGCGTACATTCTGTTAAAAAGGTAGACTAAAAGATTTGAAGAACAATTTTCTAAGAGCATGAACGAATTACCAATCCTTTTCCAAACATGACTGGATTAAGAAGCCTTCCAGGCACTGTGAAAGGCCAACAAAGGACCAGGGTGTAGCACAAATAACTTCAGACTACAGCGTATGTATCAAAATACACCAAAGGAACTTGGATCTGAACTCTCTGGGCAGAGGAAATTGCTTGTAACTGGAGTTGTTCAGGCTGGAGAAGAGAAGGCTCCAGGGAGATCTTCTTGTGGCCTTTCAGGACTTCATGGGGAGCCTATAAGAAAGATGGGGACAGACTTTTGAGCAGGCCTGTTGGGACAGGACAAGGGGTGATGGTTTGAAGATCAAAGAGGGAGATTTAGACTGGAGAAAAGGAAGAAGTTTTTTTATGCTGAGACCCTGTCCCAGGTTGCCCAGAGAGGTGGTAGAAGCCCCATTCCTGGAAACATTCCAGGTCGAGTTGATGGGACTCAGAGCAACCTGCTCTAGTTGCAGATTTCTGTGTTTCTATGTCCCTGCTCACTACAGGGGCATTGAACTAGCTGACCTTTGAAGGTCCCTTCCA
This sequence comes from Chloroceryle aenea, assembly GCA_013399075.1. Classification (NCBI taxonomy): domain Eukaryota; kingdom Metazoa; phylum Chordata; class Aves; order Coraciiformes; family Cerylidae; genus Chloroceryle; species Chloroceryle aenea. The sequence goes on from VWZY01004739.1 coordinate 919, forward strand.
ACCCAACCGATTCTGTGTTGCTGTGGTAATTATAATGGAGAACAGAAACACCGAGTGCATGATGATGGGGAAGGGTTTTGCAGGTTAAAGTCTTACTTAACAAAGCTGGTACAGTTCTTTGCCAGCAGGAACTAGTAGATTAATCTGGTTATGTTGTGTATATGACCTTTCAAAGGCCCTTACCTCAGAGCTAAGAAGAACAAGCTGCCATGGGTGTGAGATGGTATGAAAGATACGTGTGTTTTCTCTGATTAAAGGACAAACAACAAAGCATTTTGTGGGAGAGAGGGATCATTAACAAGATCCCAGTGCTGGGAGGTGGACCTCTGAACAAATCTGATGATACTGGAGGATATATTTGCTGATGATACTGGATTATTCAAGGTTGTGCAAATGAAAGCCAGTTGCAGAAACCTCATAGCACTGAGCAGCCAGATGATAAAATGGGAGCTGAGATTCAGCATCTGTCACGGTGAATTAAAGAGCAGGGTGAAAAGCAACTCTCAATCTCTGACAAATACTGAAGCCAAGTGAGGTGTTGTTGGTGGAGATGTGATCTTAGAGCTATGGCAGATAGGGCCACAAAAATGGCAGAAAACCCACTGCCCAGTAGAGAATAATAAAATAAATATTTTCTCCTCCAAGTGGCAAACTGAGTGTTAGGAATTGTTAGGAAGTGAAAAAGAAAAGAACGAATCCCATCATTTCATATGTGTAAAATCCCATCTGGGGAACTGCATCCAGTTCCCAGACTCCCCAGTCAGCAAGAAAGACACTGTCAAACTGGAGAGAGTCCATTGGCACCATTAGTATGCTTAGGAAAAGGGAGCACATGGAGTATGAAGAGAGGCTGAAGGAATTTGTTGTGTTCAGCAGTAAGAAGAAAGGGCAGAATGCAGATTTTATTTCCACCTTCAACTAGGTTAAAGGAAAGTGTTGAGAACATGGAGCAAAACTCTTCCTAGAGGTGAACAGAGAAAGGATTCAATGCACACAAGTTGCAACAAGAGAGGTTCTGGTCAGTTGTATGGAAAACACATCTCCACTATGGGAGTAGTCAACTACTGGGACAGTGACTCAGTGAGGCAGCGGAACTGCCATCCTTGGAGATACCCAAAACCTAAGTGAACAAGACCCTGAGGAACCTGGACTAATCTGGCCCGGCTGTGAGTGCAGGATTTAAGCAGAGATATCCAAAGGGCCCTTTCAACCAAATCCACTTCTAATTCTAGGACTGCCTTTCACATCTGTAGATCATGGTGCCTCTGCACCTTGAAAAAGGTGTGCTCTTCAGGTCTGCCTTTTGTCCTGCTCAAAAAGGACCCTGTGAAGCTGGGAAAGTGTGAAAAGATGAATTTGACTGACATGGACAGTTGAACCTGGAGAAGAAGGGAGGGATCACAGAATTATAGAATGGTTTGNCCTTTTCTCACTTTTTTCTAAAAGTATTTATGAGTGGCCTCATTAGAAAGAAAAGACTCCTCAGTGGAGTTTGTGCTTTCCCACTAAGGCTGGATCCAAGTTTTAGGAAGCAGGGTGGGGAGGCTGCAGAAGACCCAGATTCAAAACTATCCTTGCAAGGCTTGACCCAGCCTAGAATTCTGTGTGTTTTGCATATAGAGGAAACAGCAGGATTGATCCTTTCTCTGGCCTCCAGTGCTGCTTGCATGTGTTAGCACAAATCTTGCCTGCTGACATGTGTCTGTAGGTGAAGTCAAGACTAGAAAAGTGTGCAAGATGGAAGCTCACGGTGAATAAAAAGAAAAGCTGCTGCCAGGGCTCCTGTGCCTTGTAGCTCTGAAACCTTCTCCCATCCCCATCTGCTTCTGTAACCAGCAGAGTGCTCTGCAGTGTCTGTGTTTTCATCTGGCAGGTTGTGAAGGGCAGAGGGAGGAGGAGGAGGATGAGAAATCGTGGGGTTTGCAGCAGTTGTTAAGCTCTCCAGCATCAACTTGCATTTGTCTTTGGGGCAAGGTGACCACTGCATGCTTTTGTGACATCAAGTTAGATCTTGGAATGTTGAAAATAATAGGGAAAATGCGTTTCCCATTGACTTCTTTGGGAGCAGCTTGCACATTTCTGCAAGCAGATGGTATGATGTATATTAAATTATCACTTATGTCGGGGGGCTTATTTTAAGGATGGAAGTGTCGTCTCTTGGTATTTGTGCCAGAACTGCTCATCCCCAAACCAGGATTTTTGTATCCTTCCAGCTAGCCTGGAAAATATGAAGAAATGTGTCCTTCCCCAAACCAGGTAAGAACAGTGTCATCTGTGTGGGAACTGATAGGACAAGAGGAAACAGCCTCAAGTTGCACCAGGGGATGTTTAAGTTGGCCATCAGGAAAAATGTCTTCTCCAAAAGGGTTATCAAGCCCTGCAAGAGGCTGCTCAGGGAAGTGGTGGAGTTCCCATCCCTGAGGGGTTTAAAAGCCCTGTAGATGTTCTGAGGAACATGTTTTAGTGGTGAATTTGGCAGTGCTGTGTTAATTGTTGGTCTTGATGATCTCAAAGTTCTCTTTCAGATTCTATGACTCTATGATCTTGTTCTTCTTTTGCATCTTTTAATGAACAGGGAGAGCAATTTTTAAAATCCCCTTTATAAAAGAAGGGTCCAAACTGGCATTAACTGAACTAAAGGCAAATGTCCCCCAGACTGCATTGTAAATCTCCTCCACTTGGGTGAAGGTTCACATTGACGAGCAGTGACAACATGAATAAGTAGTGCAAACATGACTAGTAAAGACCAAGAAGTCTAAAGCAAATGCTGAGTCATCAGCAATATTTATAACCTCCCACACTCAGAATAGAAGATACCAAGGGACTGCAATTACTGAGATATGACAAATGTTGAATTTTTAATGGCTCCAGCTGTAGGACACTTCATCGTCCAAGAACATTGCTGCTGAAAATCATAACCTTTGTTTAAACCATGGGCCTTGGTTGTGAGTTATGTTCTGTTCACTTTGGCCATAAAAGATGTTGCTGTTGACCTACTGACTACCTAAAAAGTTATGCCCAGTTTTGCAGCTGTCCATATGTAATTTTTTCCTGTTCTACTCCTCTCCATAACCTGGTCTTACAAGAGGCCAGTCTTCTGTGTCTCTTGCCACCCTCTTACACTCCTTTTGGGGTCTTGTACTGTACAGCTGTCGAAGTGGATGCTCTTTACTTTAATCCTCTCCCCACTGATGTTTCCAAACTGGCCTAGTAATTCCACCTCATCACCACGAAAAACTATATTCAATAAACCACAGCTGCCCTGAGAAAGTCTGTCTCAATTTGGAATTTAAGGTCCTGGGGGGTGAAAGAGGTGACAAAGTCCCAGTGATTCCCCTGGGATTAAAATATTTAGATAGCAACAGAATTTTAATACCTATGTACCTTTGGACCTGTGCCTTCCCGTACGTACCGCATAGCAATACGCTGCGCAGCGATTCCAATAAAGAATGGAATCAAAAGTCACTACATCCTGTGGATAATAAAGAAGATAATTTAATAGGCAGTCAGATATATTTTACATATGCTGTTAATTTATTTTCTTCCAAACAGAATATTACCTGGCATTTAATTTCCCTCAAGAATCCAGATGCTGTCAGGAAATGTCCTGATATTTTTGTTTAAAACCGAGAAGCATTTCAGGTGTCTCTTAATCCGTTTTATTATGATTTCTCCAATGAAACTATCTCAAACACACAACCTTTCCATTTACATCAGCACCTGAGTGCATTTTGCCAGGCAATGACAGGCTGTGCTGCGTATCTATTCCCAGAAGAGCTTTCAGTGTTGCAATTCAATAATCACCGTTACTGCTGGATGCCAGAGCAAAAAGAAGATATCTGTAGTCAAAGCCCTAAAAGTTCCTTATCGCCTTGAATGAAATACCCATTTTATTTTATTTTCACACGTTCTTCTTACACACGGAGATGAGGAATCAGCTCACGGTTCCTAAAGACCATCTCTCGGAGCAGAGGAATTGCCTCGTTGGCAGGACCTGCCTGGTGCAGTGGAGGAAGGAGCCCACAAGAGGGCTCAGGGAAGCAGCCTGCATCCCTGGACCAGCATCCCTGGGAAGATGCTGGGCAGGACGAAGCAGGGCCTTAAGGGAAGAAAGCTCATCTGGTCAATCATGTTCACCGCACTCTTTAAAACATCTCCAATAGGGCAAGGAAATAAATAAGCAGTCCAAATAACATCAGCTTTTATTGCTGTGGACAGTATCACACGTGCATTTTTTTTCCTTTTATTTTGCCTTTGAATTTCCTACAAACTTTATTAGTAACAGGGAATGTTGCTGTACCATAATATATGATCACACTTAAAGCTTATGAAGCTCCCTTTTGGTTTTATAGTATTGGCACAGCAGATTCAGCCAAGCACCGCATGAGCGCATTCGTAAAAAGCTTATTACAGCATATAGCAAAAGAGTTGGGGTTTTCTTCTAACTGGAATGCAGCACTATTAAATATGATTATTTCCTTTGGTAGGGCAGCATAAACAACTCTGTCATTTGTTTTTATCAAGTCAGCAGTGCTGCTGCATACAAACCATTGAGAAAGTCAAAGGATCTACCAGACGGTGTGCGATGCATTTAAAACCAGTTGGCAAAGCATGTTTATGTTGCATAGTTTTCCACCAAAAAAAGGTAAGATTCTATGAGCTTTTTTTTAATTTTTAAATATATCTATTTATTTATTTTAATTATGCCCTTTTGCTGTCAGATGAAAATAGAACCACAAAGAAAGTCACAACATTTTGACCGTATAGTCTATATCTATGCATATAGAAAAAACACCTTGCCAAAACCACGTTAGGTGACGTGTTTCTGTTATCTAAGCCAGCCTGCTAGGAAAAAATATCCTTGCTTTATTTGCAGAAGTGATGTTTTTACAGATATTGAAGATATTTCTTGTTCTCTGAAGAATTTATTGTGGGAGACTATAAAGGAAATCCAATTGTAGACCATTTTTTTTTGTCTTTGCATGATAGATCACATCAGAGCCGTGGGCTGTACCTTAGGGAAATGTTATCCCAAAGAATAGAGGCAGTTTACATGTTGTCACTGCTTATTTCTTTGCTATTGATAGTTTAAATAAAGTCCTTAATATACTCAAGCCATTTGTAAGGATTTATGTGAATGGACTTAAGACTTCCAATGATTTGGAAGAACTTCAAAAAGGCAAATATGAATTTGGAGTTCAGGAAGAAAAAAGGACTTAGGGAGGGAGGGAGGGAAGAAATCTGGAGGAGTATGAGATCAGTAAGGAAAAGTTGGAGTGGGGAAGGTAAGTTACCAGTTACAGTGGGGAATGTGAAGGGTATTGTGCAAAATAATCAGTTTAGTTTGGAATAGCCAGTCAATGTGGAATACAAGCAACATTTAAATGGGTTTGGAATTTGTGCTAAAATGCTGCATTTTTTCCTGCATAAATAAAAGGAACAATTTCTGCCTCATTTCAGTTATCAAAAAAATCAAGCTCTCTAAGCTACTTACCAGGGAATTTGATAGGAGTTGAATGAAACTCTTTGGAGAAAAGTCCACTTTATCTGCTCCACTTTCCTGTTTTAAGGTGGGATGAATTCTGTTCTGGAGATACTATTCTTCCTTTCTTTGCTACAGAAAGTAACTAGCTGCCCAGCTTGGATGGGTTGCCGTACTTCTAAGTAGCTAAAGTTGGGTGATATTAATTCCATCCAAAACTACATGGCTTTCATTTGTGGTGATTTACATCTGTTCATAAAGTCTGTGCTTCAGAATGAGAATTCAGGGTGATAAAAACACAGAAATCCCAAAGCCTGCTGTATAGAAGTCTCCTTCTCTGGAGAATCTGGAGTCTCCTTCTCTGGAGAGATTCCAAACTGGCCTGGACACTGAGATGCTGGGCCCCCTGCTCTGGGTGGCCCTGCTGGAGCAGGAGGTTGGTCCAGAGGTCTCTTCCAAGCCCTGCCATGATGGGATTCTGGGATTCTCTGTGCAGGCAGCAAAACCAAGCCCTGCACTGATCAGCTCTTTGTTGACTATCAAGAGAGCTCTAAACCTGGTACAGAAATGAAGAGGCAGGCACCAAAATACAGGTGTCTGCATCACCTCAGCTTGTGTGAACATGTTGGGACCGGTGATAAAAGACACAACTTGATGCTCCATTGAAGAAAAGAGAGAACCAAGGGTGAGAAAATGTGCAGAGAGCTCAGACAGCTCACTTCTTACATTAGCACTTTTTTTAACTCATAATTGCTCCAGTGCAATAGAGAAATGAAGAACCCATGTGAAGATGCTGCCCGTGTCCTGCATCTTTGCCTTTTCCCTGACTTGGGCAGCAGACTGTTCTGTGAGACTGACCATTGTTTTTGACTTCCCCTCTGCAAATCCCAAATCTCTGCTTTATTCTGAGGTACAGGCGCTGAGGGCTCGTCTACGTCAGTTCCATTTTTAGTATAATTTATGTAGCTTAATCCGTATCTAAATGCTCATCTAGATCCCAAATGGAAGGCGGATGAATGACTGATTAATCTTCTCGCCTCTCTAGAAAATGCCTCATGTAGATTGCTTTATGATCATCTTTGCTGTGCTTCTGGGGTAACAGATACAGCTGTTGATGCAGGAATTCAGATCTCTTCTTACCAAGTGAGAACTGTCACACTTAAAAGTCTCCAGTTCTCTTGATTGAAGACCCTTAGAACCAGTTTCTGTCTTTTTGATGAAATTGGGGAACCAGTGGGTTTGGTTCTGATGAAAATACATGACTTTCAGCAATCTCGTTACCTGACCAGTCACAAAATGTGATTGTAATGAGGCAATCATTGTTAAGGTCAGTGTGTTCACAGTGATGTCATGTCAGCATCTGTCCTAAGCTCCATTATTTGGCCTTTTTATTGATTACTGAGAGGAATGTGGAAAATCATTTCCAACTGACAGCAGCTGACCCCAAAACTGCAGAAGCTGTAGTGACGAAGATGGGGGGATTGCAACAAGTCTATCCTAGTAATTTAAATGTGTCAAGAGTTAAGGCAGGGATGACTGTCAGATGAGTGACAGATGCTCTCTATTAACCCCTCTCCCTTCCCAAAGGGAAAGTGAAAGGGAGTAACAAAGAGAGACTTATGGACTGAAAACCTCTTTGATTAAAATAATAATAACAATAAAATGAAATATATACAAATGTATATAAGCCCAGTATTGAACCCAACTCCCCTGATGGCAATTACATTGCCATCACCACTGGTGTTGTGAAGGCACTGTGAAGTCCCAGACTGGATTCAGTGGCAGATGGAAACCAGATTCAGGAGCTGGATTCTGGAATTGTATGCAAGAACAGATTGAAAGCGGAAAGGACTGCCCAGGGAGGTGGTGGAGTCACCATCCCTGGAGGTGTTTAAGGAAAGGTTGGATGTGGCTCTTAGTGCCATGGTCTAGCTGATGTCATGGGGTTGGGTCATAGGCTGGACTCAATGATCTTGGAGGTCTATTCCAGCCTCAGAAATTCTGTGATTCTGTGACAGAGTCCTCCTGGGACACCGGCCATTGAGGAAGAGGCTTGACCCTCGTGATCCCTCAGCTTTATACTGGCTATGCTGTACATGGGATGGAATCCCTCACTGGACAGTCTGGGGTCACCTGTCCTGGCTGCTCCTCCCCACATGTGCAGCCTTTTACTTTCTGCACCCAAACGTGGTGCCCAAGACTGAGCAGTGACCTTGGTCTGCAGAGGAGCGAGCATCAGCAAGAGCCTTTCTGCACCCCCAGCCCTTGGCAGAGACTCTGACCATGGAGCGTTGTCACTGCTGGAAGCAGAGACTGCCTGTGAACATCTGCTGGGAACTTCAGACAGGGCAGGGACTGAGAAGAGATGGGGCTGAGAAGTAAAATCTCTGAACAGAGAATTGGTTCTGTTCTAGCTTACACCAGGACAAGCTGGTGCTAGAGGACTAAGCACAGAACACAACTTTCTATCTGCCATAATGGCCTATACATTTCTGTATGCTGGAAATAAAATTCCTGGAGACCCCTCAGGAGTCACAGCAGTGAACCTCCGAGGCTGGACGGTCTGATACTGCCCTTGGATAGATGAATGCAAAATCAAGCAGGAATCAGGAAACCACATGACATCGGCACTTGCTTGTGTGACTAGTACCAGCATGTTGTGTTCATTAGTGCACATCTTCATCAAAGTGAAAAAATAATCAGGAAAGATGTCATTTGAGATCTTGGAGAGGGTAGAGTGAAATGCAGTGACATTATTTAGAGAATCAGAAAATATATTTCACTGTCATAAGCTCCCAGAGACCCTTTTATCTCATCTTGAGGGATGACCACTATCTACAGCAGTTGAGTCTAGACAACAAAAACTGGAAAAAAGAAATGGATAAAAGAAATCTCCACATCTGAGAAAAGGTAAGCTAAGAATACTCAAATACTGGGTTCAGTTTTGGGCCTCTCACTCCCAGCAGGAGCTGGAGGGGCTGGCGCGGGGCCAGAGAAGGGCAACGGAGCTGGGGAAGGGGCTGGAGCACAAGGAGGGTGAGGAGCAGCTGAGGGCCCTGGGCTTGTGGAGCCTGGAGAGAAGGAGTCTCAGGGGAGTCCCTTCTGGCTCTGCCAGCTCCTGGCAGGAGGCTGGAGCCAGGGGTGTCAGGCTCTGCTCCCAAGGAACAAGTGACAGGACAAGTTGAAAAAGCTTTAAGCTGTGCCAGGGGGTGGTTAGATTAGGCAGGAGGAAGAAATTCTTCCCCAGAAGGACTGTTCAGGGCTGTCCCAGTCTGCCCAGGGCAGTGGTGGAGTCCCCATTCCTGGAGGGGGTTCCAAGCCAGCTGTGGAGCTGTGGTGTTGAGGGCCAGGGGTCAGTGGTGGGCTTGTCAGTGCTGGGTTAACAGTTGCACTCAATGGTCTTAAAAGTCTCTTCCAACCAAAACAATTCTGACTCAGTGATTTAAGGGGTAGGAGCTGAAGCTAACCTAAAAATAAGGTTCATATTTTTAACAGTATTCAAGCACTGAATAACCCACTGAAGCCTGTGGAGGATCTTCTTTCACTGCATGTGCCTCAGACGACAAAAAAATAAATAAAAAATATTGCTTTTCCAGGAGATGCACAAACCTGCTCATCACAATCAGTCTGTTACCAGAGATGGTTACCCAGGGCTCTAGTGGTTTCAAGATACAGGAAATTTTGCTGCACGGGAGAAACACATCTATCCTAAACCACAAAGACTAGCAAATTTAACCCAGAAGGAAAGGATTATGTACATTAAATGGCAGGTCCAGGAAGAAATTGGGTAGAGTTTGATCAGGTTCCTAGGCCTGGATGATTAGGGGTTGGTTTAGAGCTCTGGTTGAAAGGACACAGGGAAAGCCACATCCCTTTTCTTCCTGCTCGCTCGTTTATCCTTCTTTGTGCCCATTTCCTGAAGATTTTTAGCCTATGTTGTGAAATTGCTGTGCTGGGAACACTGTGGTTATTACGCGGCAATGCAGGGACTGTGTAGGGCCTGAGTCTAGGCCTTTTTTTCTGATATACTTCTTAATTCAATCTACATAAAATCCCTGTCGCAAGTGTGAAGCATAGATAAGAAAAACTATAAATGACAAGATAATCATGTCCTGCTGCTTGCTTGGGCAGGTAAACCCCTAACAAGAGAACTTTTAAGCATTTAAATGTGATTTTCAGACTCTCCCACCCAAACTCAACCTGTGGAACGAGAGAAGGGGACGGTCCACACTCTCCTGAACTCTAAGTGGGATTTATCTAATTTCAGAAGTATTCTGTTTCCATGGAGCCAAGGAGCACAAAGCACTTCAGAAAAATCAGCAGTTTTTATTTGTTAAGTGGCACGATGGCTTATTAGTATTTAATACTTCGGCTGGAGGTATTCAGCAGGAACACGGTGTGTGAAGTGCCATACAAACAGCAAGTGAAAGACCGTTTCCTGCTCGTAATCGCTGTAATCGAAGCACATCAAGAGCCCTGCTATCTGTCACAGCTCTAACCAGTGTTCTGGAACCTGTTTTTCATCACCCTGCTCTGCTGTGTTCTCACAGCCTCACCTGTCACCCGGTGAAGGCAACGGGTGACAAAGCAAAGTTGCTGTAAGAATTAATGCGGTGGGTGACAAAGCAATTTTTCCTGTAAGGATTAATGTACTGGCAGGGACAACTATGATTGGAGATGTACACAACATATATAAACACGCAGGGATGGCAGGTATGGCGCAGAGGACAATCTGAGTGGAGACAACACTGGCTTTTCAGAAGATGGCATTTGAGGGCACATCAGGGCACTGGAAGATCTCAGCCACTTCATCCGGGAGGCTGAAGAGCTAAACATTAGTCTGTTTTTCTGCCCTTCACCTCTGACTGACCTCAATTCATGTAAGGAAGACAGGCAATGAAAACGTAACAGCTTACCAAGAGGCAGTGAGGATGCTCAGAGTGAAAGATTTGAGGCTCACTGGAAGGAACATTAACCCTTACGGGCAAATTCCATCGTGACATTAAGCAGTGTGCTTTTTAGAAACACATTCTCGGTGGATAGCAGGGGGAGTGCAGATACACACAGTGAAAGAGAGGAAATGGGACCAGTTATTCACTACTGGTCAGAATAAAACCAGTGGTCGTCATCATCTTTAGTGGCTTCTTATGAAGAGCTGGGATATGTCAGCGTGGCTATAAATGAGGGAACAGCTAATTGGGTGACCACGTTCTAAATGAAATTCACACTTTGCTACAGAGCATTCCTGATTTCTAATTACTTGTAGTGTCAGAATGTCATAGAATGGTTGGGGCTGGAAAGGACCTGCAAAGGTCATGCAGTCCAACCCCCCTGCAGGGAGCAGGGCCATCTGCAGCCAGAGCAGGGTGCTCAGAGCCCCGGCCACCTCCCCTGCAATGGGAACAGGTATGGGGCAGCCACCACCTCTCGGGGCAGCCTGGGCCAGGCTCTCACCCCAGAATCATAGAAAGGTTCAGATGAGATGGCACCTTTAAAGGTCATCTAGTCCAACCCCTTGAGGTGAGCAGGGACACCCTCAACACATCCCACTGCTTATTTATCATATGCATCTCTGAATTCACTTATAATCTAATGGACTTTCTTCAGCATCTTCCAGGTTTTTCTGGAGGACATCTGAAGTCCTCTCCTGATCTCCAGGATTCCAACTCCATCAAAATTTAGCAAAACTTAAAATATAAACTGCAATCAAGAGGGACGGGGAAATACTACATTTCAATGGAGGCTACAAAGATGCTGAAGGGACTGGAACATCTCTGTGCTGAGGAAAGGCTGAGAGCCCTGGGGCTGTTTAGCCTGGAGCAGAGCAGCCTGAGAGGGAAGCTGAGGAATGGTTCCAAATCTCTGCAGGGTGGGGGGCAAGGAGAAGGGGCCAGGCTCTTGTCAGTGCTGCCCTGGGATAGGACAAGGGGCAATGGCAGCAAGGGAAGACACGGAAAGTTCACCTTAACATGAGGAGAAACTTCTTCCCTGGGAGGGTGACAGAGCCTGGCCCAGGCTGCCCAGAGAGGCTGTGGAGTCTCCTGCTCTGGAGACTTTCCAGCCCCACCTGGATCTGTTGCTGTGTGGGCTACCCTGGGTGACCCTGCTCTGGCAGGGGGGTTGGAGTCGCTGATCTCCAGAGGTCCCCTCCAACCCCATCCATTCTGTGATTCTAACCATGGGACTGCTTGTGCTTAGTGTCCTCTCCAATACAGGAACAGCAAATCTGAAAACAGATGTGGGGTTTTTAGAGAAAACCTGACTCCTAAAACATAATTTTCCTGCTTTTCTGGATTAATTTATTTATTTAGGAAGGGGCATCTGGGAATTCTCAATATTGCTGTAAATATCCCTGCTTATAAACAGAAATTAAACGGATATGTCTGAAGAGTGTCCTATCTGTGTAAAATCCAGCTTGATTACGTGCTGAATGGAACCACACTCCTTTGTTACACACCATTTCTGAGAGAATAATCTGGCCTTCCCCTCGGACTAGACATTAGTCCACCCTTTTACCATCTTCTCTCCTCCTCACCCAACAACCCAACTCCTCAAAACCCTCCAGACAAACTTTGCAGTGAATAAGTATCAGGTTTTGTCTAAAACTTCTTTGCCTTTACCTTGTGCATTGGCTTTACCTGTACTCTGAAATTCTCAGCGTGACACCCCCGACTGGTTCACAACCCCCTCTTTGCAGTATTTTTACAGATCTCCCTTCTGTTGACCATAACTAGATGAATAGAATCAGCTTCAACTGCTTGAAAACCACATTGCTCTCGCTTCTCTAAGTCTTCTCCGTCAGCATCCCGGTGGTGTTCTACATTCAGTATGCATCGTACTACTCCCAAAGACACGGTGCATTATTTTCCACAGGTACTTAAACTCTGCTTTTTGTTTCTATTTGTTTTTATTGCAAACATACGTGCAGACACCGATCCCTGGAGACAGATGCTACTGCGAGCAGCTTTGTACACGACGTACTCTGCAAGATGGGCACGATACGGTACGTTGGCTAAACGTGACATAGGGGGGTGCTGCAAGTATCAACCACCAGAAAACTGCGGGGGGAAAAATAAAATAGAAGATTAATTAGTGTATAATAAAGCTCATTACTTCCCTCTCTCAGCTCGCACGGGCACGGTGCCCAGGAGTGGAGGTGATGTCCATCCACACCCCAAGAGGGGCACGCACACAAAAAACCCTCCAGAGGCAGAGTCCAACTGAAAGTACCATGGGCACAACCGAGCGAGGAAGCCGCCGAGCAATGGTTTGCAGCTCAGAGCCCAGAATAGGGGCAAAGCTCAGGAGGTGGCCCCTCAAGGAAAGGGCTACATTGGGTGGGTGGACCCTCGGCTGGACGCAGACCCAAGGGGGCACCGGGAGGTGGGTGCCCCNAGGGGGTGACATGTCGGGAGGGGGTGACATGGCGTGGGAGGGCCCGGCTCGGTCAGGCAGCGGGAGGGTGCCTCGGGACTGCGCCTGTGTCGTGATTTAGCTGGACAGTGACGTTGGTTGTGCGCTTTTGTCGTAAGAATAGCAATGAATCGGTTGCTGGAGCAGCCGACAAGCAAATACCTCTTTTTCCCTTGGCTATCTGTGAGTTTCCCTGTTTGATTTTTACGGCTGTAGTTGTTCTAGTCAGAGTTTTAAACAGATTTTCCCCGCTCGCCCTTTTTCTCTTAAATAGAAACAGACTCATAGGCTCTATTTAGGTTGAAAATCACCTTTAAGAGCCTTGAGTCCAACCATTAACGCTGCCAACATGGAAAGTTTCCCAAACCAGTTGAAATTTGCCCTCAATTTGAGCAATTCTCCTTTTAACATTCACTAAGATACGAAAGTAGTCCTGGAAAGACTTCTTGTTTTTGTCTGGTTTTGAGATGAGTATTCTAAAATACAAGCAGAAAAACCCCACATACACATTCCTTCTTTGAAAATGGAGTTGGCTATTAAACATTGAACCTAAAACCGACTGTTTATGTCATTTTTATAAGCTGTATTCCTTCTGTAGAAATTAATTTGGTGGTTTGTAGCAATTTTACCTCTTTTTGACTCCCATGTTAAAAAGAAAAGATAAAAAAAACAACAGTAAGTGAACAAATATTGCATATAACCACAATTTGAATATAATACACTGTCACAACTGTGCTATGTGAAATACTTAAAGACAAATAACACCAAGTGGCATTTTATTTTGTAAGAAAAACAGGAACCAGAGCTGCTTCTGTGCAGTGATGAGTTTGAAGTTTAGAGTCACAGTGCAATTTTCAGTCGGTGAAGTTGTGGAGCTCCTAGACCAACCTTCCTCTGTCTCACCACATCATTCTTTGCTAGTGCACAATCTGTCTTGCTAAACATCTACTTATCTATTAATCTTGAGTAAAGTTACCACTTTCCTTAGTGTTTCCCTTCAGATTGCAAGCATCTCTTTAACAGAATTCCACAGCCTATGCAGAGGTGGCAGCAGGATGAAGCCAGGAGGTGTTTCCTTCAGAATCTGCACCACCCAAGCCAGTCTTGTTGTTACAAAGCTGGGGGTAGTGCAGCTGGGTACCCTGCCTGGGGCTCGGAGTGGAGTGGACAATGTTCTCTGCACAATCACAAGTGCTTTGTGCAGCAGTGGGATGGAGAACGTGAGCGTGGTGTGGATGATGTAACCCTGATGTTTGCAAAGTGGGTTTAGGTTCTTAAGTAAGAGTTCTTTTGGTGATTCTCCAGTATTCCTCCTTTTGTTTTGAGAAAATGTGTGCTGTCAGGTAAGCAGAATAGCAACCTAGAATTAAGTGAGCAATTTTGCCTTCTGTCAGCTCTGCTAGGATCTGAAAACATTGCAAGATGACTGTTGTCACCGTTAGGTAGGAATTGTAGTGACACCCAGGTGCTCTGACACGTGTGATTGATCTCCCATTGTACAAGGTGTTATTAGGATCTGGAGCATGAATCTTGTGAGGAGTGGCTGAGGGCCCTGGGCTTGTTCAGCCTGGAGAAAAAGTAGACTCATGGGAGACCTTCTGGCTCTGCCAGCTCCTGACAGGAGGCTGGAGCCAGGTGGGGTTGGGCTCTTCCCGAAGGAACAAGCCCCAGGACAAGAGGAACCGGCCTCAGGTTGCCCCAGGGGAGGTTGAGGTTGGAGCTGAGGAACACTTTCTTCTGCAAAAGGTTTGTCCAGGGCTGTGCCAGACTGCCCAGGGCAGGTGTAGAATCCCCATGATCCCTGGAGGGGTTTCAAAACCATGGAGCTGTGGTGCTGAGGGACGTGGTTTCGGGGTGACCTGGCAGTGCTGGGTTAATGGTTGGACTCAGTGACCTTAAATGTCTCTTCCAACCAATACCATTGCATAATTCTGTGAGTCTATTTATATATGTCTTTGCTTCAGGCACCTAGGTCTCTAACAAAGTCTGTGAACTTAGGAAAAAAAATATTTAAACACATAAATGCTGCTAGGAGAATAATAAATGGATGGTGGCATAAACCCAGCAAAAGAATTGTAAAATCTTACATTGTACAGGTAGTTGGTAAAATGCTGAAGGTAGCAAGAAGGTAGTGGTGAAAATAAAGATAGCAGGAAGAATTTTATGTCTGATGGACTCAAAGGAGGACTCAAAGGAGGGGTGCAGAGATGGCTTTGCTGTTGTTATGGCAAAGAGCTCTAAAATGGTGCTAAGAGTAGCAAAGTGTGTAGATTAAAGTGGCACCTTCACGTTGCTTGTTGATAAAAGCCTGGCTGGAAGGTATGCTGGGCCCATTTTATGTTCTGTGACTCCACAGATAGAATAATTTTGTGCTGCTGTACAAAAAGTGTCTTCAAAAAGCCAAATACAAAATGGTTTGGACATTTTTATTCTATGATTAAACATGGTATTATGTACTTAACAACAGCATGGACCTCCAGTGAACTATGAAAATTAAAATAACATGTAAAACACTTCCAGAAAAAAAAAATAGCAATTTAAACAGTTTGGAACATTTCCTCAGTAACATTTCTTTTGTTTACTTTTGTTTAATTTGTCTTCATTTGCAGAATCAGAAGAGTGTTGGTTGGAAGGTTGCCCCAGTTCAGTCCCTGGGCCAGTGCTATGTTTTAGTCAGAGAGTTTTTCTTTGTTCCACTGTGTACATCTTATGGCAGAGACAGTGGCTGCTGCCCTTTCTGATACTGTCTGGTGCTGTTGAGAAGGGTTTGGCTGAGTCATTGTTGTCATCCCCATGAAGTAGCTGAAGGTCATAGAGTCATAGAATTGTTT
>VWZY01004739.1:16756-27792 GCA_013399075.1 Chloroceryle aenea
CCAGCTGAAACACCCCCAGCTTCTGTGAGCTCTGTAAGTTTGCTTAGGCTGCTGACCACCTTAACCATTGATCTTTCAGACCCTTTCCATTTTATTAATGTCTCTCTTGAACTGAGGACCAAAACTGGATGTGATATTCCAGGTGAATTCTTACCAGTACAGTCTAGAAGAGAGGATTTTTTCCTTACTCTGCTACCCATGCTCCTTGCAAGGCAACCCAGGACAGTTTGCCTTCTTTGCAAACCTAACATTCAACATAATCACAGGTCCTTTTCAGCAGGTCCCAGATTATCTTGCACTGGTGCAGGACTTGCACTTCTCCTTGCTGACCTTCATGAGCTTTCTGTTGGCACAGACCTGAAATTTTTCAAGGTCTTCTTGGACTGATGCTCTGCTGTTTGGCACTTCAGCTCTCACCCTCTTGTTTAGCATTGCCCTCCAATTTGCTGAGCGTGTTTTCTGTCACATCATTCATGTTGTTGTTGAAGATATTGAATGATATTGGCCCCAGCATCAGCCCCTGGGGTAACCTGCTACACACTAGACATCCAGATATTGATCACTGCCTTCCGAGTCTGGTGGTCCTGCCAATTTTTGATGTGTCCAGTGCCTGGCAGTCTGTTCTTCAGACAGTACTTTCTCAGCTTCCAAATGCAAATGCTGTCAGAGTTGGTGTCAGAAGCCCTGCTAAAGTCAACATGTGTTACATCCACTGCTTTGGCCTCATCTGCATAGCCAATCATTTCATCGCCAGCGGGAACCCAGCTGGTCAAGCACGATTTGCCTTTGGTAAATATGTTGACTATTCCTGATTGCTTTTCTGTTCTCTTTGTGTTTGGAAATGATTTCTGAGGACATACTCCATGATCTACCCTGGGACTGAGCCAAGGCTGAGCAGCCTATAGTTCCTTGATCCTCTTGTTGCCTTCCCTAAAAACAGCTGGTACTGTAGCCCAGTCATCAGAGACCTCCCGCAGTCCCTGGGGTTTTTCTGGGTGTCATTATATCTAGATCTGTCAGTGACACAGCTGATGGGCACACCTCTGCAGCCCTGGATAAACTCCATGTGGCTCCTTGGCCATTTAACTTCTTTAAGTGGCCATAACCCAGTTTTCCCACATTGCTGCTTTTCTTTCGGACTGTGCCAGTACATGCAGAGGTTTTGGAGCAGTCTTTTTGAAGACTTGGGCAAAAGAGGTTTTGAGTACTTCAGTCTTTTCTGCACTACTAAGCTGTCTTCTGTATTCATCAGTGCACCCACATTTTCTCTGAGCTTCTTTTTTGTACTCCTGTAATTTTTGTGGAATCATTTCTTATTACTGTTCACATCCCTAGCTAGTTTGGACTCCAGCTTTGTCCTTCCTGATTTTGTGCCTAAATGCTGAGGGAAGGCATTTTATATACCCTCCTTTGACAGTCTTTCAGGGGCTTCTACATAGGAATTCCCAAAATGAGCCGGAGTTTGGTCTCTGAAAGTCCAAAGTGCTAAATCTGCTGTTTACCTTTCTAGCCTTCCTTTGGATCCTGAACTCTGTCATCTTGGGGTCACTGCAGCTCTCTGCCATCTGCTGCTACAGTGCCACCAGTTCTTCCCTGCCTCTGAACAGTCAGTTAACAGCCGTTAGCTTTGGTTGTCCCTCTGTCTCTTTTGGTATGAAATTGTCTCTCGTGCAGATTCCTGAATTGCCTGCACAATTTGATGTTACCCTCCTGGCTGACAGATGGGAACTGAAATCTCCCAGGGGGACCAGAGCCAGCAGTCTGGAGAGTTCTGCTAGCTCTTTGTGGAAAGCCTCATTCCCTGACCTCCTCTTGGTCAGCTGCTCTGTAGCAGACCCCAAACCAGAGCATCCCCAGTGTTTCCCCTCTGACCTTGACCTGTAGACTCTCAGCAGATGTGACTTCTCTTTTACACGAGAGCTGTGTGGTATTAAGGAGTTTATTTCCATAGAGTTCAGCTCTCCATCCTAGTCTGCCCTAGTCCCTCCTACATACCCTGTTCCCATCCACGACACTGTTCAAGTTGTGTGTGCTGTGCCAGGTCTCTGATTCTGATCACACAGAGTCATAGAGTCACAGAATTGTCAGGGTTGGAAGGGACCTTAAAGCTCATCTGGTTCCAACCCCCCTGCCATGGACAGGGACACCTCCCACTAGAGCAGCTTGTTCAGAGCCCCATCCAGCCCATCCTAAGTTGGTGACCAGACTTGGACATCTGACTCTTCTCTGTGAACCAAACTCTGCCTTAGTGTGCAGACACTGTCAGACCTTCCCTTCAAGTGGTAATTAGCACTGATCCCAATCCAATGACCTGAGGTGTCCATCCTGTTCATCTTAAGTGATGTTGAGGACCACAGTTTCCTAGGTGAAGAGCTGCAGAGCATTTAGCTTCTTGGCTGTGTGGTCTCTTTAAAGATCCTGTTGATCTCCTCCTCNCCAGTGCCCATCCCTGCTTGGCCAGGACTCTGAGCAACCCACTTTAGCTGCAGATGTCCCTGCTTAGTGGATTGGGGTTGGACTAGGTGACCTTGAAAGGTCCCTTCCTGACAAAAATGTTCTGTGATTTTAAGTACCCGAGGTAGCAGTGCCATCTGGGTCATGGTATTGTGTCCTGGAAGGTGTTTTCAGCAGCTGAAGGTTTTCTTTTGTGAGCAGCACCTGTGGGCTCCCTTTGTGCCTCCTGCACATTGTGTTAATTGCATTGCACTTGCTTGTGCATCCTGCTCCCAACACTTCCAAGATCCTGAAGCTTTCTGGGTGTGAGATGGACATGAATGCGCTTTGCCCCTCCATGAGTTTGGTTGCTTGGTGGGGAGATTTTCATGCTGTGGCTTTTTGATCACTGTTCATAAACCTTTTGAGTACAATTACCAGCTCAGACTGTGCCCTGTTTTGCTGCAGTCCAAAAGAGAGGAAAAGTGACAACTTCAGCTTGAAGGCTGCGTTTAATCTAGTCTTGTGAAAAGCTGAAATTGCATTTCTGTTCCTTTGTNAGCTCCTTCCCTTGTGCTGCTACAGGTAGTTCTTCCCGAGTAGAGCTCTCAAAGCTGAGGCTGCTGCCACTGCTGTGATCCCTGTGGAGGAGCACCAGGCTCTCCCCACAGCCTGAGACCACTCTCAGGAGTTCAGTCCAGGGGGAGGTTGCTGAAGGCAAAGGGGCATGAAGCTGAAGATGGCTAAAGGGAGGCTGCATGGAGAGATGGATCTGTTGGAGCAGGGCCAGAGGAGGCCCACAGAAGTGATATGAGGGCTGGAGCACCTCTGGTGTGAGGACAAGCTGANCTGGTGGAAAGGAGGCTCAGGAGAACCTCACTCTCTGAACTCCCTGGAAGTAGGTTGGAGCCAGGTGGGGCTGGTCTCTTCTCCCAAGGAACAAGTGATAAGACAAGAAGATATGGCTTCCAGAGGAGGTTTAGGTTGGAGCTGAGGAAGAATTTCTTCCCCCTGAGGGCTGTCCAGGGCTGTCCCAGGCTGCCCAGGGCAGAGGTGGAGTCCCCGTGACCCCTGGAGGGGTTTCCAAGCCCCCCATGGAGCTGTGGTGCTGAGGGCCAGGGGTCAGTGGTGCCCTGGCAGTGCTGGGGGAACAGTTGGACTCAGTGATCTTAAAGGTCTCTTCCAACCAAAACATTTCCACAGTTCTGTGTGAGACTTGATCTTGTCTGTGTGTCTCTGTTTCTTCTTTTATTGTAAAGTTATTACTAATTTAGCATATGAGTCTAAGAAAACTAAGGAGTTAAACCATGTCTAATATATGGACTTCTGTGAAGTGACTGTGAGTAGCTGGTCTGTGATACAGAGGCTCCTGTCTGCAGAAGTCAGTTTTCATATGATAACAGTGCAATATGATGTCATGCTTTAAAGTAAAATCACATATGATTTATTACTTCTTCCTTTCGAGTACAACTCGAGTTTTCAGGATTAATTTTAGTTACATTCCCACTGAAACATGTCTGTGTTTTATGAACAGGTGAGTCCGTATTGTTTACACTTTTTAACTGACTGTTTGATTTTATGATTTCAGTAGGAGCACATCAAGGAGCCCTAATAATGTAGAGGGAACCTCCTGTGCAAGACATAGTATAACACCACATATATATACACACACACACGAAGTTTTTTCTTCTAGATAGCTTGAAATAGCAGAATATAGTAAATGGAAAGAATATTTGTCCCACTGGTCCCACTGAGCAGGAAATACCTTCTCTCTCTGTGGTCTCAGCTACATTCCTAGCAGAGGTACTTACATTGTAATATCCACATCATAGAACAAGAGAATCATTTCAGTTGGTAAAGATCTTTTAAGATCACCAAGTCCAGCCATAGTGGGTTACCTTTTTTTGAAGCAGTAAAGATGCAGCTCATGGGTAGACAGTCTTATGATTGTTTAAACCTATTAAGCTTCTTAGGTTAATATTTATAGATTAATAGAGCAATAATTACAAACGTGGAGGAGGTCATGGTGAACTTTAGTCTGACCTGCTGTAGAAAAAAGAGCACAGCATTTCCATGAATTAATTCTTGCCTGAATCAGATCATGCTCTAAAAAACCCCTGTGATTAAAAATGTCGTTTGACAAAGGAGTCACTGCAAAATCTCATAAACTCTTCCAGTGTTTCACAACTCTGTCTATTCAGAAGGTGCTTATTTTGAACCACTTTTTATGTTTCAACTTCTGAAACATAGAAGCTGTAACTGTGGTGGTAGAATCATAAAATCATTTTGGTTGGAAGAGACCTTTAAGATCATCAAGTCCAACCACGATAGTAGCAGTGTCCATCTTTTCTAGGATACTCCAACAGTTGTAGAATTCCCTCAGCATCTTGATGATCCTCCTCTGTTGGGAGACTGAAATCACATCCTAAGCATCAGGGTACATCAGGGTAACCAGCCAAAGCATACTCATTTGGTTTATTTTGATGTTGCCTTTTGAAGCGGAATAGTTCTCAAACATAATGAACATTGAGAAGCAGAAATAACTCTTTAAATTGTTTTGCTGCTATACCTGTTTGTTTCAGTGGCATTTCTGACCATGCTGTTGTGCTGGGGTTTTTTTTACCATTCTTAAATCACTGAAGAGAAACTACTGTGGTCAAACGAGCGACCCATGGGCTGGTGCTTTCATTTGTCTCATCCCCTGCCCTTGGAGGAACTTGCTGATCCTTTGATACTTGTGAATTATTACTTCATGGAAATCTCTGTGCTTTTATAGCCTCTTTGTACCATGCAGAATTAGGAAAAAAATCTGGTACATTATGCTTATTCTCTGCCAAATATGTCTGCAGTGTTAGGTTGAGAAGTTTCAAACAGATTTTCCTTGATACTCTGACAGTTTTACCCAATTGTGAGAGCACAAGTTTTTGCAACAGAATTAATTGCAAACTAAAATTTAAGCATAATGTTTTCAAAGGGGGTTATTTTTTTTTTTTTGGTAGAATATAAGGAATAAAATGAAAAAAATTAGATGTTTTTCCTTTGATGATGAGAAGAGTTTGTTCATCATGGGCAAATGTAAAACTTATTTTCAAACATGAATTTAATGTAGATCTAAAAGAGAGGTTCTTGAGTGAGATTATACCTCAGAAGAAAGCCTACAGAGGAGACACAGTTTTTCTTAAGGAGTAACTTCTTAGAAGTTTTCCACCTCACTTTATTGACCCGATCCAGTGTTTTACATAAAGAAGCAGCTACTCATTTTCAGGAAGTTTATATGGAATATACACCAAAAAATGTGAGATCTGACTTCCACTGAAGTTCAGGAGCATGTTGAGCAACAGTGTCCTGGGTGGTGGTGTGTAAATTTCAGTTTACCTTTCCAATTCAGGAAAGTTAATTACTCATTGCTTCATGCTAAGAGATGATCTTTGCCTCAGATACACTCAAGCCATCAATTTCCATAAATTATTACAGAATCACAAAATTTCCTAGATTGGAAAAGACCTTTAAGATCATCTAGTCCAATCATTAACCTAACGCTGAGAAGCCCTTGATTAAATTTCATCACAATTTCCCTGCCTGTGCCGAGGTTCAAATGAGGAAGGGGGTAAAGCCAAGTACATTTCTTGAGGGAAGCACCTCACCCCCCTCTAATGGTTTATTATCTGGAAGACAACTTCTAATATTTGGGGTTACAACATCTTTAGGAGTAGGTGTGAGATGGATCTGCTTGGAAATCCTCTCTGTACTAACATGCCATGGTTTTTTAGTATTATTATTTTATGTTTGCACCTCGTCAGGTATTTCTACCTAAACACTCAACAGCTCCTCTTCAAGCCAAGTGCACAACTACAAATATTGCACTGTCATTGGGAAAACAGGAATTCCATTTTAACTCCTCATTACATTAACATTTTGGAAGGTGTTGTAAGAAGAAGTAAAGGTATAAATCAGTCTAAGGAGATTTTTTTGTTGTCATTATTGTTTGCATGTGCTTTTTTCCTCGCAACAGCTGGAAAACAACCCCAAAAAGGAAGTTAGACCAATTCTTGATAGATTAAAAGCCTACAGAAAATATGTTTACAGAGCTGCACATCCAGCTGTCAAATGCTGCTCCCAAGGTAGCACCACCCTGATACAAAACCCCTGAGCTGCCTTATCACCTCGAGCTCCTTTGCAATAGAAAGGGCTACGTCATTCATCACTAAACCCGCTCCAACAAGAAAATAAATAAATAAAGTAGAAAATAGGGGGGAAAAAAACCACCCAAACCCCTTGTTCCAGTCCCTGGAGTTCCTGGCGGACTACTTAGCATGCTGCTCACAGTCAGATGTGTGCGCTGGCATGAAGCAGAGCTGCACAAAGCTGTACCCCCAGGACTGCGGCGGGGCGGGCGCGGAGGAAGCTCTCCCCGGGGTTTCTCCTGGCAACAGCGTGGGTTGCTGGGAAACAGAATTGCTTAAATGGGGAGAAACTTTACCCAACTGGCAGCCTCTTGAATGCAAATAAGGCTTGAAGGAGACTCCTCTTGCTGATACTGTAATTTCCCTCTCTGAAATCAAAAATGAATCCAGAGGTTCTTTATTCAGAGGATTAGGTGCGGATGCTGCTCTGAGGAATCATTCAAAGTTGGGTAATAAAAGAGGATAATTATTTCTAGTAAAAGGTAGCGGGGACACAGGATTCAATAGCTTCTCATTGCAGCTGTTTTGAAAGGAGATGTAATGTCTGAATTTGCCAAAATTGTGTTGTTAAATAAACCTGTCAGTTATGAGAATTAAAAGCAAGGGTTCTATTTACACGGTTGGGTTTTTTTGTTCTGTTTTGGTTTGGTTTTTCCCCACTGCAGAATATTTTATGTTATTTGGTGTGAATTCTGGGATACATTGGACTTCTTTGGCTAATTGTGTCCATTTATCTTTAGCACAATTCTTGCATGAATGACATTGAGTTGACATTTAGATCGTGTTGTGATTTGGACTCAGAAAATAAGGTTGAGAGAAACATCCCACTTTCTACACTTGGTCTCTGTACCTCTATTTAAAAGCCTTTTGTGCTTGGATGCTAAAGATCCACGGTGCCAGCTCTGTCTTGAGTTGTGTCTGTGGAGCTGGAATGAACAAATGTTCTTCTTCTGTGACAGGATATTTGACTGACTTCATCCTGGTCACGTGGGCATGAAGTTTGTATATATGGGGAAGACTTAAGTTGGTTTTGAGTGATGGGCTGTTGCAGCCACTCACATACAAGTAGGCACTGCTGAAATGCCATGTAATGAATCAGGTCGTACCCTGGATTGGCCTCTGGAACACTCATTTGGTGAGTGGATGTCTCGGGTAGAGACATGGGATTAGGTGGTTCATTGCTTCTTCTCTTTCCACACCAGAGAGGGGAGTATGGGGGAAGCCCCCTTCTTTTGGCTTTCCATTGTACCAGGCACAGAGCTGAGCACTGGAAGGGGCTGTAGATACTGTTGAGTGGCTGCTGCAAGTACCACTACAGCAATACACAGAGTTATGCTTTTATAGGTACAACAGGTACTCGTGTATTAATTCCTCACATGCTGTATGTCAGAAGACATTTAAATGAGGTGAATAGTGGCCCCAAATGCCTCCTTCTTTCACTGTCTGCCAAGGGATGTCCAGTGACCAGCTCAGATGGAGGTGTTGGTGTTATAATCAGCTAGAGTGTGATGATGTGAATCCGGTGCTGTCTTAGGCAACCACAGAATCATAGACAACATTGGCTTGGAAGGGACCTTTCAAAGTCATCTAGCCCAACCCTGCTGCACTGAGCAGGGACGTCTGCAACCAGAGCAGGCTGCTCAGAGCCCTGTCCAACCTCACCTGGAACGTTTCCATGGATGAGGCATCACACACCCCTCTGGGTAACCTGGGCCAGGCTCTCACCACACTTGGCATCAACAATTCCTTCCTTTTCTCCAGTCTAAATCTCCCTCTTTGAGTTTCCAACTATCCCCCCTTGTCCAGTCCCAAGAGATCCTAAGTCTGTCCCCATCTTTCTGACAGGATGAACAACCCCAGTTCTCTCAGCCTGGTCTCCCAGCAGAGGGGTTCCAGCCCTTGATCATTTTTGGAGCCCTAACCAGATAACGCACAATGTTCCATGAGTCCATCGACTCATATTTCAATTCTGTAGCTGTTTGATGTTGGTTAAATCACACATCTGTCCCAGTCTTCCATTTGGAACAGTTTTTCCAGACTGAAGTGTTTTGACTTTTTGCGATGTTAACCCTATAATTTATTGCTCTTCTTATCTCTTTCTTGTGTCTAGATAGTCATTTAGCATCTTTTATTTCCTTGATGGGAGGAGAGAGAGAGTGGCCCCATGCTGCCTTCTCCTGTGTTCTCTTAAAGAGTAGAGCTGTTTTAATCTGTGTGAGATGGTGCAGTCAGCCAAAGTGGTGATTATTCCGCTGTACGCGGTGTTGCTGCAGCCTCACCTTGAACGCTGTGTGCAGTTCTGGGCCCTACAATTGAAGAAGTATGTGCAGAGAAGGGAAGAACGTGAGCAGAGAAGGAACAAAACTGGTGAAGGGCTGGAAAGAATGTGCTGTGAGGAGCAGCAGGGGACTGTGGGCTTGTCTGGTTTGGAGGAAAGGATGAGGCTGAAGAGCGACCTCATTGCTCTTTACAGCTTCCCGAGGAGGGGAAGGGGAGAGGGAGGTGCTGAGTTCTCCCTGGGATTCAGTGACAGGATGCATAGGAATCGTTCAGAGCTGTGCTGGGAGAGGCTTAGTCTGGATATTAGGAAGCATTTCTTTACCAAGAGGGTGGTCAAACCCTAGAACAGACTTCCTAGTAGAGGAGATTGTTGCCCCAAGCCTGTCAGTGCTTAAGAGGCATTTGAACAATACTTTAACTTTTGGCCAGCCCTGAAGCAGTCACATAGTTGGACTAGATGATCTTTGTGGTTTCTTCCAACTGAAATCCTCTTCTCTTCTCTTCTCTTCTCTTCTCTTCTCTTCTCTTCTCTTCTCTTCTCTTCTCTTCTTTTCTTTCTTCTCATAAAATAGGTAACTACATAAAATATAATCATACTTTTCCGCATGGTAGAGCTCTGTCGTATATGGGATTCTTAAAGAAAAGGGTAACTGCTGTGGAGAGTCATTCACCCTAGACAGAATCATGATTCACGTTCTGGTTCCATGGACAGCTTAGCTCACTGTAATCCAGGTGTGGATTTATAGCATAATAACTACTCCAAGCAACTGCCTACGTGGATGCCTTTGTGGTGCAGTGAACTCAAAGTAATATGTCTCGGTTTAATTGAAAGGTAAACTATGTTACATTTATTCCAGCAGAAAAAAAAAGTGTGGTTACCACGAAGAGATGCTCTAATGTGTTGGGAATTTTGTTTGCCTGAATCATTCTTCTCTAGCTTTTTGTTTTGTTTTGTTTTTCCCGGAACAGAACAACCAAAATGAATCGAGGGAATAATGCTAGGTAATGACCTATCCTTGTAGCTGGTACTCAGGTCACAGTGTTGAGAATATTTTTCTTTTCCAGAGAAAAAAAAGCATTTCCAAAGTCAGGTTATGCTAAATGAGAGTTAAGTTATGCACTGTAAATGTGCAGCAGGTTTGGTTCCCTCAGAACCCTGAGGAAGTGCAATAGTAAAACTCCTCATACTTCAACTGATTTGAAAGAAGAAAAGTGCAGAATAGTTCTTACATTAGGTTACCATAAGGGAAATTTAGGATTGATTGAAGGTTTTTGCTTCTTTAGTGTTTCTTTGATGTGTAGTATTTACTTTGATTTTTTTATTTTTCACTTAAAAAGCTTCTTTATTTAATTATTGCCTTCTTGTCAAATTTATACCTTCACATTACAGTGGTGTATGTTGGCTTAATTTCCATTTTATTTAATCACTGAATTATTTGACTTATAATTAATTGTGTGACGTGCATTGCTTTATCTTTGTGTGCTAATATTTTATTACCAGTGGAATTTCAGTGGTACTCATACGTTTGGATGTTGCTCTTATTTTGTTACTTGCAAATTTTTCCCATATATATGAAACTTGCATTTAAATTTCTAGTACAATTAAAATAATACACATAGTAAGTCCTTAGCTCAGATAACCCCCTGTGTAATATACAACAGTGTTTATTGCACATATTGCTCAAATTGCAGTTAGTGGTGAAGAGACAATTTCAGTCCTAGTTTTGGAAACAGGATCTTATTTTCTGAAGAGAATTGTGGCCAAGTAGATTATATCTGTATTTGCATCATAGATTGAGCTTGATTTTTCAGGAATTTGACTTTCCAGGAGCCTCCAAAGACATTTTAGGGACTGCCTGAATGGCTGAGAAGCAAAATTTTAGCAGGAGCTTATTTCTTCAGTGTCCCTCAGTGTGAGACAGAAAGCTCTCAGCTTGAGGACGTGTGCTGTACTCAGGGGTAGGGATTTGGTGCTTGAGATACAGACTGGTAACTGCTACTAAATATCCAGTGTGAAGCTAGAGGTAGTGACAGGGCAACGAAGCTGGTGAGGGATCTAGAGCACAAGTCTCCTGAGAAGTGGCTGAGGGACCTGGGGTTGTTGAGCCTGGAGCAGAGGAGGCTCAGGGGAGCCCTTCT
>VWZY01004739.1:29200-50945 GCA_013399075.1 Chloroceryle aenea
CCTGGGGGCCTTTTAGCTCTTGATGAGCACTGATCAGATTCCCTCTGAATCTTCTCTTCTACAGCTGAATATCCCCAGGGCTCTCAGCCTTTCCTGGACACAAAGCTGCTCCAGTCCCCTCAGCATCTTCCCAGCCTCCACTGGATGCTGTCCAGTAGTTTCTTTCCTCTTCTGAACTGGTGAGCCCAGAACTGGACACAGAACTCCAGCTGTGGCCTCCCTAGGGCAGTGCAGAGAGGGAGGAGAACCTCCCTCAACCTTCTGGCCACACTCTTCTTCATGGATCACAAGAGACCACTTACCATCTTGGCCATGAGGACACATTGCTGGCTCTTGGTGAACTTGTTGTCTGCCTGGACTCTCAGGTGCTTTGCCACAGAGCTCTTCCCAGCAGGTCCCCCCTCCTCTGTTCTGGTGCAGGGGGGGGTTATTCCTCCCCAGGGGCAGGACCCTACACTTGCCCTTGTTGAATTTCACTAGGTTCCCCTCCACCCTCCCCTCCCTCCCCCTCATTTTCTTCCTGTTTGATTTAATTTGTGCCATTCTTTGTCATCACATTGCTTTTCAAACTATCTGAATGACGTTCTCTTCCTGGAGCAGGATACCTTCCCACTGGGGAAAAGCTGGATCCAGAACCTCACACTGAGTGCCCAGACTGGACATTGCAGCTGTTTCTGTGCCAGGAAATCAAACTGTAATCGGGGTTTCTGGCTCAGGAGATGGAGATGACTCAGATAATCTCTGTTAAACTGTTAGAGAGATCCTGGATCTGTCTTTGCCCCGCTCAACCAGTATCTCCTGCAATTCCTAGACATGGCTGAGGAGTAGCCATCAGCAGGATGTCCCTCCCCTCCTCTGTGGTGTGGGAAGTGCAGAGTTTCAGACTCACTCTCTTGCATTTAAATTACTAAGTTGTCATTAAGGAGTCATCCTTGTGTTGAGCATTTCACACACCAGTTAAGATCTACTTAGTGTCTCAATTTACAACAGTTGGAAGCAAGTTTCTGAATAAGAGAGAAGAAAAAAAATAGACCATCAAATATATATCCTGTGTGTGTGGATATCTGTGCACAGATGTTCCTGGATACTGCTGTTGTAAAAATATTATGTATAATGGAAGTGGAAAATAAGTAAAAAAAGTTATTTCTGGGCTGCTGGCTGGATGCAGATGAGGAATTCTGAGATGTTAAGCTCTTTAGAACCATTTGCAATATTTAATTTGTGAAAATGTAATTGCTGAACAGGATCTTGAACACAAAATAAAACATTCTGTACCTGAATTGTACAATGAAGCCCTTGCAGAGAGATGAATACAGAATATCTTCTTATTCCTCACGCATGGACTGACAATTATGAGAGGGTAACCTGACCAGATTTTGGATAAATTCTCTTTCTTAGTGATTTGATTTTTCAGAGCCTCCTTTTTCATACTCACTGAAGATTTCTATCCACTTCAAGTCTATTTTCACTCTACTCAAGTTAACTGTAAGTGGATTCCATTATGAGTAACTACTTCTACCTAAAGTGTTACGCATCTATTTTTCATGTTGCAGTTGTGATCACTCTTCTAAATGATTGTCACAAATGCCTGTGAAGCTGGATTCCCAACGTTTTGATTCTGATAAGGATCTGGTTTTCTCCTGAGATTTAAAAGGAAATTCTAAGCAGTTAAGGATGCAAATGATGTTTAAACTTCCATGTGGCCCTTGATGCTCTAATGCACGTACCTAAAGTGTTCCGGGTGGCACTGGACGAAGAGAATGGGTAAACATTTTAACCTGTGAAGGCAAACTCTGTTTGACAGACTCAGAAATAACAGCTGGTCCTCAAACAGCTGAAGAAGAACACGTTTAGTCAAGATCGACCCGTGTGTTTTGCAATTTCAAACTGGGGCCTCATGCAGAGCAGATGATGAGTAGTTGAAATCTATTCCCACAGTGGAGTATTTAGGAAGTTGTTGACAGCTTCCCATACAGTTTGGACTTGCAGTTTGTTTGCCATGCAGAGCTGGAGAACTCCATTCAACAGTGTGACAGTCTGCCAGCCCTAAAGCCACTGCACTGCGGCGTAGTCCAGGCCTGCAGAATTGCTGCTTTCATTTTCTGCTGGATTCAGCTGGAACAATCCATTTCTGCTGCTAAATCCTTTTCCACAGCCTCGCCCGATTATTGCAGCCTCCCATGGAAAAGGCCACGAGCGTGCATAACATTATGTTGTCAAAATAATAAATGACAAGTGAAGGTGGCAAGTGGACAGCTGCCAAGGAGAAGACAGTCTGTCCTCTCAGGTTTTAACCCCAGAAGGCAACTAAACCCCACTCAGCTGCTCACTCAGTCCTTCCTGCTGGGATGGGGCAGAGAATCAGAAGGGTACAAGTGAGAAAACTTGTGTGTTGAGATAAAGACAGTTCAATAAATAAAGCCAAAGCTGCACACACAAGCGAATCAAACCCAGGAAATCCTCCACCACTGCCCATCAGCAGGTGGGTGTTTGGCCATCTCCAGGAGAGCCAGGCTCCATCCTGCGTAACGGTGTTTTGGGAAGACAAAACACCATCACTCTGAACATCTGCCCCTTCCTTCTTCTGCTTTCTATGCTGAGCAGGGTGGCACATGGTCTGGAATATCCCTTTGGTCAGTTGGGATCAGCTGTCCCAGCCGTGTCCACTCCCAAATTCTTTGCACCCCCACTCTACTCACTGGTGGGGAGGCCTTGACTCCATGGAAGCTACTTATGCAAAATAAGCTGTCATAGGTGGTCCCTGCTAGGGACAGCTCATCAGTCTCTTGAGCAGGTCCACTGGGACTCTGGGGACCTGAAGTGCATGCTGAAGGTCCTTGAGGATCTCCTCTTTCATGTTCAGATTGTTCATACAGTTACAGGCCTTTATTCTTGGTTTCTTATGTATTTTTTTCCCATTTTTGTGGTCAAATAATGAGATTTCCATTTGAGTTCTCATGATTTCATTTCTTTCTTCTTTGTGGCTGCAACATTCCATTATTTTGGCTTTTCCAACTGTATTTCTCTCAGTATTCATCCTCCTTTTATATTGGTCTCTATGTCCTAACTACATCCTCTACTTAGGGGTTCTCAGAGCTTCACCACTGTTGGGCTATTTGATAACAAATAAAACTAGAGGAATGGAGAGTCCTTATGCAGTTCTTTGTCATCTCTCTGTCAGAACAGCCCAGGTAAAAGTAGCCCTTATTCTGTGTGAGAGAATGTAACCCTTTAATCACCAGAACATCAGGCTCCAAAACTAGACTCCTAAAAACCTTCTGGCTTATTCTCAGAGGAACTGGCTTCACTTACCTCTAGCTGCAATACCCAGGAATGATAACAGGAGTGTGATAGCAGACAATCTAATAGAGTTAGCCCTGGCATCACAAAACATGCCACGTTTCTTCTTAAGAATAAAATGTTTTAGGGAATACAAAGCACATGCTGCTTTTGAGCAGTATCCTCCTATCAGGTGATGAGGATGAAGTGTTACACAGCTTTCATTGAGCCACAGCTCCTTGCTATTGTGTCCAGGAAGACAAAAAGGGAAATGAGAGGTGTACTTGACATTGCTGTTTGAAAAGTAGCTATTCTTAACGTGCCTGGATGAGTTCTCCATTGAATAAAGGGCTTTGTAGTTTACAGAGTCTGTATTGAGCTGTGTATTTACTGTTTTGGGAGAAAATGTAGGCCTCTAACTGTTTTTGTGTTTTGTACAGCTTCTCTCTTGTTAATTCTTCTCACAAAACCTGCCTGGTAGATTTACTTTTCCTACAAGAGAAGAAAATAAGCTGTGGTTGTGTGGAAGGAGAGACAGTATTGGGGGTGACTTCTGCATTAGGCTGCAAACAAATGGCTTAGTACAATGAGCTACTTCTAGGATTGTAGAATGTTTTGGGTGGGAAAAGACCTTTCGAGGGCATCCAGTCCAACTCCCCTGCAGGGAGCAGGGCCATCTGCAGCCAGAGCAGGGTGCTCAGAGCCCCGGCCACCTCCCCTGCAATGGGGCCAGGGATGGGGCAGCCACCACCTCTTTGGGCAGCCTGGGCCAGGCTCTCCCCACCCTCAGAGTAAAAAATGTCATTCCTTCTCTCCAGGTTAAATCTCCCTCTTTTAATTTAAACCCATCACTCCTTGTCCAGTCCCAACACATCCTGCTCCCAAGTCTGTCCCCATCTTCCTGACAGGCCCCTTGAAGTACTGGAAGGCCACAAGAAGGTCTCCCCAGAGCCTTCTGCAGGCTGAACCCCCCCAGCTCTCTCAGCCTGTCCTCCCAGGGTTCCATCTTCTATTTGTACATTTTCTATTTGTCATGTTTCACCCTTTTGATGTAGGAAATCATGCTCATTTGACAGTTATCCAGGTATCCTACTTTTGTGAGACAGGCAGAACAAGAAGACACCAGGAAGCTTTGATGGGAGAATCTTATATGATAAATATAGTGACATCAAGGTGGAATATATAGAAGATGGGAAAAATAATTTGATCTGAGCAGTGACCAAGGCACGGATAAATACAAAATTTTTCCTGCTTCATAAAAGAAAGATCAAAGTGTTATCTAAGATATTGCAAAAGAATAAGTTTGTGGATTTTTCTATGAACATGGGGGTGTAGATAGTGTTGATGGACAGATCTACATGTTGTTCTGTAACAACATTCTGTCAACAACTAAGATGGTCAAATTTGGGCTGGAGATGGATAGGAGAGTCCTTGGAGGTGAGGAATTCAACTCCTTCTGCATTTGGTGCATTGGAAGAGAATAACATCAAAGAACTATCAGGAGGATAGTAGGAGATCTGAGAATGTTCAAGGGAAATACATTCAAGTTAAAAAAGACTTGACAAGAGTTCCTACTACAGAGGCTGATGTCATTAGAATGGGTCACCTTCCCTGAGATTTGACTACTGGACTATTGCAGCCTCCCAGGGATAAGGCCACAGTCTTAGTGCAAGAAAGGAGTGACATCAGAACTGTGTGAGAACCAGATGACAATGCAGAAAAAAGCAGATTAGGGAAGGTAGTGGTGGAATAAGGTGAAAAACAGACTGAGAACAGGAAAAAAAAACATCCCTTAAAAGAAGTTGTAGAGAAAGTTTTGGATTTTCTTCCTATTTGAAGGATACTGGAATAAGTGGGACACTGGATTGATCTGGGCTGGAAGAAGGAGCAATCGGTTGCAT
Organism: Chloroceryle aenea; assembly: GCA_013399075.1. Lineage (NCBI taxonomy): Eukaryota > Metazoa > Chordata > Aves > Coraciiformes > Cerylidae > Chloroceryle > Chloroceryle aenea. The sequence goes on from VWZY01004739.1 coordinate 34,381, forward strand.
TGAAAGATTTTGACAGCTCAAACTGGAGGAAGGTGCAGCTTGGAAGGTGTCACTGAGGGTGGTGGCAGCGATTTCAGTGGAGTGGAGCAGAACTGCGAGTAGGGAGTATCTAAGAGGAGAGGGGAGGGATTGGGAGAGCTGCAGTAAACTGCACAGTTGAAAGAAATGCTTTAAGAGAGGAAGAGTGTCGTTATTTCTGCAACTGAGATCCACTGTATTTGGAATAGTGTTCTAGAGAGGTAAAATACATCCCCTCACCCCATTAGCAAGGCTCTTTTCAGGAGAGAGTTTGACAGTTAGAGAACATTGTTGTTTTTCCTGCCTTACTTTCAGTGAGAGTAATGAAGGAATAGTTAAAATTGTTCATCTGGCTGTTACAGTCATATATTTTTTTGGAATACAACCGAAAAGTATTTCATTTTGTTGAAACTGTTGTTTCTAACTGCTGTCAATACATATAGTTTTGGAAGGAAAACTAAATAAAGATGAGTGTCTAGCAGTGGCTGCTGAAGTAGTGCAATCTTTCAGAGGTAATTCCACTGGCAGTGATTTCTAGGAGATCTCTTTGTTCCCATGTTGGTGCCTGATGGTCTTTCAGTGAAGGCAACCTGATGTAGTTGAGGTTTCTGTTAAATGCATAAAGAAAAGAAATAGAAAAATGATACCTAGGTGGTTTTTTTTCCCCCAGCTGCCCTGTCATAACGATGCTAGGTGCTAATTGAAATGATAGGATGTGCAAGGTTTTGAGGCAAAAAAGTGATTTTGAAGTTCATGATGTTTCTTCTGGTGTCCGGAGGCTGTTGGGAAGACCATGGCTGTTACAGTCACTGGAAACAAGACTCTTCACAAAGTGGGAGGATGTCTAATTTATCTGACTGTTTGAAGGTCAGATAATTAACCTGTTTTTCAAAACCCTCAGCAGTTAAGATAACACAGTCTGTCACAGAACGTAGCAGTTGTTGTCTTCACAAAGTTTGGTCTTAAGACTTAAGCTGGATCCTTATTGCCATGGTTTAACTGGTTTGATTTCTTGTCTAGTTCATGGCAGCGCTGGTTTCAGACCTGAACTGTTGATATCTGCAGAGGGGTATCTCAGTGAGCTCTGGGTGTGTGAGCTCCCACTATGTTCTGGGCAAGTACAGCCCTGGACTGAAGCCTACAGTGCTGGGAGGAAGAATTATTTTGCCTCCTTTTTTTTTTTCCAAGTAAACTTTATCCCCGACTCAAACCTTTGGGAAGATTCTATCATTAAGTCCCAAATAACAGCTTAGCCCCAAAACATCTGGGACTCAGTATGGGCTCTCTTAACAAAAAAAACAGTAGTATTCATAAACTTATAAAATTACACACTTAGGGAAGTTTTTTTTTCCTGCCTAATTTATTTTGCTCATTAATTTAATGCATATATTTAAAAAAAGTTGGCATTTTGCCTTGGCAAATAGCTCGAAGATAAAAGAAAGTTTATTCCTGTAATTCTCCTCATATGAATTCTCCTCATTTTGAGACTTGAATGAAGCTCCAGATAAAATTTACCATCCTTAAAGTCTTGCAACCTAGCAAAGATTTTTCCGCCGAAGTTAACGCCGAGCCGTGGATGCCACGAGGAGAACTTGTGCTTTTGAATTAACAGATGACATCACTGGCATCTACGGATGCATGGAGATTGCTGAAGATTTTTTTGTGTGCATTAGCTGGGATCAGGCTTAGGATTTTCAGCTGATTTTTAACAATGGTGGAATGGATAAGACCCGAGTGGTTTTCAAACGGGAGTTTAGAAAGTTAAAATGTGCGTGACTTTCAAATGTGATCTTAATTCAAATCTATACATCTCCTGCTCCTGGCATCTTCCCATGATTCTCAGAGGGAGAGAATGAAAACGTATTATTTTTAAGGAGTATTTGCTTCTTATTAAAATTACACATACGCCCGCCTTCAAAAGAATCTTGATTTACTGCAGGTTGTTCATGTGTCGCATGCGGACATTTTTAGAGAACAGATTCCTTATCGCTGCGAACAGGGAATGGCTTCCAGTGCTCCACGATCGGAGCAAAAATCTCCTCTCCATTGTAAAAGGTAGGAAACCATGAAATCCATAAGCCGATTTGGCAGAAGAAGCGCTTGTTGGTGCCAAGATTTGGTTACTGACCCACAGTTTCCTGTTTTTAAATCTATTAATTGATTCGCAAAGAGCATCTTTTGGAAAACAAGAACTCAGACAGACTGGCACAGCCTGGAGCTCCGCCAAGACTGCTCGGGAAGGTTGCCATGCTGGGAGCGAGCGAGCGAGAGAGAGAGCGAGCGAGAGAGCGGAGGAAAGAAAAAAAAAAAGGCAAGACTTGGCACGGCTCAGTCAAATCAGCTTCTTTTGTCTGCTTTCTCGGCTTGAGCTTCAGGAAAGAAAACCGTCCTGGGGTACAGAAAAACTCAGAACTTTTGGGTTTTCAAACTTAGATAGCTTTTTAAGTCTCTTGGGCTGTTTGAAAGTGGTGCTATGTTAAATGACGTTCAGTCACCAGTGATAAGAGAAATAAAAGACTTCTTTAATGAAGCCTCCACAATGTCAGTTTATACATATGGGAAATACGATATTTGATTGATTTTTTTTCTTTTTTTCTTTGTATGTCTGATTAAACTGTAAGGGAGCCGAGTAACTTGGAAGATTACAGAGGGAAGACCTAAATAAAAGGGACAACTTTCATTTTTTGCAACAACAAAAAAGTTTTCGGCGACACGAACGTGCTTTAAAACCAAAGCTGACCTCCTCTGGAATACGTTCAGGATGGGAATTTCAGCGTTTCTCTCATACCTGCTACAGACACCAACTTTTAATGGAGCCTCCTTCAAGATTTCATCTGACCCAGCAATGAAGTAAGAGTAGAGAGAAAGTTGTGACATCCTGATGTAAAAGTAAGTATGTTCTTAAAGCAACACTATTTATTTTTGCTGCTTCGTGCTGTCCTAGCTCCATCTCCCAGCTATCAGTGACAACACTGAAGACCAGCAGGGCAAGCCGAAGACACCCAGACTGAAGGGCAATAAAAAAAAAAGAAACAAGAGCATGGTTATTCTGCTACTGCTCTGAAACATTTCTGCCAGGGAATCTTCCTAGAGATCCTAAGAAATTGCGGAATTTTCTACTGTTAGAGGAATTCAGAGATGGAAGAATACTGACTTCTGCCAAGTGAGGGATGTTTGAAGATGACAGAGCTGGATTTGAACTGGTGGCACTGGATATAGAAACTTCAGTTTGTAGTTGCAGTACCTGTTTGCTGTAAATTGTGAAAAAATCTGCTCATTTCTCATACCTGGATTAAAAAACCCCCAATCTGTGATGACTGAAGCGTGGAAGTCTTATCATTTCAATAAAATTAAGGAGCTAGCAATCCATTGTTTGTTTCCTCCAAGGGTGCCTGCATTTTCAGGGAGACAGGTCCCTTCTTTCTGATTTCATAGGAACAAATCCTAGCATGCTGCCTATTAGGCCTGGATGTGGTTGGATTATACTCCTTCTGCTGTGACAATCAGCATTATTATTTCAGAAAGTAACTGTAAAGCGTAGATTTTTATGGATCGTCTTCACTTAGAGTAAGTATTACATACTATCCTTACAGAATAGATTGCTCAGCCTGTAAGATGTGCAATTCCTGGCATGCTGCAGAAGTACCTTTCCCTAATTCTTCTTTGCTGAAGGAAAGGAAGAAACAACATTAATGAAAAGCATTTTTGAGAGGAATCTGTTTGCATTTTAACTGTACATCGTGGCATTTTGATTAGAGGTTACTAGAAAATAACTGGTCGTTTTGGTTATAGAAATGAACTTGGGTTACTTGATATTAAATTGGTTTCATAGCAAGATGATTTTTACTACAGCAGTGAACCTTTTGAAAGCTACTCTGGTTAAATAGAGGGTAAGATGCTGTTGTGATTTAGCATTTGAGGTGCTGAAACCTTTTCATACGATTTGTTAGTGATTTTTGTGGCAAGTGTCTCCATCAGATGGTATTGTAAAACCAGCAACCCTGCCTTCCCAAATCCTTAAAAAACAGATCCATCTATTCAACAATTCCGCAGTAAATTACACATTGATACTGGGTGGAAAGGAAATGTTTGCAGGAGTTCAGTTTGGATTTCTGTGGGGTTAGGCAGTACGTTGTTCATTCCTGCACATGTGATGCTGTCGGGGAAGCAGGGAGCTGTGATGGGGGTAAGTTTGCCATCACAACACTGGAGTAAGTTTATCTATCTGTGTGCAAATTCTGAAGTGAATTTCCTGGATTTCTTAAGGTGTTGTCTCAAAAGCATATGCTATTTAATTTAATCACACCATAAAACCCCCTAAAATATAATGGGTGTCCCTGTTAAGAGTCTGAAAACAATAGAAAACATTTCTCCTGGTGCCTCTAAGTGAAAACAAGCTCTGCATATGAAAATAACCATATTTCTCTCCAGAGTGCTTAGATAATTTCCTAAATGATTTCTCAGGTTTTGAACATGATCAACATGTGGGTCCTTAGAATTCATTTACAAAGAGGAATATTTGGACAAATATTTGAGCAGAATTTGACCTTGAAGATATTTTGAAAGCAGTTAGCAATTTTCAAAATGTGTTTTAGCTTTGAAATTTCTACTCAGCACATTTTTACTTTCCTAACTGAGCTATACACAACTGCAGATTTCTTTTGGCCTACATAAGAAAGTCTTTTTTTTTCTCTCTGCTAAACCCTTTGCTTTTTAAAGTTCATCTGAGTGCTTATTTTTGGAAAATACCCCAACTTGGCAAGCTAAAAGAAACATTTGAATGGCACGGTTTAAATGGTTGGTTCTAGAATGTTGATTGGATTGCATGCAAATGTAATTTGCGAGTGTAATTTGACATGGTTTATCTTATTTTTATATTTTAGCTGCAAACTGGCTAATAATTTGGAGTTTTCTCTCATCAGATTATCCACGTTCACCGTTCATTTATGAGCCTTAATTATAATTTAAGTTGTATAACTTCATAACCAAGCAATTTGGGTTTAATTCTTCATGAATTTAGGTATATTTTGATTTGGATCGTACAATGGCTTAAAGTGCCACATTTCAGTGGGGAGGGGAGGATTGGGGGTTAGGGTTCACTTGATTTTTCTTAGGAAGCTACAAAGCCACAACATGATTTCATGTAGGAGCAGTGTGTTTGATACTGCGATGGGCCTATGCCTGAGCTCACTCTTATATATTAATAATATATAAGCCAAGGTTTCCTCTTCTGTTTTCACTGCTTTCAAAGTAGATGGAGATCAAAACAGGAGTGTAGCAGCTCAGCTTGTGCCTTCTCTATTGAGAGGTGTAAACAATATTTAGCACGGAGTTGTACAAAGGTTGAAGGAGCGCTTAGGATCCAAGGAAGAGATACGCCCTTCTCAGTGTGACTATGGATTTTTCCCAAGTATGGCTGCAAGACAATAATCTCCATGTTAAAATACAGCCTGTGCAGATTCTGCATTTTAGTTTCCATTCCTATATCCATGGAATTGCCATTTACCATTTACAATTTACCATTTACCATTTAACTACTCCAGAAAAATTCCTTGTTTCGTAGCCTACTACATGGCAAGGTATTTTCTCTCTCTCGAGCAAGTTTTGTAGCACTGATGTCATCATTTTAATTATTCTTTATACCTATTGCATGTCATTTCTTCTGATCTTGCTCCAGTACACAGCAAGATATGTAAAACTGTGTTTTCTGAGTATTTTAGCTGTAAATCCAACCTTGACTGAGGTGGAAGACTCTGAGAAGCTGCAGGAAGGCAGCTGTAGTGTTCTCTTCTTTCTTACCATTTTATCATAACTGAGCATGAATTTCTTCTCTAGCTCATGAAAACACACACAGACTTTTTCTTCTTTTCAGGAAAAATCTTTAATCCATGTGTACACTTGCTGATTGGACTCTCAGCCTCGCAGACTGGCATAGTGGGATTGACTTGGGTGGAATTCCACTCCTTTATTCCAACTGGAGCTATAGGCCACAGTCTTTATCTCTGCAACAGTAATTTTGAGCAAAGTCAGTAGTATTTTGTCCAGTGTAACTTAAACGAGCTTGTAAGTGAGTTAAGTAGTCATTGTGGAGGAATAAACACCTTTAGCAGATGATTTAGGTGGCTGTGACATCTCTCCTGTGAATCACTCACTTTATTGACCATAAAGGTAACTCAGGGCAGAGAAGACATTTGACATTTAGTCATCCAAAATCTGTGGAAATTCAATCAAATTCTCAATAAGCTTTTTTTGTTTTTTAATAAAGCTTTAAAATAAATAAATAAATAAAAAATAGCAGTGATTACTTGTATAGGCTTGTGCTCCACTACAGTGCAATATTTGCTATATGAAATTTCAAGGTGAAGAAAATAGGAAAATAGAGCATCAAATGCTAAGATGAAAATATTAATTGTCATATTTTAAAGTCATCTTAAGATAATTGTATGGTCTACTATTGGCACATTTATTTTATAGATAGGGAATGACTGATCCTGATAATTGTGTAGAATTATAGAAGCTTGTCCTCTCTCTCTTTATGGACATCCCTAAGTGTTCTCTAGTGGTCTTCAGCTTGGCTCTGGTATTCTGTGTCCTCTTAGGTTCACAGAAATGCCACTTACCATGGCTGGAAAAATTCACAAAAAGGTGAATTTTCTCACACTGCCTTTTCTCATCTAAGTCATGGATATGTTGGGATTGAAATGTGGACCTGATTGGAATGCTATTTTCATGACAAGGGGATGTATTATAGGCCTTGCAAGAAATTGCCATTATATTCCCTTCTTTACATTTGTTAAATCACCTCTTTTTTCATAAGTTTGCCAAGAGCAAGCAGAACAAGGGTATAATTTCCTTCAGCCAGCTTCGTTTTCTTGACTTAGCATAATGAAGATCAACTTTCTGGGTTCTGCTTTGGTTTTAAATATTGTGAAGACAATGACACTCGAATCTTGTCCAGTCTTTTAAACTAGAGAGTGACTTCTGTATTTGCTACTTCCTAATCAAAATGTAATTCCCTTCTCTTCTGTGTTTTTTCAGTGAAGGTAAAGGATATCCTTGAAGATGCTTGGTGACACTTTTATTTTCCATATTCCTAAGTATCTTGGATACTTAGGAATTTGATTTTTTCTTAATTTGATTTTACTTAATTTGATTTTTTCTCCATTTTTTTTCATACTCCACAGAGTTTTCCCAAGTCCATATGGGAGGATTCTCTATGGTCAATTCCTATTTGAAGAAAGCCTATGAGTTTCCTTTTCATGAACCACAAAATAGCAACTCACCAGAGGTTTGGCTGATGCTCTCTTCCTTCTTTCCCTGATAGTGGTGGATAGGAAACCAGCTAACCAGCTTTTTAGGGAAATATATTTTCTGGAAGCATTGGAAGAGTTTAGGTGCCAGACAGGTGTGTATAGTGCCACTGTAGCCATCACAGGCTGTCTGAGATACCTCCAGGGAGCTGGCAGGCATGAGACAGGGTGTACAAGAGAACTGGGCTCTTCTGGAGTCACAGCTGAAGCCAAGTGGGAGCATCTGAGAAGATACTGGACATTTGGAATTGGTTTTTTAATCATTTTACCCATGAAGACAAGAGACATTTTGTAGAGGTTTTTTTTTTTCTATCAAGTATTTGCTCCTCAAAGTCAGATTATGTAATGCAAAGGACCATGGCCCTAGAAATAACATAATCGATCTCCTGAGTCATGACAAGAGAGCTTGTGAGTACAGCATCAGGATCCCTTGTGACATGTCCTCTTAGTCATACATTCTGGCACCTTAACACCAGTCTTAACCCTTTTGTTCAGAGCAGTGCATTCATTTTTCATATCTCCAGGTCTTTTTTCTTTCTCTCTTGAACCTGCCTTGTTTTCTCTATTCCCTGCAATGTTCAGTTCCGAGATGACTGATTTAGTTTATTTCAGTTGCTTTAACTAATTCCTCAGTGTCTCCATTTGTCCTTATTTTGCAGGGATTCCACACTGAGCAAGCTGGTTTTGAAACCAAACATTTCATTCTCCCTCAGGCTTACCAAGGCATCCCATTCCCACCTATTCCACATCAAGACTTAAGGTTGAAGTTCCATCTTGTACTCCAACAGGCTTTATATGCCTTTTGGAGTACACTAGCCTTACTTTAGGACTACTGTATTCTGAAGCCATTCTTTGCCACCCTCTGGAGATGTTTGTGGTTCCAGGGTAGTTAATGATGAGCACAGGAAGAAAACAGAGCTTGAAATGTACGTGTTGGGTTGTGTGTGATTTGGGATCCCTGTGACACAGGAGGCTAGAACTGTAGAGCAGCACAGTGCTGCAGAACTCTCATTTCCCCAAGGCGTTTTGATTTAGCCAGGGCAGTGAGTCCTTCAAAGAGCAAAGGTTCTAGCTGGGTAGAAGATGCACTTCCTGGATGTGCTTTATGGATGTGGTAGGAAATGTCCTTTGTACAATTTCTGGTATAAATTGGATACCAAGAAGTATTTGTCTCTTCACCTTGTTCAGTCTGATTCTGGAGGGCCCAAGGTCTGACCATATTAAGTGACCATGTCTAATCAACATGAGTGTTGATTTGCTTAGGGAAATCATCTGGTTGGCACAGGTGACTGTCTTGGTGCCATCTTTTCTCCTAAATTCTTACTCCTGCTGATTCCTATTCCGGATGTAGAAGTCTTGGGTTGTCTGGAGTTGCAACCTCTGTATTCTTAAATGTTAGGTCTTTAAAAGCAGAAGGTGTACAGTGTTTGTCAGACATGAACTGTTTGCCCTGTGTGCTCTTAACAACCTGCTAATGAAGCATATGAGGAGAGGCATCAGGGAATAGTCATGGAACTGGGATGGCAAGTTCACCTGATTCTTTATTTGTAGTGAGATTGGGTGGGAGACCTGTGGTGACTTTCAAGTTCACTTGATTCTGTTGGTAGGTGGTTGGACTTGACAACTTAGAGGTCTTTTCCAACCTTTATGATTCTGTGATCCTGTGAAAATGGCACCTTGGGGTTTCAGTGCTGATAGGTTTCCATTTGTACTGAACATTCAGAGCGAGCCATCGTTCCTTTTACATCTCAGCACAGCACCAAGAGTGCAGTTTGAGAGAGAGCCCTCGTACAAAGTGAAAGGCTTCTCTGCGGATTCTGGTTTGGATGCCCCACAACTATGCTTTTTCTAGCCTGACAGATAGGAATAGAAAGAATATCTAGTTTGCTAGATTGTTGTCAAACTTTTTTTGGCTACAGCCAGCTGAGATGTCAGAAGAGAGTCAGAGATGATGATAGAGGAGCTGACTTTTGAGGGCATGTATTTCTTCAGTGGCTGGATGGTTGTGATGCTTCAGAATAGAAAGTGGAGATCACAGAATCATAGAATCATTGAGATTAGAAAAGACCTCTAAGATGAAGTCCAACTTTCTGCCTACCATTGTCATGACCACTAAACCATGTCCTGCAGTGCCACATCTACGTGCTCTTTGAACCCCTCCAGGGATGGTGACTCCACCAACTCCCTGGGCAGCCTGTGCTGAGGCCTCACCACTCTCAGTATAGAAATTTTTCCTCATGTCCCCTCTTAACCTCCTCTGGCACAAGTTAAGCCCATTACCTCTCACTGGTTACTTGGGAGAAGAGACCAACACCCCCCTCACTCCAGCCTCCCTTCAGGTGGCTGCAGAGAGCAATGAGGTCTCCTCTCAGCCTCCTCTGCTCCAGACTAAACTGTCCCAGCTCCCTCAGCCTCTCCTTACTAGACATGTTCTCCAGACCCCTCCCCAGCTCCACTGCCCTTCTCTGGATCAGCCTCTTGGTAGCAAGCTGGGAATCCACCTTTGTAATCTGTAGCTAAGAGCTTTCTTGATCCCCAGAAGACATGAAATAACATCTCTGTGCCTTTCTAGGAGTAGCACAGAGCTGAGATGCATTTTAAGTACCTGAGATACTTTCTTCTGATACCATTACACTTACAATTTTGTATAAATGAACTGTGTAATATCTGCTCCATTTCTTGGTGCCTTTATTTATTTATTTCTTACTATGATTAAACTCATAAACTCCTAGCAGTGGTGTAATTTTGCATTTAAGATACATCCTGCTATTGTAATAAGAGACACTGTCCCAGCGGAATGTTTTTCCTTTCATATGGATTCTCTCTGCACGATATAAATCCTTTTTTTTTTCCTCCTGTTATAAGACATTTTCCTGTGTAAATTCATCTGAAAGGGAAATGCTAAGAGCTGATGTATTTGTAGGGAAGGAACCAGTTGTGGCAGAGAGAGTGATGTGATTCCCTGCAATCCCATCTCACTGTCTTTCAAATTGCCACGTTGTGGGAGGCTATTGTGGTACTTATTTTTATAGCTGGGAAACATTTTTCTTGTTATTTAATTCAGATGCTGACATAATGAGCTCTCTGCTGTAATGAATATTTGATGTGTTGATGCTGATGTAAATGCCCAGCTATATCTTGCCAGTTGTCTTCAACCTCCATAACTTTTTAGACAACAGTTTTGAGAGTGATGCAGCGTGTCTGAAAAGGGGGAATATTGGTATGGACACTCAGAGAACAACTTGTAGAATTCATTTTCCTGTGCTCTTGGCTGTTAGTCAGGGAGATTTTAGCTTGAAATAGTCTCTTTAGACTCTCAGGAATGAATTGGGCCAGGATCAATATCCACAGTGTAGGACTCATTACTCCAGTTTTCCTTCACAGTCGGCAGACAAGAGGGGAGATTTAGATGAGAAATTAGGAAGAAGTCCTTCCCTCTGAGGGGGGTGAGACCCTGGCACAGGGTGCCCAGGGAAGCTGTGGATGCTCCATCACTGGATGTGTTCCAGACCAGGCTGGATGGGGCTCTGAGCACCCTGGTCTGGTGGAGGTGTCCCTGCTATGGCAGGGGGGTTGGAACCAGATAATTTTTGAGGTCCCTTCCAACACAACCCTTTCTGTGTCTCTATGATTCTATAGTACAGTGTTCCTCCTCAGGTGGAAGAGTTTCTATTAAAATCCTGTATCTTGTATTTAATTTGCTCATAGAAGTGCTGAACTATGACTGAGGTGCTTGTAAGTAGTATATAAATCAAAGGCTTTCTCTAGCTCTCCTAATCTGAAGCAGGCTTGATGATTTTAGAGGTCTTTTCCACCCCTAATGATTCTGTAATTCTAAGACACAGTGGGTTTGAACTGTGTCAGAAGAGATTCAGGGTAGATACATATGGATGCTAGTAGCTGATGAGGGTTGCTGAACCCTGTAGTGTGATCCAGCATCATGCCCTGAGATTCCACCCAGCAGTGAGAGTGGTCCATGGAAGGTCTTGTTGGATCTTTTCTTTTCTTTATTTCCTTAATTTTCTTTGTGTAGTGTTTTGAAGCAGTTCTGTATCAGAAAGGAGATGTATGTTAAGTCTTCCAGCCTGTGCACCTAGAAGAGCACCTCTGGATTTTACAGTGCAAGGAAGTTCATGGTACTCCAGCCAGTCTTTCCCTTGTGAACTTCCAGCCTGTTTTCTTACACTAAGATGTTTTTAAAAGGAAGCTGTTTCTTCTGCTCTGTTATCCTCTTGGCACATGAAACTTGTGTCTTCTTGGGAGAGATTCCCAAGGTGCCTGGAGCCTGCACTGCTGGGCCCCCTGCTCTGGGTGCCCCTGCTGGGTGGAGCAGGGGGGTGGCACCAGAGCATCTCCAGAGGGCCCTTCCCACCCCACCATGCTGGAATTTTGTCAGTCTGTGATTCTGTGGCCAGCATCTTCACTCTTATTCTTCTCACAGACCACCTCAGTGGTCCTGACTGCCTACGCTGCCTGGTTTTGAGTTGTAGGTTAGAATTTTACACGTTGTATTTTCCCCCAGTTGCTTCATCCACTGGGACCAGGTGTAATCCCAGTGGTAGGAATTATGCATGATTTTACTGGAGAACATTACAGCTGATTATGTCTTGCAATGAAAGGGCACAGTGCTGTCCCCTGGAGTGGCCAGGCTTAGGCTTGCTCTGTGGATTCCTTTTTAAGGAGCTCATGCAAACAAATCTTCCAGGTATTCAGCAACCAAATACAGTTTTCAAATGAAAAAAAAATATTTGTAGCATAATCAGATATGAAAAACAATCAAAGAAAATGATACAAACAGTAGGAAGGAAAACAAGTAAAGAAAGGGGAGGTGATGGTGGTAAAAAGAAATGCTTTCTGATGAGATCTTCCAAGAGGTGCCTACATACTTGTTTTCTGTGCTCACATTTCTTTTGCTATTGGGAAAAGAAATTTGTGGATTGCCAGAAATCCTTTTACTGCGACAGCATCTATTTCCCTCACCCTGCATGCTTGTGGAGTAAATGAGCATCCTCTTCCACTCACAGGGAGAGTATTTCAGCTTTGTCCTGTAGTGCTGTGCTACGAGGGAACACAGCCAATTAAAATAATTTCATTTTGGACAACATATTAAGAGTCAGTAATCCTATTGCATTACTGCTGCAGATGAGTTAAAGTTACTTGAGCCCTTTACTTGCTTGGTTTTTTTAGCATATGTAGAGTTTTTCTTTATGTTCAGTATAATTATTATAGGTTTTTTTTCCATTTGCTTTTGGCTAACTACAAAATCCTTATAAGCTACTTTTTTATTCCTAACTTACTGATGTGTGTTATCCAAGTTATTTTTCACCTAGGAGATTTTATTTAATGGTGAGAGAGAAGTGTGTGTATATCTATATAAACATATAGATATGGAGGGGGTGTGATAAAAGTAAAATTTTATACTCCTATGATTCTCTGAGATAATTTGGGGTGAACATTTGGGGTGTTTTTTTCATTATAACCAGATACCATGGAGCACATTTAAAATTTATATATTTTTTTCTGGTAAATTTTGCAAACAGCCTGGTATTTGACTTAGTTTGTACACTTGCTTAAATCTGAGCTTCACAGTGATGTTTCCATCAAAGGCTCTGTAATTATTTTATTGTAAATCAGTATAATTTCCATTTGTAATAGTTAAAAATGAGACAAACAAATGTGGAAAGTCCTTGTCTGCCTACCCTCTAGTAATGCATTTCCTTTTCATTGCCTGTGCTGGGAGTTGGCGTTTCTTATGTTGCCTCAAATTCAGTTTTTTCTTAACAAGTCACTTCTCTTTTATGCATAAAAAGTTTATAGATTATACAGTTATTGGTTTTAAAATGTGCCTTAGGGCTTGAAGCAGTCTTTTGTGTAATGCTGTTCTATATGCAGGTGATGGGCACGTTGAATGCTTGGCTTTCAGAAGGACACGTGAAAATAAAATGTGGTATTTGCATATCGTTCAGGGTGAAACCAGGAGTCTTTGGAGGCACAAATGTCAAAATATCTGATGGAAAACTTTGAGTGCATCTCCCGTGATCCTAAAGGCGGATGAACTGAAAAGCAAACCCTTCATTTATCTTAAATACTTGCCTCCTTCTCTTACCTTGAAGGGAACCAACACAATTCTTTTCTGCTAAAATACTCAAGTTTTCTCCTTGCCCTTGTTGAGCTTCATGAGGTTCCTCACCCCCCAACTCTCCAGCCTGCCTAATCCTCAGCACTCGTGCACTCGTCTCTTTTATCCACACAATCCAAGTTTGCTACACCCCAAAGGGAACCCACACAGATCTTTCAACTCACTGAAGCGTAAATCAAGAACTTTAACCTAGCTGAAGAAGTTCTTGCCACCTTCTCATGCAGCTCAGGGTCCATGGAGAAAGAGCACGTGCCATACTTCCAAAAGTGTAGCCCCTGGCTCCTCATTGAGCACTTAAATGCCACCAAAGGCATTTTTTCCTCACTCTTGGGAGAGCTTGGAAGAGGACTACAAACTTCTGTGTCCAAGTTGCAGAGCTAATGATCCACCTGAAAACAGTGGGGTTTGTGGGGCACTTGCAGAGTTCCTGGGACTGTCTGCAATTGGGAGTTCAGGGGCCACACTTTGGGAATGCTTGGAGCTCAGAGAAGTCCAGTAACCCAGTGAATGGTTCAGTGACTTCAGCATTGATGACTAGGCTCCTTGCAGTATCCTTTAAATAGTTTTTTAATAATCAAAGAATACTCCTTAGCAATTGCAGATAAAATTGGCTTTATATAAAAGAAAGAGAGAAAATAAAGAGATTTTCTGTATTCCTAACTCCATTCTGACCGAGTCTAAACTTGGCTGTCAGAAATCATACAGGGACTTGGGTGTAATTTTTTTTGTCAGTAAGTGAAATTAAAACCTTCTCCTCCCCTTCATGGTGTCACCTTTCCTCTCATTCTTTACCTGAAGTTTCTTTTAGCAGCCTAGTGCAGATTCCCAAGCCCCAATATTTCTAAATGGACAGCTGTTGTAAGCTTGATTCCACAGATATTTTGTGTAATTCAAATATTTTGAAATCAAGCTGTCATTTTGCCACTGGTGATAGCAGTTATTCCGAAAAGACATTCGTGGAGGAGTTGGAACCCAGCAAGGTCCATGCCTTAGGTAGCAGGAACATGCTTCCAGGGCTTTCCAGATTTGATTTCTGCAGCGTGGCCAAATATTTTGAGCACATATGTTGAAACTGGCTTTGATTTTATTGGAAGGTGTAAGAGACTGGTCTTTTTGGAAAATGAGGCTCCTCTAATTATCTAGGTAAGATATTTTATAATGTTAGATTCTGTCTATGAATCATTCTCTCCCATTATTAGAGATGACATTTCCATTTAATTTCCCAGTGGGATTCCATTTAATGTTTTCAAAACAACGTCAGTTGAAGTCATATTTGTTTTGTTTGTTTGCCTTTACCAAGACATTTTTATTAGAGGGATTGCAAAGATTTTAAAGTGGAAGAATTAAGAGTTTTTAGAGATGAAATATTTGTGAAAGTTCTACTTGTTATTTTCTTTTAAATTCAATGCCTTGAATAGGTGTCAAACTTGCAAGGCAGCTGTGGTGTGTCTAAAGATGATACCAGAAACAAAGAGTTGGGGAGTCTGCTGAATAAAAATATTTTATCTAAATAAAAAAATGCCAAATGGTTTTGGCTCTGAGATCAGGTAGCAGAGCCTGCCTTGTGTCAGTCAGGCCAAGGTGTGGATTCAGGCACTCCTGAATTATCCTGTTCTGCCAGCCATGGCAAAGGATGGATGTGGCTTCAGGTTTTATCAGCTACCACTGATAAGATTCTCCAAGATATCTGACTCTTTGTCTTGTTTTGGATTTGGTGAGATGTGGTGTGTTGAGTATAAACAGTGTAAAACAGTGCTGCATTCCTGTTGTTGATTAATTACAAATCTTTGCCAATCACTGGTCATGGAGCACTTTACTTTCTGTCTTAGAGCATTCCTGTTCCTTTCCTAAACGGCTTCCTCCACGAATTCACAAATTAAAGCTGAGATCTGCCTAATTCGTGGCATCCTTAATGTGAATCTCCATTCTGGGGCTTTCTGTAGAAGCAACTTCTACATTTATTTCCCTTGAATGCAAGTGATTGACAGCACTCTCTGGGAGTGACATTCAGCCTGCCTAAGTAGCACTGAAGGATTTCAGTCCAAGACAACAGGGAGTGCAGTGGTGGCTTCAGGGCTGGTGAGGATCCCCTGCCTCCTCCCCATGGGAGTCTACTCAACCTTAGATCACAAATTGGCTTATTTTCTACAACCACTGGGATGTGTAAGCCAGTAGTAAGTAAATGTTAGCAAGGAAATTGGGTGGTGCCACCCAAGTGAATTTTAAGAAGGTTGAATTTATTTGCTTAAGAGAGTCCAATGGAGGCTATGAGGATGATGAAGGGGCTGGAATGCCAGCCTTCTGAGGAAAGGATGAGAGCCCTGGGGCTGTGCAGCTGGAGAAGAGCAGCCTGAGAGGGGAGCTGAGCAATTGCTGAGGTGCCCCTTGAGCAGGAGGAGNCAACGGATTCAATCTCAAGTACAAGAAATGTCCAAATGTCTTTTGGGAAGGTTAACACTGAGTGGATAAATCCAGTAGCCAGGCTGCAGGATCTACTGCATATTCTATGTCCTTTTAAAAGTAGCTTAAATTAGAATTTCCCTCCCTTTCCCACTCAGCTTCATGACTTTTTTGTTCGTTGATTCTTCCCTTCCTGACAGCTACGTGACCTTACATGCTAAGATATGCTGGGTTTTTTGACATGCCATATGGAAGAATCTCTCTTGTGCTTGCCTGAATTACAAAGAGGTTACTAACTTCTAGTGGTGGCTTTCTCACCCAGGAAGGCAGGATTCACTGGGAAGTTCTGTGCACTGTGTTTTATGCTTTCTAAAAATACACTCAGTAACAAATGTTACATAAATACATGTGAGACCAATCACTGCAGACCACTACTGACTTTTGTTTGAGATCAACCATGTTGATTATTCACCAGCTAATGGTGACAGTGAATTTGGGGTGCCCTGATCATCAGTCTTGTTTTTGAGGTGAATGGTGATGCTTAGTTCTTGAAGTTCTCAGTGCTTTGGATGCTAACAGCTTACCAGAGTTTGTAGCAATTTGTAGGGAATGGTAAAAGGTGTGACCCACATCTGGAGTACTGTGTCCAGTTCTGGGCTCCCCAGTTCAAGAGAGGCAAGGAACTACTGGAGAGAGTC
>VWZY01004747.1:8086-42446 GCA_013399075.1 Chloroceryle aenea
TAGAAGACTCCATTAATTTTGGTGCCTGTCAACATTGCAGGTGATCAGTTAATTGACTGTTACTCAAATGAGTGTCTGAGATTGATGGACACAGTGTTCATTTGCAGCACCTGAGTGTCAAACCCCATATGCATATTATTATTTCTCATTTTACCAGCTCTAGGAATTTGAGTAATGCTTCACAAATACAATTTCATTAATGTTCTTCTATGTTTTTTTCTGAAAAAAAAACCAAACCAACAACCACCACCAACAACAAAAGCAAATAAACAAAAAACAGAACACACAAAAAAAAACCAGCAAAAACTTTAATTGATTTGTCTGGCTCCTGCAGTCAGCTTGTTTGCTTACTGCTGTTGCAAGGTAGCTCCAAGCTTGCCCTGTTCAGTTTCAGGGGAATTGGGCAAGCACAGGCAATATTCTGCTCATACTGGCTCAGCACAGCAGTTCCTGCATTGCTCCCAATTTCTGTGACCACTTTGAAGGGAATAGTGAGAGATGAGGGAAAAGGCAGCCATTGTATGACAGATAAATGTTGCAGTAGCTTTCTCAAACTAAATCAGCACCTTTTCAGCATCTACTTCAAACAGCACTCAGTACTTGTCCCATTTTCAGCCACAGTTTACTGGTTGTCTGTTAATAGATCTGAAATCAGGACATGTAGTAAGAGTTCTACCATAGAAACAAGAAAAATCTATGCTCTTTGCTGTAAAATATGGCTTGATTTCTATGTGCCACTTAGCAATGCTATAATCTAAGGTTGCCGTCATTTTGTGCTATGGTTTATTCTTAAGTCTTATGTTAGACTAGTTCATGCTTTAGGAAAATCTGGTTTTCTATAGTATTATTGTATTGCTTAAGCCACAGTTAGAATGGTTTCAGTATTAATAATGATACTAAACATTTACTTTGACTTAACTTGCCTGACTTCAGTAGAGTGTGCCAGAATACTGTTTGGAAATCCTGTTTATATCATCTCAGATTCTTAGCATCCACAGCCAGAGCAATAATCAAACTGCCTTTGAAGTAGCTGAGATTTCAGTAATTAGTACTCTGCATTTGCATAGGCTAATTTGTTAAAGAAATAGCAGAAGTGCTGAGCTGTGGACATAGTTGGTGCTATAAGAAAATTCTGAAAAGCTTCTTTCTTTTTTTGCTGTGGTCAGCCTGTCAGTGTGTTATGAGGAAGTCCCTTAATTTCTTGTGTTCCCAGTACCTGATCTATTTAAGTGTTGATGTGAATGTACCTTTTAAATCTCTCCCTTTGGTACTTCTGTGCAGGATATCTCTCATGGTCACCTTCTCTTCCCTTGCTCTCCACTGCTTCTTGGTAGTTTCATGCACAAATACATCAACCTTTCTGTGTCAGTTCCCTGCTATTCTATGTGTCTACTTTAGTCCAATCTAATATAGTGCCTTGTGTCCCTCTTACCTGTTCACAGGTGTTTACTTAGCTCAATATGGCTGAATTGTACCTTTAAATCTTCCCAATTTTCACCCCTTCCATGCTCTTAGTTGTTGCAGATAATCACTACTCTGTATGTCAGTGAGGCCTGAAATGGATCTTAGAACCAGGATTATGGTCTCAGTTACAGTCTTGTAAATTCTGAGTGCAAAGGGATTATTTATTTATTTTTTTAATTTNCCACTTTCTCCCAATCTGCCCTTTATGCTGGAAAAAACTTTCTATAAATGTCTGAAAGTTGCTTCATTGTTTCTCATCATGTTCCCGTTTAAACTTTCTTTTCTTTTTCTTTTTTATTTCTTTTTTTTTTTTTCCTTTCTTTCTTTGGAGGTTGGATATTGAGTTCTTTGTTTCATCTTACTCTGCCCCTGTTGTCTTTCCAAATCTTGTCTTTTACGTCAAATTCAAACTGTAAGTTTCTTGTAGGGGATATGTACCCTGTATAAGCTGTATTGAGTACCTGAACAATTCAGTTGTGAACTGAGATAATCTAAAATGAGAATAATGTTAATATAAGTACCACATAGCACTTCACTGAGAAGATAAAGGTACTGAGTAGTGCTAAAGCTATCAAAAAATGTGCTTTAATCCTGCTTTCCCCAGAAAAACTGCACATGGCTTGGTTGCTCTGTCATGCAGTTTATTGTTTCTTTTGATGACTTATTGTTACTTCTGATGCCTCTCCAAATACTTTCTGCCAGCTTCTACTCTGGTCATCTCCCTTTTATCTGCAGCTGAGACAAGTTCTTTGTCTTGTATCTCTTATCTTTGTGTCAAATAGATGATAAATATTTTGAAGAGTATTCCACACCTTTTCTTTGTAATTAATTCCTAAATCTGTCTGTATGGAAATTTGTGATACTGCATTCCGGTTCTGGGAATAATTCTGCTGACCTAGGTTTGAACTAGGTTTCAGGGAAAAAAAGGCAGAGGATATGCTTTGATTATTAGGATGGCTTGAAACAGGTTGTTGCAAAAGAAACTGTCCTTGGTAATGGCTCCTACATACAGGTTTTCATTGCCNAATCTGGCACACAGAATTTCTTGTCCAGACTCCCACTGTTACGCTGACGTATTTTTGTATCCTTTTCAGTTTCAGCCTTTCTCCCTTCATACCATCTATAAATGTCCTACAGAGAGAATTTTCTACTGTTTCTGCTGTTTCATTTCTTGCTCAGGTTCTTCCTCTGTCTCCCCTTCTACTAGACCTCACACACAAAAAAATCCCTTTCATTNTCTGCCCCTGTTGTCTTTCCAAATCTTGTCTTTTACGTCAAATTCAAACTGTAAGTTTCTTGTAGGGGATATGTACCCTGTATAAGCTGTATTGAGTACCTGAACAATTCAGTTGTGAACTGAGATAATCTAAAATGAGAATAATGTTAATATAAGTACCACATAGCACTTCACTGAGAAGATAAAGGTACTGAGTAGTGCTAAAGCTATCAAAAAATGTGCTTTAATCCTGCTTTCCCCAGAAAAACTGCACATGGCTTGGTTGCTCTGTCATGCAGTTTATTGTTTCTTTTGATGACTTATTGTTACTTCTGATGCCTCTCCAAATACTTTCTGCCAGCTTCTACTCTGGTCATCTCCCTTTTATCTGCAGCTGAGACAAGTTCTTTGTCTTGTATCTCTTATCTTTGTGTCAAATAGATGATAAATATTTTGAAGAGTATTCCACACCTTTTCTTTGTAATTAATTCCTAAATCTGTCTGTATGGAAATTTGTGATGCTGCATTCCGGTTCTGGGAATAATTCTGCTGACCTAGGTTTGAACTAGGTTTCAGGGAAAAAAAGGCAGAGGATATGCTTTGATTATTAGGATGGCTTGAAACAGGTTGTTGCAAAAGAAACTGTCCTTGGTAATGGCTCCTACATACAGGTTTTCATTGCCTCTTTTGCTGCTCTGATCCAGAGGAAAGCTGCTGTTGCTCACTGGCCCCTACAATGGATGGTGCCGGGTGCTCACACTGCAGAACCTCATCCTCTATTAAAAGCTGGGCAGCTGCAGGAACAGGATTTTTCTCCTCACAGTGTATACTATGGCAAGTTCGCTTTACAAAGCAGGGAAATGGTTTGGATGCCCTTTCCTTGCAATGGCACCTCCAAGCAGTTTACCAAGGAAGCAGACCCATTCCTGGAAAGAAGGTTTCTCTCTTGCCTTGTTAGTAGGGGTGACAGCACTGACAAAATACCTATTAAAAAATGTCATGTGTATTTGCTAGTAAGTGAATGTAACTTCCCTGCCTGTTGATCTTGGCCTTCATTATTTTTATTCTGTTGTTCTGTTTAAATTTCTTCGAGTCTTATATATTTTGGATGGTTATTTCGACCACCGTGAAGAATGCACATCTAAACCAATTTTTGTTGGACTATTTTGGAATTTGTCATTCACTGGCATACAGTAAGTGCTGCATGAGATATCACCTTTTTGAATAACAGTAGTATGTCTATTGTAAAGCATTATCCCCGCAAAAGTTTATGCCCTTAGGGCCAATAACTAAAACCAGGCTTTTTTAGGAAGTTCTTAACAGTTGTCCATGCTCTTATATCTTCAGTGTAGCAGATGATTGATATTTGGAGTTACATGACTGCCTCATCAAGCAGAAAGCTGAACTGAAAAGAATGCTGTATTTCATGTAGGATCATATATATCTTATGGGAATTACAGGGTAGAAACCAAACCCACTATGTCTCCTTGCCATCAATGCTGGGAAGGAAAACCATGGAAATAAAAGACCAAACAGTAACTGTGCAATTAATCTTGCTTTAAAAACAGTTGCACCATACTGAATGATGAAGTATTATGTTTGAGGCTTTATAGCTGATTTATAAGAGAAAACTGTAGAAAATGATGTATGTTTGAGTAATGTGCAGCTTTGCCACTAAAGTTGTTTGTGGGACCAATTTTGACTGCTTCAGTCATAGTTATAGAAAGGTAGATGTAGCTGCTGAATTTAGAAAGTACAGTTAAAGGAGCTGATAAATCACCACTGGCAACCTCAAAGCTGAACACTTAATCCATACCTGTATTCACTCCTTGGTTTTTTAATATATATGCATATATTTATGTCAGTTTTGTTTTTTTTTTCCCTCCTGAGTTATCTTCTCTGCTTCTTTCTGTACTTTAATGTTTGTTTATGAGTGGCAATGGCTGAAATATTCAAGTTTCAATTGAAATCTGAAACTTTTTTCTGATAATTTTCAGTGTGGGAATGTATATAGATTATATACATATGTCATCTATTTCCTCTCCTTAGGCTTTTTTTAAACATCCAAAATATAAGCTGATCAAATAAAAGCAGAGAATTTGCTGAAGTGCTTTAGTTACTTTTCTAGTTAATCTTTTGACTGTTGGCAAGATTTAAATTGCTGTTTCTAATCTACAAAATATTGAAATCAATCTTGCCTTTTATTCATATTGTTGTTTACATCTGTCAGTTTGCATGTTCAAAATAAGGACTGGATAAGCACAGATGCCAAATTATGGTGTGAAAAGTGATAGATTTTTTTTTTTCCTGTATTGTGACTATGTAGGTCTCACTGTACTCCCTCACCTTCTGTAGATATGATTTGCCATATTTCCACTTACCATCTGCATATGTTTTCATACCATCCTCCAGTGTGATTATCTGTACAATTATAACAACCCTACTGGTTAAAAGACTCTGAGCAGATGCTGGGCACTTCTGTTCAGTTTATTTCCTGCAGCCACCACCTCTTCTACAGCTGTCATATCATTAATGTAGTATTACAGGTACATGTCAACATCACTGTGAATTGTTGGATATTTTAGATCTCACCCTAGGGTCACTACGTTTAGATTGCTCTAGTGAGCAAACTAAAATGGTTTACTAAAACAAGAAATTTCACTTTTGCTTCAGTCTCAGCCATAAGGATCAAGCTATGAAGCCGTTGTTGTCCCTGAAGCAGCTCAAAAATATTTTTAAAGGGCTTTTAAAGTAACCCACCAGGGAGAGCAACCACATTTTAGACATTTTGTTAAGAGCAGTTATACATCAAAGATAAGTTAAGTATTTTAATAAATTACTTTATAGCCCCTTATTGATGTCTAGAGATAGTTGGATGAGGGAAAAGTTAAAGGTTACAAGTGTTTATTGGCAGTACACTGTCAAGATGAAGATAAATTGGATAATGTTTGATGCTTTATTCGGTGCTTACTTCTTAGGAAAGCATGTGGTTACCAGTTTTGTCTATGTCTTTGTTGTTTAAACCTCCTGATCAGCATACTAAAGTGAGTCTTTGATATGAAATCCCATCTCTTAATGTCAAAACATACAGATTGGTAGAACGCTTTCTTTAGTTTCTCCTTCTTCATTTTGTTTTCTGAAAAAATCCTTACCTCCCTCACACTGAGTTCCAGTTTAGGGAATTAAAAAGCTGAATAGAATGAAGAAACATTCATTCAATAGGAAGAAGAAACATGGGGAAAATATCTTGAAGCTCAGATAACTGAATAAGATGAAGTCATGTCACACTTGGTGATTGAACTGAGCTCAAGAGCTCCCTATGAAACAGATTTTAGAATTAGGTCGTTGCACATTAGAAAACATCAGTTGCCCTTCGGGTGACATTTTGAATCTAGGGAAGCTAGGGTGCATCTCTGGGCAAAGAAGAAATGACAGAAGTATGTTTTTATTCATTTTTTCTCTCAAATTCACTGATAATGAGCTGTATTGCAGGCCTGTAGTTTACTAACACAATTTTTCAGTTCTGAGTTTGGTTTTGGGCCTTTTCATTGCTTTTGTGTTTGTTCCCAGAAAACTAGGCCACTTTTTCTTAAGCAAAATATATTGCAGTTATAATCCAGACAACAATTTAGCTACTCAGTGCTTGACTTCTCCACACTTTTCACTGTGTAATATCAAATCAATTGCGAGACTCCCAGACAAAATATCCCAAGAAAAATATATTTTCTGCTTTTTGAGTTTTGGTTTTTTTTTTCCATCCTTGTTGATATTACATTGGAATTCATGTGATGCAGTTTGCACTGAGAAACTATCATGTAGGATGGTATCCGCCTCCCTTTCTTCCACAGGTTTCCAGTTAAAAAAAAAAATCTGCTGGCCCATTCTCATGTCTGACTGTAACTGAAACGCGCATGACAGTGAAGCTGATGTTGAGGATTCCATTTATTCCCATACTTTAGCCATTCCTATTTTGTTTGAAGTAATCGTTTTTATTAATTAAATTATTTTTCTCTCAGACTATATACCTGCTTGTCAACATTCACAGTTTGTTCACTACCCAGCCCTTTAATGGTAATCTCTGTTTCTTCTCTGTGTTCCCAGCCATTTAGAGAGGAAAGAGATGGAGGAGGATTGCAGTTATTTGTAAATAATTAGGCCTCTTTATGACAACTGTGCAAAAAGGGAGTTCAGTGATATAATCAAGTGCCAAATATGAGCTAAAGTGTGCCATGGTTGTTGAACCCTGTGAGGCTAGGTATGAATAAGCATTCATTTTGCTATGGCTGACTAACACAGCCATAGATTGATCACATTTTTATTCTGCTTCGCTATTTTATCATTTCATTTGAAAGAGAGTAGTAAAACAATATTTATGGTTATACACTGACACTGAATGGTGAGCTTCATGAAAGACTAATAGAAGTAGTGATAAAAGTGTTAATTACAACTTTTTTGTAAGAAAACAAAGAAAATAAAATAGTTGCTTAGAAAGATTTGTTGAATTAAAAGAATATTGTATACATCTGGCTGCTATTGTGCTTGTTCATACGGTGTCTAAATAGAGAGAGTTTTTATTCATCCAGTTTTGGAAATAAAGTAACGTTAGAAAAGACAGTGTAGTGATTTTTCTACCTCATTTTCAACAAATTGTAGATTTTCCCTTCTTAAAAGGAAATATGAAATATTTTCCAGGAGATGCAAATTTAAGAGAATTCAGTGTACGAATATATAAAACCTGAAAATTTCTGTCCCATTTCAAAACTAGATATTAAAAAAATAATCCATCTTATTTCCCTAATCTCCCTAGGGTAGTTTCCCTTCCAGGTTATTGTTCTCAAGTCACAGCTGCATGCTACCAGATTCTTAGTTGTGTAGCCAGCATGGATTTACTAAAGGGAAATCATGTCTGAATAATCAGCCTTCTGTGATGTTGTGACTGAATGGGTAGATGCAGGGAGAGCGGTGGATGTTGTCTACCTTCAGCAAGGCTTTTGACACTATATCCTATAACATCCTTGTAGATAAGCCCAGGAAGTGTGGGTTAGAAGAGTGGTATGGTGATATGAATTGAGAGCTGCCTAAACAATAGAGCTCAGATGGTTGTATCCTATAACATCCTTGTAGATAAGCCCAGGAAGTGTGGGTTAGAAGAGTGGTATGGTGATATGAATTGAGAGCTGCCTAAACAATAGAGCTCAGATGGTTGTGATCAGTGGCACAAAGTCCAGTTGGAGGCCTATAGCTACTGGTGTTCCCTGGGGGTGAGTACTGGGTCCAGTCTTACTCAACATCTTCATCAGTGACCTGGATGAAGGGATAGGGTATACCCTCAGCAAGTTTGCTGATGATACGGGTAGGAGTGGGTGATAACACCGGAAGGCTGTGCTGTCATTCAGAGAGACCTGGACAGGCTGGAGAGCTGGGCACAGGGGAACCTAAGGAAGGATAAGTGTAGAGTCCTACACCTGGGGAGGAATAACACCATGCACCAGTATAAATTAGGGGTTGACCTACTGGAAAGCAGTTCCACAGAGAAGGACCTGGGAGTCCTGGTGGACAATAGGTTATCCATGGGACAGCAATGTGCACTTGTCACCAAGAAGGCCAATGGTGTCCTGGGGTGCATTAAGAAGAGTGTATCTACCAGGTCAAGGGAGGTTCTCCTTCCCATCTACTCTGCCCTAGTGAGACCACATCTGGAGTATTGTGTCCAGTTCTCATCTCCCCAGTTCAAGACGGGCAGTGAAATACTAGAGGGAGTCCAACAGAGAGCTATGAAAATGATAAAGGGACTGGAACATCTCTCTTATGAGGAAAGGCTGAAAGACCTGGGACTGTTTAGTCTGGGGAAGACTGAAAGGGAATCTTTTTAATGATTATAAATACCTGAGGGGTGGATGTCAAGTAGAAGGGGACAGTCTCTTTTCAGTGGTGCCCTGTGATAGTATGAAGGGCAGTGGTCACAAACTGGAACACAGGAAGTTCCACCTGAACATGAGGAAAAACTTCTTTGCTGTGAGGGTGACAGAGCAGTGGAACAGACTACCCAGAGTGGTTGTGGAGTCTCCTTCTCTAGACACTTTCAAAACCCACCTGAATGTGTTCCTGTGCGGTCTGCCCTGGGTATTCCTGCACTAGCAGGGCGTTGGACTTGATGAGGTCACTTCCAGCCTCTAACATTCCATGATTCTATGATCATCCTATTTCTTTATTTGTTCTTGGTGACTGCTTGGGATCTATTTGGACCTATGCCACCTGGTCTCTTCTGCAGGGAAACTTGTATTAAGATAGGAGGCTAATATACATTTGAGTCCCATTTTCACATTTTCATAACTACAGTGTGAGTACATATATGTGCTCACATTTTG
The DNA here is from genome assembly GCA_013399075.1 of Chloroceryle aenea. Taxonomy (NCBI): domain Eukaryota; kingdom Metazoa; phylum Chordata; class Aves; order Coraciiformes; family Cerylidae; genus Chloroceryle; species Chloroceryle aenea. The sequence goes on from VWZY01004747.1 coordinate 17,135, forward strand.
CTTAAGTTCACTTCAGCAAAAGATAGTATAGGCACAGTAGGTTGAAAATGTAAGCCCATGTGAGATGCATTGCATGAAGAATATATGCAGCTTCAGGATATATTTTGGACCCTCAACAACAGAGAGGTCTCAAGGCAGCATAGGACAAATAGATATGCTGAAGAAGTAGGTAGAAAAGTCCACCAAGGCAGATGTTAGCAGAAGAATAACTGACTCTAAATCTCTGCTGAAGAGGGGGCTGAATAGATGCTGCCACCTAAAATGAACCTTCAAATCCACATGTTTCAGGCGGGATGAATGGTAGGATTATGCATTTGGTTGGCGGACTTCTGAGGGAGAGGGAGATCATAGAATCATAGAATGGCTAGGGCTGGAAGGGACCTCTGAAGATCATCTAGTCCAGCCCCCCTGCAGTGAGCAGGGACACTCTCAACCAGACCACGCCACTCAGAGCATCATCCAGCCTCAGCTTAAATATCTCCAGGGATGGGACCTCAACCACCTACCTCCCTGGGTAACCTATTCCACTGCTCTACCATCCTCAATGTAAAGAACTTCTCCTGATGTCCAATCTAAATCTACTCTTCTCAAATTTAAACACATTGTCCCTCGTCCTTTCACTACAGGACCTCGTAAACCGCCCCTCTCCAGCCTTCCTGTAGGCCCCCTTCAGGTACTGGAAGGTTGCTATTAGGTCACCCCAGAGCCTTCTCTTCGTCAGGCTGAACAACCCCAACTCCTTCAGCCTGTCAAATGAGATGCCTGGGTGTTGAAGGTGTCAGCTTGCAAATGGAGGACCACCTTCTGCAGAAATGTAATAAGATGCTAGCAATTTGATCTCGTTATACATATATTCTTGTAATACATACTATGTATTAGATATTTTTTGAACATGGATAAAGTTATCATTAAGGATTTTAACAAAGTTTCCTTCTTTTTTTCCCCCAAAAAGTATTTTAAACAACTCCTGTAATACATGGGTATGATAAAAATGTGCACATTTAGTTCTGAAAGGTAAGAGAATACAAGCATCTGTGTCTGCTGGTTCTTTCACTTTGTGTGCTTAAAACAATCTGTGATTTTTTAATATTTTTTTTTTTATCTTAATTTGTTAGGGTGGTATGTGTTCTGTGACAACCTGGTTTTTCTTGCTCAGGGTGGATTTGACTGTAATGACACTTTGATAAATCTCTTTTTACCAGACAATGCAGTGCTTTTGTGAAGTGGTTGCTTGGAATAGCACCTTCAAACTCAAAACAGTCTGCTCTTTTTGTATATTTGGTTGTGTCTGTTGATTTCACTCCCTGACTTCTTTTTTCCTTCTTTTTGTACTGTAAAGGCAACACATAAATCTCTGTTCATTCTGTTCTATTTAAGCCTACTAAGACACTTCTCTGGTGCACTGCCTCAGGCTCTCTTTTACACAACAGCAAGACAAATTTCCTTTCCAGCTGTAACTGCTATAAATGAGCACAAAAAGCTGAATATTAACATTAGCCAGGTTTTCACAGGTGTCTTAAATGTTATTTACAGAGATAATCAAGGACCTGTTTTGACCTACCGAATCTTCTCCTGATGGCAGTGCCTTTCAAGGAATAAGCAGATTTTTAGAGGGAAGTAGGAATAAAAGGCTGTGTGCACCTTTCATCAGCCTGTAATTTTTCAGTTTGGGGTTTCAGGCTGCTGTGTGCTGTGCAAGTGTTAATACACAAGAGAATAGAAAAGTGGCCTTGGATTTATATATGAATTAAAAATTGTTTGCTTGCAGTTTTTGGTAAACTTATACGTAGATATGGTTGTTTCTCTGTTTTTAGGAATACACTATAGACATAATTTTTGCCCAGACTTGGTATGACAGTCGCCTAAAATTTAACAGCTCAATGAAGGTTCTTATGCTTAATAGCAATATGGTTGGAAAAATTTGGATTCCAGACACCTTCTTCCGGAACTCAAGGAAATCTGATGCTCACTGGATTACAACTCCAAATCGTTTGCTTCGAATCTGGAGTGATGGCAGAGTATTATACACTCTAAGGTGGGTTTTTACTAAGTGGGTAGAAAGAACTAAAACTATTATGGACAGGAATGTGAAAATTATGAATAAAATCCTAGGTATCTCTTGTTGAGGACTGCAGGAATTTTCAAGGAGTTTACTAATGGAGAAAGAAAGAAAAAATACTGTTACCACACAAAACATGAAATTAGTAGCATTGAAATACATTGCCTAGATAATTGAGTAAAGAAAATTGAAGGGGATATAAAAATTTAATCTCATCTAGGTACAAGCAAGATTAAAAAAGAGATGTTATATAGCATGTAGCACCATGATGGTCTATCACTAACATATTGCAGGTCTAGTCATAAGATGCTTTGCAGACATTCTGTTCTAAACAGTTCAGTAAACTTCATTTCCAAAAAATTATATTCTGTAAGTAAAATACAGAATGCTTCAGATAATAGCAATTATAAGTTTGATTAAAGCTAAGGCCCCAGACCTGCATATACTTCCTAACATGTTTACATTGCAAGCTATTAAAATCAACAAATCTGTTTATCCAAATCGGGCATAAGCAAAAATGTTGGTGATAATTCTTGGCAAATAAGGGATGTTTGGGCTGGTTCTAAGATTACCATCTAGGTTATCTGTGCTAATTTTTGAGTCACTTTTCAAACAGTTCTTGAAAGGGTGTAGTCTACAGAAAGCATTTTAGGGTCATCTCTCTGGTTTACTTTTTTAAGCATGCTTAAACTGTCTTGCAATAAATTTGGAGCTGATCAAAAAGCAGTCCATACAGAGAATACCATAAATCTGATTCTTCTCTTTACAGTTTAATTGTTGATTTATTTTAAATTAAGAGTAACACCTTTTAATTACTTTTCAGTCATTTACTCTATTTTCATATGCAACCTAGTTGTGTTGTATGAGCAATTTATAAAAGTCTTCTGTATTGGAAGGAAGAAGAATAAGAATATTTTAAAAGGATTCACTTCACTGATTTTTTTTGTTGTATGCTTCATTTCACAGCATACAAATATCTCAGAGGAACACTTTTTAAACAGTTTATTATGCATGTGTTTATAAAAATTTCTACAGAGCCTCTTCTTTTGACATGCTAATTGTTTTTTTTTTTTTTTCTTTTTTGTACCTAACAATTCTGGAATCATACTATGACTCTCCCTTCTCATTGTCCATTCTGTTTCGATGTACAATTTCTTTTAAACAGAGTCTGTCACACAAAGAATCTAACTGATGCAAACCAAACCAAAAACCAATCAACCAACCAAAACCACAAACCAATGCAAAACAAAACCAAACAAATAAACAAAAAAAATCCCAAACCCCATGTGATCTCTTCCAGAACAATAGGTTAGAATTATTGTGCTAGAGTATGAAGTGCAATGAACTAGTAATTAAACATCAGGACAGGTACTTACCCAGCGCTGCAACGTGGAAACATCTGTATAGATGAGGATAGGGACTGAATTTGGCCTAAGGTAGAATAACATTGAGAGGTTCGTATGTTGGTTATTGAAGGAACAATAATGGGATCTGACAGTGCTCCAGGTTCACAGGCTCCATGGTACCACCACCCTTTCCCTGTTGGTAATTCAAGGAGCAGAATTGGTGGTTCTGTTAGGTCAGGCTTACTGAGTCTTCTCTGGTGGTAGTCCTTGGTCTGTCTATTACACACATCAGTAATTCCAGACCTAGTTGTGTTGTTTCTTTAAGCATTTGACAATACAAAGACTGAAAATGGAAAACAAAGGCAATTGATGCATATACTAGAGTTGGCTAAGATTATAAATGTTTTTTGAAAAGCCTTTTCAGAAGGATGCAAGTGTTTTACTTGGAAATGGGGGTGAGGTGGTGGTGATGGGGTTCTTTTTTTTTCCCCACAGTATTTGGTAAGAAAGAGACTTTCCCTTAAAAACCTCTTTCTTGGTCAGGACAGACTTCTAGAAAGGTCCTAGCAACACTTTGTGTAGAATAGCTACTTTGTTCACAGACTTACAGAGCTTTCTGGCAGCATGTGGCACGATCTTCCTTTCCCCATACCTTTTTGAATAATATGTAAGTATTGCGTACAGCCAAGTAGGTAAGCACTATGCTAATTTTCAAAGTTGATTTTAGAAGACATTCTGACTTTCTTCACAGTGTTACCAACAAAGAAATAGGTTTTTTAAATGCAAATAGGGAAGTTTGGAGTTTAGCCCCTTACTCTATCTTCCTGGTAATTTCAGAAGTATCAAGTGAATCCGTGGATATTGTTATGAGCCCTAAATTACTTCTAAAATGTATATTAGTTGTGTGAATTACTTGAATGACTTAGACATTAAATGAGCAGAAATACCGTCTACTCTTTCCTATCCATGCTATTGTCTTCACCGGAGCTGATTCCATGAGTATGGAGTAAGACTAAGGGTGTTTCCACTTTCTCTCTCATGTATAGAGCCACCAGATACAATGATGACAAATGCAATTTGACTTGACAAATGCATTCTTAAGAAATTTCCTTTATCTGCTGTCATAAACTCCCTTCTTGCCCTGCCTTCAGTCCCACACTTTTATCCCCTATTTCTGTTAGAGAGCTGAGAGATGTTCGCAAATCAATTTAAATTGTTGAAATGGCTTGAAATACTAACAATGCAAAATGAAACAATGCAGCTCCTCAGGTTGTATATGATGATAGCTTCTATTCTTTGCCAGTGATGCTGGATGTATAGCTTTTGTTCTTTGCCAGTGATGCTGGAGGTTTTTTCCAGATACACAGTTGGCATGTGTAGCACCCATTAACTGTCAAAACTGATTTCTGTGCATGTTCTAGTCTGAAGTGTCTGCATGCTTGAATATAATATTTTTTCTTTCCTTCCCCCCCCCCTTTTCTAATTAGGCTGACAATTAATGCTGAATGCTATCTTCAGCTTCACAACTTTCCTATGGATGAACACTCCTGTCCACTGGAGTTTTCAAGCTGTAGGTGGTAAAATACAGTCTCTTTTTTTTCCTCTTTTTTTTCTCTTTACATTCAAGCTTTAAATTTCCTTAAATTCTGGCAGCATGAGAGCAAGTATTTACCTTTTAAAGACTTGTATTAAAGAAAAGAACTGACTTGTTTATGTTCTGGTCAGATTTATTGCATTATTTAATGCAGTAATGAATGAGTTGAATTACATGCATTCTGTTTAGGTGCTATTGTAAAAATAATCTTATTGCTTAGGATTCTGATACAATGCTCATTCCAGTTAATGGAAATCTATTGCTTTGGAAGAACTTTATTTTTTATTCTTTCCAGACTTTCCAGCTTTGAATTAGATCCATATGATATACTTAAAAATAAAAGTAAAATTTGTCTTCTTCAAGCTGTTCCTGTAAATAATCAGTATAAGAAGTCTTTCTTTCATTGGGACTTATTCATGTGAGCAAGAAACACAACTTTCAGGCTTATTTCTTTAATATAAACTATATTTAAAAAAAAACAAACAAACAAACAAAAAAAGTTCATAGGGGAATTGTGCTATTACTGTCAAAAGAAACCCAAACCAACTGAACACAGATAAATAACTTATTCCTAAATGTGAAACCTAATAGGGAATGAAATCAAACTTCAGTGATTCTATTTAAATGAATGCTTTAATGTAATACTTTCTTGAGTTCTTCAAGCTAAATGAGCTTTGGTAGCTCCATGGATTAAATAGTTGTGCCACACAAGTGAGTCTTGCTTAATTTCATTTTGCCTTTCTGAAAATAAGGCAACAAATATAGGGCAACATGTGAGGCACACAAACATCGGGAAGGTTGCATTTCCCTGTAGATGAAGTAGTGGACAGTGAATGAGGCCACAAAAATCCATTCTGGGAATAATAGATAAATAAATTTTCAATAAACAGCAATAGGAATTATGTAATAATAAGTGGCTGTCGTTTTTAAGCTCTTTGTGGTCTTTTAATGGTAATGTATTTTACATTTGTGTATTAATTCATAGTAATAATTCTGAGTCAGTATTTTATCTCTGCCTTCTGGAATATTGTGTAGATATTCCTTAAACATTTGTATTTACATAATATTTGACTGATCATACATTTAGCTAGGCTTAAATATGAGACTAGATGTTTTGTGGTTAGTTTTTAAGTGTATCATGTAGACTATAGATTGGTTTTCTCTGATCCACTTTTTGTGTAACCCTGGTTTGGTTTATAAACAACTTCAGAGATTACAAAACATGCGTTGGTATCTTGATTTGCTTGATTTGCTCTGTATTATTCTAGATGGATATCCCAGAAATGAAATTGAATACAAATGGAAGAAAACCTCTGTTGAAGTGGCAGATCCGAAATACTGGAGATTGTATCAGTTTGCATTTGTAGGATTACGAAATACAACTGAAATTTCTCATACCTTGTCTGGTAAGGCAAAGTGTTGTTTTGTTTTGTGTAGTATCTATGTAGAACAAAGCTAACAGATGAAGATACAAATGAAATCTGTGTAAGTATTTTTTCTTTTTTCATTTATAGGTGATTATATTATTATGACAATCTTCTTTGATCTCAGCAGACGTATGGGATATTTTACTATTCAGACATACATTCCTTGTATACTCACTGTTGTTCTTTCATGGGTGTCATTTTGGATCAATAAGGATGCAGTTCCTGCAAGGACTTCTTTGGGTAAGAATGTCTTTTTTAAACCTCGAAGGGTCTGTTACTACTCAGGAATACAAATCTGCAACAGGGAGTAAATTAACCATAGCTGATTCCTCTTTAGATTGTGACCAGTGGTCACCTTTTCTCTTGAACTGCAAGATTAAGAGGAGGAGGATCCTGCTGTGGTTGCACAGCAGGGCTTGAGGAGGGAGTCTTGAGAAGGGAAATCTGGAAATCCTGATCCAAGCCTTGTGGATCTGCTGTTATTCACATAAATACATTTTTTCTCCCTTATGTTCTTTTTCTTATCTCCAGGGACAGCAAAATGGCAAACATTAGTCTAACAGGTATGATTAAACTTCACTTAGCATCATGGAACAAAGGGTGTCATTACTATGCAGGCAAAAACCATGAGGATCTGGGTTGTTTGATTTCGTTGGGTTTCTGTATGTGTGGTTTTTGTTGCTTTTTTTTGTTGTTGTCATTTCTTTTTATTAATAGAAATTGCTCAGTTGTTCTTTCAAGGCCAGGATAGGACAGAAAATTTGCATCCACAGTTGCATTTCTAGCAATTAAGTGTATAATTCACAAGAACTGACTCAGTGTCCTGCAGGTACTATAGACAGTACTGAAGTGTGTTGCAAGCTCTGCTACAGAGATAATTCTATGTTAGTGTCATCTCAGACAACCTGCTTAGCATGGCATCAGTCTGCTATGTTTGTTTAGGATTCACGTTCTGCCCTGGAGAAGAGTTGTAGTCCCCACCCAAAGCCTAATAGACAGGTGTGTATAGAGTGCACAGGACACACACTAGCAACTTTGAGCTTAGGAGTGACAGATGGTTTTAGTAAAACTGGTGATGACAGTATGGCCTATTTTGGTGGACAGATTAAGAGCTGAGAGCATATCCTAGGAAGTGAAAAATGTGTTAATTTTCCTTAGTACCTTATAGGATTGTGAACACACCATTCCCACATTATAGGAGTGTTTCCTACCAGAAAGGTGAGTCTAGGCTTTAACTCCCTGCCTTTCTCACTGCAACTGGACCACTGTGCAGTCATGTCAGCAGCATTAATGAGTCAAGAAGGAAAGTAAGCAAAAATGAGCGTGGCTTTGTAGCCTAATGAAAAGGTAAGGGAAGAAAAGCTGAATCTTGCCACTTAACTTTATGCCTTTTATAAGTACTGCAATGTTTAGTAAAGAGAGCCTAAAATCTTGAAAAAATAAATGAAACTATCTCTCGATAGTTTCAAATCGTGATTTAGAAATTTATTATAAGATTTCTTTGAGTGACATTATTGTGGGTACCATCTGGAAAGACACTAGCTACAAGAGGAAAAACTGTTGTATTGATATCCTGCTAATTCTGTATCCAGTTTGTTCATTTTACAGAGCTCTTTTTCTGTGCCATGAACCTAGTAAATTTACCTTTGATCTCATGTTTAAACTAGAGCTTTCATGCTCCCACTTCAGCAGTACTAACATTCATCTACTTGAGATGTACTACAAACGTTTGCAATAACATATTTACAGCTCCCTGCAGTTAACTCTGAGCTCCTTTTGTGTGAACATGCAGAAGCCATCGTTTGACAGATTCTAGGATGACTTTTCTCACATGCAGATGTTCTGGTGAAAAAGGAGAATAGGAGTCAAATCAACAAAATATTATAGAAAAAGACTGAAAAAATAAGACAAGAAAGCCAAAACTAAGCAAGGTCCATCATGGTAAGCAGTTATGATGCTAAGGAAGGTTTGCTGCCTATGACAGCCCCCTCTATGCCTTTCACATAGTGTAGAGAACCGGGAAAGTCCACACCTGCTTTTATCCTCACTGAACAGAAGTCAGTAAGAGGAATGGTGGGTGTGACTTTCCACCTGGAGGCTATGCTGAGGTCTGGTATAATGAAAAGATTTCAGCCTTTTTCTTCCATATATGTTGAAGGATCTTGGTAGATTGTGGTTTCCCCAAACAAAAGTTTTGAGATAATTGGAGGTATTTAGATATTTAACTGTGTAGAGAAATGCCTAACTGATTTTCAAAAGCATCTTGTGGGAGTGAAAACCTTTTGAAAAACTCTGCAGTTATCTGCTTGTCCTTTTAGACATGTAATTTCATTAGGAAATCTCTCGCAAAATCACCCCTGCTTTGCTGCTTCAGGAGCAGTTCATAGCAACCCCAGGTTCCATGCTTTGATTTAAAATCCATAGACAGCCTTAGACTGGTGCAACACACTTTTCGCAATGGGATTGTGTATGTAAATAACAAAATATTTGCATGTTCAAGTATTGCTCTCAGAAGGCAAGGTCACATCTTAATTTTGGACTAGTATGAAAAAGTCTTTACATCTCCCTGAAACATCAAATATAAGAACACCTCCTAGGTGGTAAACCACTGAAGAGTCGTATAGTTAACATCCTGAACACATCTCTATTAAGGCCAGCTTGTTCTTTTAATTAACTTGCATGTAAGTGAATCAAGGGGAAGCATTTTCTATTACTTAAGACGCAGCATTGAAAAAATACCTAGTAACTTAGAGAATGAGACTGGGAAGGCCATGAAGACTATCTAGTTTGATCTGCTGCATGTCAGAAGAAAACAGCTGAACACATCTTTTTCTCAGGTTTTCTGAAAGTTTCAAATTGGTGATAGCACTTTTTCTTTTCTTTTTTTTGAATGTGTCATTTTGTACATTTTAATCTTTTAAGAGATAACAGACTTTTTTTGTGCTTATAAAATGCTTGTGCTTGTTTGTATCAGTTTTTCTGTTGTATTTACATGTGCATTCTATAACAGATCTATAAAATTACACAGACATTGTCAGTGTTGGAGCTTATTTGGTATTTGTTGAAACTGGGAGGGACTTAAACTGAAGGTAAAATGTCATGCCATCTGTATGACCCATGGTCCCATAGGGATGGCTTCTTGCAAAAGCACTGATGTGTGTGGGTGTTAACAGTGGTGAACCCTGCTATGTCTCAGTTCTTCTATACCTCATGAATTAATTAAGGGCTAATCTGAGGATTTTTTTTTGTGACAATGTGATTGAATTACTTATACACTTCTCTTTTGCTGTCTTTTTTTCCTTCTTCCTCAAACAGGGATTACAACGGTACTGACCATGACAACGTTGAGTACAATTGCTAGGAAGTCACTCCCAAAGGTTTCCTATGTGACAGCAATGGACCTTTTTGTTTCAGTTTGCTTCATTTTTGTGTTTGCTGCCTTGATGGAATATGGCACCTTGCATTACTTTACCAGCAACAGAAAAGGTGACAGAGGAAAAGAAAAGAAGGCAAAATCTAAGCCACCAGTAAGTTTAGCCAAATAAGAATAATTAAAAAAGAAAAACCAAACCAAACAAACAGAATGCATTTCATTGTAGCATTGATTCTGAGAGACTAGTTCTTAAGTAGAAGGGATAATGTTAAAAAATAATTTAACACTAAAATTTATTTGATCATTTTTTTACAGGTGGAGGCTTGTTCTTATTTCTGTAGATACCACTGATGAATACAGGTTTTAGATCTCGTGTGTGAAAGAGAACACATGAGCCTGAGATAGAGAGTGGTTTGACGTAATATTCCATGTTTCTGTGCCATGCCCAAACCCTTGGTGCTTCTAAAGCTGCCCATGGAGAGTGTGCCCACCAGAGGCAGTTCTGTGTGGGCATAGTGCTTCTGAAAACAGCAGCTAGCAGAAACCACAGATAAGAATGTAGCAGTAGAGAAAAAGTAAATGGACTGAAGGTATGAGGATTTGTTTGGTTCTGCATCACCTAACTTGAGTCTTCACTAGTTTTGCAAAGGAAAAAGTACTTATTCATCAGTATTCTGACTCCTACTTCAGAAATTTTACTTTAACTCTTTTTTTCATTCTTTTCCATATTTCTTTCAGATAAAATGAACCTTCTGCTTTTACAAGTTCATGTTTGTAAGGTGCAAGTCCCCACATACCCCAGGAACAATTATTATTAAATTTTAAGAGGTTTTCTGTTTGTGTAGTAGCAGTACTGGAGCTTTCAAAGAAATTATTGTTGGAAGCCAGTACACATATGTAAATCTAATCTTTAAACTAATAAAACATCGAGGTAAAGGCGTTAAATAGCTTATTCATTCAACACTAGTCTTAATTTGTGAGGCTTGATTGTAGTCATCTTTTGAAGACAATAAGAGGAAGGACAAAATTACAAAGCTCCCTTCTAGATCATCTTGTCAAAGGAAGCCAGAGCATAGCTGAATCATAATATCAGTTGTCTTTTCTGGGTGAAGGCTGAATATCACCTGTGTAAGATCAAACAGAAATTGAAATGCAATTATAGAAGCCAAGATAAGGAAATGCAGAAATCCTTTTATGAACTGTATCCATTCTGTGACTAGTGTCAAAAAGCATTGGTGCACCCATTTTGAGCAGCACTGCTGTGGGAGACTGTCATATGGAGGCACTGTGGGGCTGCTATGGCTTAATACCAGGGAAAAGAGAGCCCTTACATTTCATATGGTGAGCTGGTCTGAGTGGATAAACTGTGTATTTAGGAGAAGGCTGCTGGTGAATACCTCAAGCATTGGTTAATACTGTGATGCCTTGTTCGGGCGTCACTCTGATCCTCAGGGTATCCAGCACAGCCAAGAGAACTGGGAAAAGGAAACCTCAAACCTCCCTCCTGTTGGCGTTAGAAGATGTACACAAAATGGAAAGGATGGACAACAGGCTTTGCCAAGGGCCACAGCTAAGAAATGAGGGTAAAACATAACAGAGACTGCAGAATCTGGGGGACTTCCTAATGTTAGCATAGCAGATTCAGTTTTAGGTTGTGCAATGAGGTCTCAATGACACTTCAATTTTCAATGCATTAGGACAATTTAAAATGTAGAATAATGGTGAGGTAAAAACTATAGCACATTGAATAAATAGCAGGAGTTTGGACTAAGATTAAAATCAGTAATACACTCAAAAAACTGTTCAGTTGTGGTTCTTAAAGCATGTCTCTTGTATTTAAGTAGTTGAAAAGCAGCTATCTTTTCACACAATTCTTTAAACAGGTTTCAGTATGTTATGTCTATAAGAGCACACTAGATAAGAGATTACTCTAAAAAAAAAAAAAAGAGGGGTGTTAAATTAAAATACTTAGATGCAAGGATTCTAGTTCAATAAATAGGTTTTGACATTTTATAAAAAGCTACAAGATTAAAAAAGATATCCAAGTAATTAATTGGAAGTTGTACACTTACAAATACTTTTTTCTTTTTTTTTCTTTTCCCTTTATCTTTGTCACAGACTGCTATTCGTTCTTTTTCACATGTAATTATGGATATGAAGCTCAAAAAAAAAAAAAGTCAGTGATTTTCTTCTGAAAAGTTCTAATTTACAAGTGTTTTTTCCTTGGAAAACTTTCCTCACATACATCTTCTATTTCTATTGCAAAATGCAATATTTTTTTTTCTAGGAACTGATGCCAGTAAGATAAAATAAATGATCTTGTGAAAAAAATGGTGAGATTTTACAAATTATTACAGCAAATTTATCTTACAAAATATGTGCTTGCATCATTCAAGGAAGATAGTATGAATTGGCTTATGTAAACCCACATTAATAAGGATATTGAGTTTGGGCAGGAAAGATTAAACTTAATTAGTTGTGAATCTTGTGCTTATCATCATTTCACGTGAAGTGAATATATCACCTGTGCTATAATCTCCACAGACAGTGGCTTTCTTTGGTATGTGTATTAGTGTTAATGCAGAATAATTTGGTTTTGGTCCTATCAGAGGGTATTATAAATGCTTCTCACTCTGTGTATTTTACCTACAACATCAGTAAGTATGTATATGAACAGTTGTCATGTACTACCGTATCTACATATTATTTATTTTTTTAAATCTCTGCCAGTTGATGTAAGGTCATTTTCTTGTGAGGCTTCGGTCTTTTTTCCCATTTTCCCTCAGACTGTCTCTTTCTTATGCATATTTTATATATTCCCCATAGGTAGGTACACTGATAAGATGGCAATGGTTTACTGCCTCTCTCAGGCCACCTCTTCAAAGCTGTAATTCAGTAGTCAGCTTCAGTCTGTGCTGCTGACATGAGCAGTGAAAAACAGTACAATTATTTTTTCCTTCTCTCTTGGTGTTTCTGAGTTGGAGATTTCTGGTTTTCCCTATTAGTAGAAATGAATCATGCCATGAAACATAGAGTGGCAGAACCAACAGTCAGAATATTCTTGTAAAGCTAGAGGAGGTGTGAATCAGAAATAAGCATCTTTCTTTATATATCTTCAACAATATAATGGTTTTGTAAGTTAAAAAAAAAACAACAACCTTTTATGTTTTATAAAAATAAGCTCTGTTTGTAAAGCCTTACTTTAAGGTAGAAACACGTAATTGCTGTTTTCTAGTATTGTCAGTATTTTCTCATAACTGAAATGAAAAATGAGATCCTTTAGGATGACAATTACCTTCCTAGGTCATCATGTCTAAAAACTGTTGAAACAGCAGTCCGTGTGAAACTTCCCTTGGTAAAGACACTTATGAAATAAAGCTATTTGAATATGTGATGAATACTGCATGTCTTTAACATCACCCCTTGGGACATTAGGTAAAATGTGCCCACAGCAAGAGTGCCTCCTTAACAATGTATAGAGATCTGTCTACCGGCCAATGTCATTACCCAGAATTGGGAAAACAGGACTCTAAAGTATAGCAAGAATCTAAATGATATCTGTCTTTCCCCGCCCCCACCCCCATACTTTTTCATTGCTTAGCATGTATAATTGTTTAAGACAGACTTTTCTCTACACTTCAATACCCAATTAGTTCTTCTGACTACATACTTTCCTGATGTATTTATTCTTTATATGACAAAATAGTTTTAAAAGACTATGAGATATATAAAGAGGAAAAAAAAAAAAAAAGAGGACAGCTAGAGAAAGAGAATGCCTTTTGTAATATTTAGGAAAACAAGGGTGAAGACTGAAGAGCTGCATGAAAACAAAGTAATAAAAGGGGGAAAGATGGTCTGTGGTGGTCCAAGTAAAAGGAAGGTGAAAAGGCAAAAGCTGCAAGAAAAGGAGTAGCAAACCATACCTGTATGAGGCAATGCAGCACACAGATTTATTTTTTTTTCTACAAACATTATTCATAAAATCTCAACATCTATTACACTGAGTTTTTTACCAAATTTAAAGAGGGTTGAGTTATGCCCATGGAAAGTAAAAGTAAGAATTAAGAGCTGAATTAATCAGTTTCACTGACTTCAATGGCTTTCTCCTAAGCAGTCTTATGTCTTGGTTTCTAAAGGCGGGGTATATTGTTTAGGGATTTAACATGAGAGGGTTAGATAACATAGCCTGGCCTTATCTGTCTCAGTCTCTTAAACTTCACCAGTGATACTGTACTAATCCCATTAGTGCTTTTTTTTTCTTTTTGTGAAAATGTAGCTTCCAGAAACATATTTAGTCTCATTCTGAAGACTCCAAATGATGGGACAACCATCATTCCCTTGAAACTGATGCTTATAGCCTGCTTGTGGACTTGTTTGTGACCCAGTTGTCACGCTGTGATTGACTTCAGAATGTTCGTTTGTGTTGTGTAGATGGGATCAGCTAACCCTGTCTGTGTAACTAATTATCCACTATTCCCAAATCCCAGCACAACCCAATTTTCACTGTGGCAGGTGAAAATCATTCATGATCTTTTGCCTGCATGAGCTAATTATATACAGCAGTTCATAATTCGCAAAGCTCCCCAGACTGTTTTCTTTAATATTAGAATTTCTGTATATTGTACTGAAAGTGCTAATGTTGGCCTGGAATTATTCAATATGAGGATAAAACCCGTGCAAAAATGTATTTCTTTTTTTTTTTTTTTCTTTTCTTTTCTTCTTAAGAAACTGCCTGCAATTGCTGTTCGACCTGGATCAACACTAATACCAATTAATAATATTAATCATCTCCCTGAACGTGATGATGATTATGGATATGAGTGCCTAGAAGGGAAAGATTGTGCTAGCTTCTTTTGTTGTTTTGAAGACTGCCGCACAGGATCCTGGAGAGAAGGAAGAATACACATCCGTATTGCAAAAATTGACTCCTATTCTCGAATCTTCTTTCCAACTGCCTTTGCATTGTTCAATCTTGTTTACTGGATTGGCTATCTTTATCTATAAATTTCAGAGGTTTGACAAACTCAGAAAAAAAATGCTAATTGAACAGTCATTAACACTTTTCGGCAAGCAGTCAAAGATTAGATCTGGTCCAAAATGACTCAAAATGTTTGGATGCTTTAAAAATTTTAAACAATGAGAGAATATATGGTGATGCAGTCTCCCTCTTGTGATCAGCTATGGAACTGATAGTGGATTTTGAGAGAAAATGTAAAGATTTAACTTGCCTGAACACACACATGTTTTTGTCCAGATCTAACAAAGTGCAGAGTCAAGAGGCTATGTTATTTAACTGGACAGTTCTACATAAACTTTCACTTTTAATACTAAATGATAATGCAGATGAATTTTACAGAATCTCTTACACCTGTCCAAATAAAGCCTTAATAAAATGAGATTAGTTATTCTCATCCATTTTTCCATAAGGTGATGATTTTATTAATCCCTGATTTAAAAAATTCGAAATGGAATATTTCTGGTTTTCAACCGGGCTTTTGTTCTCTGCAGTCTATTAAAAAGAATGATTAAGTCATAATTAATCAGATTCAAATTTATACAGAATGCAGAGATTAGAGCAATGAGAAATGGATATATCACCAAAAAACCCAATGGTAATTCTGAGCTTGTCTTATCCTGACCATTGGTATAAGCTTTTGGCTTTCAACCTTAGATTACATTTATGTCTGTGATCCTGCTGTTACATCACCATTGTGAGTTCCCTGAAGTTCTCCAAGAGGGCTACAGCTTTCAAAAATTCATACGCATCTTGCTCATTTCATGGAAAAGAGATTGATGGTGGCTGTGATTTTGGCCATTAGGCGTAGTGCTCTTCACATCTTCCCCATTTCCCTCTCCTTTGTCTGAGTCACACTCAGGGGCAGACAAAAAGTCGTTACTCTACATTCAGTAGAATTTGTATCATCAGAGTTTGGAAAACCTGCAACAGTGCTATAGTCATTGTATTCAAAGCCACTGTGTTAAATCTCTAGACCAAAAAGTGTAGTGCGTGACCTGCTCCACTTTCCATACTGTGTGATTTTGTAGATTCTGCTTGTTACCGCATATGCTACTCACTGAGCCAAAGCCAAATTGTATGAATTTTCTGAACCTGTGTTATCAACTCCTGTGTAATATCTCCTTGATATTTGTTTGTTTCTAATGAAAAAAAAAAGCCTGTTTGGGGGGTGGGGTGGTGGTGGGTTGGTTTAAAATATTTATGTATTGCAGATCCTTCTCTAAGATGGGATGTATCACCTCAAAAATCACAGGACTGGTACTCCAGCATTGCTGTGGTCAGAGCTTCTGTTTGCTTTGGTAGCAATTATTCAGTAGCAGCCTTTCTGGACAGGCTTCTCTGTGTTGTCTGTTGCTGGCTGACAGCATTTAGTATCTCATTTCTATTTTTAAATCCATTGTCTTCATTATGGAAAAGTGCAGTCTTTCCTCTTTTCAAAAAGAAACCGGTCTCATGTGAGCTTGCAAAAATCACTGTAAAATTAAGATATGCATTAAGTAAAAGTCAGAATTACACAGAAGACCTTACAGATCTTTAAAGAGGATTAATGGGATTAACATTTGGCTGTAGGTAAGGATGTTCAGTACTAGAGATAAAGCCACGATTAATGTCTAATAGTAGAAAATGATACATGAAGCCCCCCCCACCCCCCTATTTCTCTTGAATGGTCTCCCTCTGAATTTTTCAGAAAAGATGAATGTATTTTTATATTCTAGCTGGTACCAGACATTAGATATGATATACAGTACACATTTCAGATGAAATGTTACTGCAGTGTTCAGCCCCAAAGTTTGGAGAATTGCAAGACTATATGCAGTGGTTCTAGATGAAAACGTGACAGAGAAGATTTCAGTTTAATGCAAACTTTATATCAGTATTTAGTTGATGAAATATGAAAGTGAGAGAATGTGAAAGCCTGCAGTTGAAGTTAGATGACATTATTTGTTGCATCACCTTTCTGAGCATCAACTACTTCTGACTGTTAGACTGAGGGTAGAACTGTGGCATCATTAATAACTCTTACCTGCTATAATTTATTGTTTCTTTAGAGTCTTATTTTCAGAACACATTTAGTACAAAGAAAATGTGCCAGTTTTAATTCCATACTGTAGTTTGATGCTTTTTTGACAGCACACTAAACACATTCCTCTGTAGGAGGAATGAAGGTGGCTTCAGCAGCAGTATGTTGAACGTGTGCTTGTAAAGCAGTCTACTCACTATACAATACAAGGCCCAGATTTTTTGAGTTCCTGAGTTTCATTAATTCACCTTTAAGCAAACAGAACTTGAAAGAACTTGGCACTTTACAAGAGGAAATACTAATCTCATAGCCTGCTCTCCTCTGGCAAATCTAGTTAGCTTTTTCTATTTTTTGGTTGTCAGTTGCCAATCAGCCTCCAGTGACTGAATTGGAGAACAGAAAACATTCAGAATTGGCAAGGGATGGATAAGAAGTCTTTCATCTCTAATTTCTATGAGACAATGTAATGGAGTATTAAACCTATTGAATGTTATGGCTGTTTGGCTTATGGATACACTTGCTTCTGTCTGTTGACAAACTTCTCTGTGTATTTCATTTGTTTCTGATGAAATAATTTTAGTTTCCCATAGTATTGTGAGTACAAATAGAAATGGGAATGCAGTGAACTGTAACATGGCATGTAATAGTTGTGTGGTTTTAGTCCTATGTGTTTTCTTTCTAATCTGCATGTAAACACTTGATTCCAAGAAATTTTAGTGATACTGAACAAAATGGCAAAAAACGGAGACTATAATTACTTGGACTTAGTGCAATCATTTCCAAACCTACCTGCATAGCTGGGATGACAGTATTTGCAGTCATATTATTCTGACCATTATTGCTTAAGCACATGCTTAAACCTATTCCTAATCAGTACTGTAATTAGACCAGAATTCAGAATAGCATGTGCTTATGTACTGCCATAAAGAGTGATGCTATCTGGAATTGATGCCATTAACACATGCTTAATTTGCACTAATTTCAATAATGAGTGTTGAGTAGCTCAAATGATTGAACATTAAGGATGTGAGCCAAAGCCTCTTTAGTAGGAAGTTTTCTCACTGAAAGAGAGGGACATAAGAGGAGAAATTGCCATAAAGGCAGAGAGTTGAAAAAGTCTGGGGAAACTGTTTTACAGTGCACCTTTCTTAGACATCTCCTGCAAAGTATTTTTCAAAAAAGAGACTCTTCCTTGATATTTCTGTATTAGTGTTCACCACTTGCCTATTTGGTAGTGAGTACAGCTCAATTTGTTATTATTTGGTAAGGTTTTGTCTATGGTTGTACCTCACTGATCTTCAGTGCATGTCTTCTGTGTCTGAATGAATCTGTTTTATGTAGTAGCAGCGCAACCAAAGCATGAGCTCTGGGTAAAGTATTTTATGTTCACATGTTGATGTGCTTCAAAGGCTTTAACATTATCTGGTTTTCTGACATTCAGAGACATAGGACTGTGTAAGACTTTGAAGAAGTTTTTATAATTTTCTGCTGCTTCTTTATGTTAGTAAAATATTTCTTTAAAATTGATCTACAAAGTGTGCTTTTGAATTTGTGAACACCTTTGACCTTTCAATTGAAAGCCCATCAGAAAGAGTCTGAATTGATATATTTATCTGTCTAAAGTAAGATATCCTTTGTTTAATTGCATCGGTCATCATTTCAGTTTACAAATGTTTTAGTGCAAATACAACTAATTTGTATTTTTAAAAATAATTGTTAATGTAATTATATTTCAATTCATTGTAGTTTTTCTCAGCTGTACTGTAAATGTGATCTTTTATGTTTGTGAAATAATAGTGTAGTTTTTAGCCATTATAATAGATGAAGAAAATAGAAATTAATGTAGAATTCCTACAAGGTCAGGAATTAGAAAGAATTGCTGTGCTGCTTTTTCCTCAAAAAGCTCAGTGAATGTTCACATGTTCCAGTGAATGTGCTGTAGGGAGACTGACTCACAGGGAAAGGTAGAATATTTGCCAAGCTATAGAAAAGATCTCTGTGTTGCTTCATGCCATGGACTTTGTGCTCAACTAGTTCAAGTCATTGAACTGAGTACGTCTGTCCTTCCTTTTTCAGTCGTCTGCTTCACTTATACTAGCAATAGCAATTGTAAAGCTGTGTTGACAGATGAATCAAAACCTGAAAACATATGTAACTTCTTTTGTAAGTTAATATTTCAACCAAATGGGTAGGATCACCTGTTTACATGCAAGAAAATGACCAAGTTCTTGTCCAAGACAGGTGATGGGAGCTTGCACCTGATGTCAGAACGGTGGCTTCTTATGATGGGTATATTTCATTCTGTTGAGAATTTGCACTGAAAACTGGTGTAAAGGAAAGGGAAAGACTGGGGGGAAAAGGTCACTGGAAGCAGTGGTTCCAGAATCCAGCTGCATGGATCCACGTGACCTAACTTGTATTTAGTTAATAGGTTTCTCACTGGTATTTCTGATAATGCTTTTGATTTTCCTGCAACATAATTACTTTATAATTTTCAATAAAAAAAATAAACCTGAGCATTTCCTGTACATTAACTACAGACTGAATCAGTAATCGTTATCTTTGAGTGATCATTCTGGTGAAATGGCAGACAGAAAATCAAAAATTAGCTTAAAGCAGAAAAAGGTTTCTTTTTTTTTTCCCCCCTTTTAATACTAATGATAAACCTGTTTTAAAAAATTACTGAGCATTAATTAGTATCATAGACACTGGGAAAGAGCTAGTAGTTGTGTCTGCACTACTGTTAGTCCCCTTGAGGGTTAAAAGATTTGGGAATGGAAACCTGGCCCAGACTGCATTCAGTCATTGAGTCCCTCTCTCCTTCAAGGAGTGGGAAAGGTGAACTGTGATAACACTGGGTGTAACTCAGGGAGATTGGTAACAGTTTCTGGTTAAAAGGATGGCTGATTTCTCCCCGGGAGACTGTAATTTGAAACGGGATACATGCTTTCCTTGAGAAGATGGATGTGTGCTGTGACTTCCAAAATGATGGAAAAGCATCCTTACACTTAATGTTCATCTTTGCACAGGAGCAGTTTCATTGAGTTGCCTATCCTGTTACGAAGGTACTGAAGTATTCCTTCTGTGGTACATGGGGAGAGTTGTGATTACACTCCTGGGGAAGGCATCTAAATCTTTTCACAGGTCTCAGTATTGTGGGTTCTCAGTTATCTTTTGGCTCTGTTGTGATGCTAGTGAAAAGGCAGTGAATATTAAACTTGTGATGAAGGCTTTAGAGGGTATCTCAGACAGCCTATGGAAATAGGAGATTACCTAAAAACTGCAATAGACTAAAGAATCTAGACCTTTTTTTCCATAGGTGGGTCCTATTGCCCACTAGCAATATATTGTTTCTAAAAAAAGTTTTAAACTCTCATGATATTTTAAGGAAAACAAACAAACAAAATACACCACAACAGTGTGAAATTCCTGGGCAATCTCATTGCCCTTCCCAGTGACAAATCTTGCTTTACCTGAAGATTCTGCTTAAGGTGGTAGATCAATGTTAATTGAGCTGTGTGAGGAGAACCATAGGGGATGTAAGACAGAACTGTAAACTGTTCTACCTCGTTCTTCCTCTCAGTTGCTTTTCTTAGCCGAGAAAAGAGTTTCAGAAGAGTAGGTATATAGCATGTGTAAATGAAGAAAATTTTGCTACTGACAACAAAGCCCGAGTCCCACTAACTGACGTGATCAAGAGACAGGAGTCTGCTTACAGTAATAAAGACTTCTCTTTTATAATTCTTCATAGTAGCTGCTTTTCCATGTAACTCTGCATGTCTACCTGAAACTCAAACATCTTTCAGGTTGGAAGTGATTCTTTTGTGTGTCTTGGCTTCACAGAATCATCTTTATCATCAGGGCTTGAGCCTTGCTGAATTCAAAAGCAAAGGTTTCCTCTTGAAGTTACCCTCTCCAGGCACTACAGGTAGGAGATTTCTTGCTGCCAAACAGTGGAAAAATGATTTTCAGTTGATCCCACTGAGGAGGCAGACAGGCTCTGTAGGGTGGCATTAAGATTGCTTTGTCATTTAGACATGAAAACATTGAAGACTGTTAACAGCTATGACCAGTACTGCCCCCACAGAGGATATATTACTTTTGCCAATTCAGTATTTAAAAGCAAAACCCAGAAACAGCTACTGTGGGTGGGAAGTGAGGATGAATCATTATTTCACTGCAGATGTCCATTTCCCCTTGAGTTATTTTTCCTCCTTAGGAAGACAGTAAATAGGAATCTTTTGCCTTGTGAAATCTGCAGAAAAGAGTTCATGGTCATTTTGAACACATAAAGTCACGTTTGTCCCTCTGCCTACTGACAGCATGGGAGCAGGAACAATGAAGACACTTGCATGATGGCTCAGATTTTCCTAGTCGGGTAAATGTGGACATTTGCTTATTCATAGAGTCGGTGTAAATATACAGACTGACTTCATGCTTTAGTAACTGAAATAAGTCTTAATGGTTTGTGCATCTTCCCAGTATCTCATGTATTTCCTGTTGTTGTCCATTGTGAATGCTTAGACTCTTCATGCGAACATGAACCATTGCAATATCATACCTTTACTTACAGTTTAAAATGCTACAGAATATAAATACTTAAATGAAACTGAGAGATCAGATTCTGGAAATCTCATGGGGATTTCTATCTTGAAAATTCTATTATTTGTTCTTAATTGCTGTTTCTAATTACATAAATAATACTGCTATAATTTTTATTCTCCACTGAAATTTTATAAACAATTACAATGCATGGTCTAAAATCTAAATTTACAGGAATACTCTTCAAAAATAACACTTGACTAGTTATTATATGTCTTAGTATTTATTATATTGAATTCCATTCTTCAAATACACTCAATGCAAGTGTCTCAGCATCTACAGTTTGCATAGGCTTTCAGTGATTCAGTTTGCCCCTTACTAGTGTGTCCTTTTTTTTTTTTCATTCTGTTTTTTAAAAATGCTGATAGCTTTAACTAAGTGAACATTCATACCATACATTTATTTTGATAGTGTTTTGGCACCAGGGGAAAACATTACAATATTACGCATCAATGTTCATTTTAAAATTTTTTATTAATGCCCTCGTGGATAACTTACTGAAAAAAAAATGAAACATTAAGATATATTTTGTAACTCTCAGTGTTGCATCTAAGGATTATATGTATAAAATATATTATATTGATGCAAATTTATTCTTCTGTTTCCATTTTCCTTCCAGAAGTCTCCTCAATTAGGCTAATATTATTATTGTAAGTGTGCTGATATTTACAGTTCTACTCAGTCATTTGGTACTTTTCCAATAGCCTTAGTATACACTCATCCATTATTATATTCAATTACCTAGAAACATTAAGGTATTCTCACAGGCTTTTAATGTGATTAAACCATGACTTCTGCACCCCTTATAAAATACCATAATGTTTTGTGTGCAATGCCCAAATTAAGGCATTTGCAGGTATTAAATAGTTATTTGCTTCTGCATTTTGACAGTCTGTCTGCTGGGTTAGAGTGAAATGTTGAAATCATAACTTTAATATTAGACAACATTGTTAATGAGCGTGGCTGAACCAGAAGACTTTAGAGATGATAAAGTGATGATGCTCTTGGCTAAATCCCACACAGCTGCAATTTTGTGAGTAGTAGAAAT
This sequence comes from Chloroceryle aenea, assembly GCA_013399075.1. NCBI lineage: Eukaryota > Metazoa > Chordata > Aves > Coraciiformes > Cerylidae > Chloroceryle > Chloroceryle aenea. The sequence continues at coordinate 39,621 of VWZY01004747.1, forward strand.
TATATTGGTGATAGCAAAGACATATATATCCATATATAGAGACTGGAAAGCAAAATATGAAAATTTTTACAGATACCTCAAGTTCTGATTGTCATCTTAACAAGCTGCTCCTGCCCAGAAATTTATGTTTTAAATGTGATCAGAAAAATCCTAAAGAAAAAACATTTAGATATACACAGTTAGAATGTAGAAGTGGTTCATAAGCTTAAAATAATTAACACTCCATTTGATGGGTATGTGGATTCATTTTTAATTTAATTCTTTTAGCTGAAGACAAAAGGGAGAACACAAATGTCCTGGTTGAAGGTAGGCATTGGTCACTAAAGGTAATCATGTAAATTCCCTCTTTGGTGAATATTCTTCAGAGCCGAGAAAGTTGCTGTGATTGCATTTGCAGAGTAGAGAGATTCTGCTCTTTATTTTGAGAACTCTATTTCTATCATGGTACAATATCATGGTAAAACTCAGAGCTTTACACTTTTTAGCATAACCTGAGTTTTTAGATGTCTCATTTTCTGATGTGTAGTTTCAGACATATGAAAACAACCTGCTTTTCTGATTGTGAATGTTTAACTCTTTCTAAAAGCCATCCCTTAACCTTTCAGTTTAAAGCACTTCTAAAGCAAGTAATTAGGTATCACTGACAGTGTTTTAAATGAATGTAAAGTTTAGATTGATACAGAATATTGCATAAAGTTCAAATATGATTCAAGGCTAGAATTTCCTAGCCTTTTGTTTTCTCTTGCCTATGGGATTTTGTTGTTCTTGTTGTGTTGGGGTTTTTTTTGTTTGTTGGTTTGGTTTTTTGGGGGTGTTTTGTTTTGGTTTGTTTTAGTTTTCTGGAAGTCTGGGGAGAGTTGAAAACAAATGGAGGGTTTTCATCCTGTGAGGGTTTTTTGACAGCAGTATACCTCATGCAGAATAGTATATCAGCTGCTAAAAGCAGATTTTAATTGAGGACTGATAAGACTTTGAGACTGATGTCAGGAATAGTACTAACAAACTCAGAAAGGAGATGCTCGGGACCTTTTTATCAGAAGAGTGTGGCTGCTGAAGGCTCTGAAAACAGAATTTGTGAAGTAAGATTATGGAAGAGAGCTGGTTTATAAGGACTTATAGAAAAAAAAAGAAATCTGAGAAACCTCTTGCCAGGAGAAGACTAACAGTAGTTGGAAGGAAAGGTTATATAGCTCACAACTGTACTGTGAATGTTAATTGAATTTTCATATAAATGTTGCACTTGTCCTTGTGCATTGAATGGCAATGTGCTTGCACCCTGGTGCATGGTTCATACAGATGTTTCTGAGATGTAGCCTGTAATCTTCTAAATGTAAAATTCTGAAAGCCATAGTCTTCAACAATAAATAAACCCCCACCATTGAATACTGTGTGTTCTGTGCAAAATAAACAGATTAGATGTTTGTGCTCTTATGTATCTTAAACTGGTAAGAATCAAGAGAGTTTCAACACTGAACCTTGTAAAGCAGTTGTAATGCATTGTTTTTACTGTATCTGCTGTGAAGTTGATTGGTTACACTGTGAAAAAATAAATAGTGCCTGGCTACTTATTTTCTGATGTTATTTATTTTCTACATGCCATACATTCTTTTCTCTTTAAGACCGTGATGATAATATTCATTCTGGAGAAAATAGTCTCATACACTGCTCTGACTAAGAGCAATGCCTGTGCTTGCTTTAAAATTTTTCCTTGCCCCCTCCTTTAAACTCCTTTTTCCCTCTCTTTCCTTCCTGAAATAACTAGTAGAACATCACCCATCTCACAGAAATGAAGCTTTGGAGCTAAAATTTCACTTTATCAGCCAGTTTGGCTGGGACAGGTTTTATAGCTCATGAAAGATGCCCTTCCTGATTGTTACTGCCAGGAGGAGTAATCCTGCTCTCCCCTACAATCGCTTTACCTCTCCCAGCACTGCTGGTTGGCTAATCCTACTCTCCTTCTCCTTCCAGGATACTTCACAGCCATGATATGTGTCTCCCTCTTCTTTGTCTTGTTTGTCATTTTAGAAAAGGTTGTAACTTTCTATTAAACTTGCCATGTGGCAAGGAGCACTGCTCACTCTGAAAGCAAATATCCAGGGGAAAATCACACCTCATTATTTCACTCAAATATGTTTTGTTCTCTGCCTTGCTGGCACACTGGAAGATCTGCCTTTAAGAGTCAGCTTCCTTGTATAGCCAATCCCAGAAAATGTTTTTAATTCATTACAAAAAAAAGTGTGAAAAGGTGATGAAAGGGGGATGCATTCAACATAAAAACTCTGGGTAAGGAGTCATGGAAATGCTTTAAGCATCTTAGAGTTCTGGGAAATGTCATAGATTTCTGCAGACTCTTACACATTCTTTTTAGGTTAGTCAAGAATCCTGGCAATACTTACATTCCTTTTAGCATCGTATGTTCTTTTTTTCCCCCGGAAGTATCTCTGGTATTATGTCTTTCCAGCTGTTAGTTAAAGTTTTAAGGTTACTTAAGGTATAATAGAATCTATTTATCATTTTCTTTTAGATTGTAGATGTCCTTTCCAGTGTACAAATGGTACAATGAATTGTGGTATTTCATAACACAAAACCTCTGAGAACATAATGTTTTAACTGTCTTTTTAGCTCAAAAGAATCAAAACTCTATCTTCCACAATATTGAGCACCTGTTGAATGAGGGAATTAGGCAAAGTCTTTATGTACTTCAACGTAAAATCTGTCATCTATATTTCTAAGGTAAACATTTTTCATTATTACTATAGAGTGAGTTTCAGCAATACATACCTGAAAAGAGCTAAAATGAATTCATTTCTCATTGTCATTGGCTAA
>VWZY01004749.1:280-28484 GCA_013399075.1 Chloroceryle aenea
AAGAAAAAAGATACTGGAGCTGTAAATGAGAGGTTTGGGAAAGAAAAACCTTCTCAAACTATTTTGTCCATCTCTGTATTTCCTAATCCCTGTTTCTGGATTGTTTTTCATGACATTTAATGTAAAAGATACCAGAATATTTTCCCCACAACCTATGCAGATTTCTCAATATTTGCATTCTCCATCCTCATCTTTTTCATTTTCCTTTAGAAACTATATAAAAATACAATGAAATTCTGCATAATTTTAGATTAAATTCTAGCCTTTGGGCTATATTTCTGCAGTTTACTGAAGTCAGTTTGCTGCATTTCCCTGCATGTTTGGGAAAAAGCTGGGAGACATTAATTTCTACGACTCATAGAGGGCCTACCTTAGGTAAATTTATAGGACCTGTGGTAAAGAAACTGTTTTTCTGAGTTGTTACAGAAGTTATTATATCTGTAACATTGTTACAGATGTTTGTTTAATATTCGGTGGACTGCACCGTTTAAAAAAAAAAAAAAGAAAAAAAAAAAATTGCTTTGAGCTATGCACCTCAGCTGATTTTCATAGGCTTTGCTAGCCTTATTACAATTTCAATTTAGGGGTAGAAGAGNNNNAATTTGAGGGTAGCAGAGCATTTTCCTCCTAGAATGGAAGCTCTGTTTAAAAAAGGCCAGAGCAGAAAACATATACATAAATATGTATTCCAGCTGTGATCAGCTTAAAACATGTCTAGTCGTTTTGCATTGATGCTTTGAGTTTTCATTTTCCCATGTTTTTGAGCATCACTGTCTTTATAGCTCTTTCCATTTTTTACTGTATCATTCTGTGACATTGCATGTTGTTGTGTTTGGTGATCTAAAAATAATTTTGACTCATGGATTTCTCAGGAGATGCTGTTGCACTTATTTTTAAGATTTTTTTCCATGCATACTTTTAACATAAAACACAGAGGCTCTTTAATTAGTTTATAGGCATAAATTAAAAATTGGACTGCAGTAGCTGTCATGTTATCTCGTCGTGGAAGCTCAGTAACAGTAAATATGTGAGAACGTGGTTCTAATGTCATAGGTACAGATTGTGGAAACATTTTTTAACACTGCACACCATGCTTTATTCTAGCTAAAAACAGGTTTAAGAGGCATTGCATTTTACTTGGGAAGCTTTGGGCCTGATTTTTCTTTTATGTGCTGTAAAGATGCAGGAGTGCAATTCCATTGGTCTCTAGTGGAATTACTCCTGGTATGAGTGAGAAGAACATAAGACAATTAATTTCTAGTAATGTATTCCCATGTATTTCCTGAGTATCTGTTGAAACAAGTCCTTCATTTGTTGCCTATTACGTCCTGCTCGTGTCCAGAGTGGGTCTCTCAGTCCTAGACAAAACATCCCTATGTACCCAAGGCATGTGGGCTGAGTCAAGATCCTCACCTGTGCCACATGGACTGGGAATGTTGGAGTAAGTACTTGGTTAGGGTTGGCATGGGAAGCCCATGGTGGCTCCGAGAGAAGGCTGGGGTGGTGGTGGTAGGAATAACAGAGCTGTGGTCCTGTGAATTGGGCAGCCTCCACCGCTTGATAGCCCAGTGCTTCAGCTCTTGTTTTGGCCTGTAGGTGAATTGTGGTGTAGAGCTTAATACACACTCCTTCTAGTTAGCTATTTCTAAATTCCTGGTTGGATCCCACATCAAAATCTAATGGGAGCAGTAGAAAGACACCAGAGAGCACTTCTGCATCAGACCTGCGAGGGCCAGTGGCTGAAACTTTGTGTGGGAAGGCATAACGGTATTTATGCTTGGTGCTTTTCTTAGTCATCTTCCTCACTCCCTTCCTAGCTGTTTTTGCATAGTTTTAAGGTGAACAAAATACAGATTTTGAACATTCCCCATGTCTAACCAGCTTTTAGATTTGTTCAATTAGCTAGAGTGCTGGCATGGCTGGTTTTTATGTGGAAAGCATGTGACAGTTTTGAAATTGCTTATTGTAACAGAGCTTAATCATAATAATTGTTTAGTAGTTTTGTTATTCTTAGAGATAAACTGAAATCCAGAGTGAGATCCTAAATTAAAATAATTGTATCAATTTTTGAAGATCACATTAAAGAGCCAAGGACCAGGAGTGATATGGGCAAAATGGTTAAGTATCGTTAAATCCATGAATTGTAGACAGCATCGAAAAATAACTAGTCCTTGGCTAGATCACTCAAGCAAAAATATTAATATGGTAGTAAATCAGTAATTCTTAAAGTGTTCAGGTCTTCTTGTAAAAGGTTTAGCCTAATATTTTCTCATTAAGTAAAATGAATTGTTAGTGTATCGGTCTATTTGACTCTTCCAAGACTTTGATTTCCAGTTGTCTTCTTGCAGCCCAAGTACATTCCTGGCCTAGTTTCACAGTTCTGATATCAAGTCATTAATATGTTGACTTATGATTATTCAGGTGAATGGGGATTGAAATTAATTGGTGTATTTCAGGAAGAACTGCTTGCCAACAAAACAGTAGGTGACTTTTAAGTTCTTGCTTATTAAAGGAGAGGTGATTGTGTATTGCGTACATTTCAAAACCACAAAATAAATTTCTAATTCAGTTATATAAAGCACTTTAGAATTGTTAATAAATAAGACAGGATAAGTGATTTATAGAATGAATTATTTAACAAGTCATGTGAACTTGTGCTAAAAAAAAAAAAGCTATGTCTAAATTCCTATGAAGCACAGAGCTGTTGGTGTTTTGGGCTTCTTTCATTTTAGATTTCTAGGTTATTGTAGATTTAATGTAATGTAAAACCATCCACTCAAAACAACTTTTGGCCATGAAGCATTGCATGTTTCATCTGCACTGAAAAGTTATTTCTGGTGACTTGAAGTGTATAATAAAACATGAGGCATCAGGATAATTAGTAAAGGCATTTTGGACAATGATGATATAATAGATGCTTTTAGGAGTTTGTCTTTTTTTTTTTAAATTATTATTATTAAATTTTTAATCTTCCTTTAAAGATCTGATGATTGGTTAAGGTGAGTTGAAAGTAAACATAAAAATCAGTAAGTGATTTCTAAGCTCTACAAATAGTGCAATATGGGGCTGTTGGTTTTTGTTGTTATTGTTGTTTCATTTTATTTGATTGTTTTTGGTTTTTTCCCTTCCCAGGAAACCTTTTATATGGCTTTTTTTTTTAGTCCTAGTCCTTCCACTTGATGAGGACTGATGGGGCTCCAGGGTCTCCAGAGGGGCTGTCTCTGGCAGGCTGAGGTGAAACAGCTCATGCTGGGGTAGGGTAGCATCTTTCAGGAGGTGCTCAGCACTGGGCAGGTTGGGCTGGCAGAACACTGCCTCTCCCTCTATGTCTCTGGTCACTGACGAGTGTTGAGGAAGGTATGGGATTTATATACTGAAATGAAAGCTACTTGTATGAATTCAAGGGTTTGGTCTTGAATGTGTTGTGTTAAAGAAACTTCCATTTCTTTCCATCCTAATGAGAAAACGCAGGGCCTGGCAGTCCAGCCTGTGATATCTTTAGGATGGCATTTTCCAGATTTCTCAAGTTCTATTTTTTCTTTATTATTTTTATGCTGACAGTGTAAGGGAGAGAGTAGATTAGCAAGACTCTAGATCCCAAATCATTGCAAAGCAAAGACTTTTACATAACTAAACAAGGGCCTTAATTCTGCATTTTGGATATAATTTTAAAGGAAGAGGGACAACATCCCCCACTGCCTCCCCCTGTTTTTCTGGATTGCAGTTCTCGCTCTCCCATGTTTGTCATCTGTCACTGCATGTCTAGCAACGAAGGAAGCCATCCAAATATCCCTGCACAAAATGGATGAGTGTTGCAGGTAATGAAGCATAATAAAATATGAAAATTTGGGCAGAGAACTCTAAAGCCATCTCAGTACTTTATTAATGTTAAATTTATACGTAGCTTGTTACATCTGGAAAACCTCTCTTTGAAAACTATACTTTAAAAAAGTGAAGCACTTGTATAAATTCATTAATTTCCATGCATTTCAAATGGAGAAATAAATACATAGAAGTTTGAAAGCCCATACTGCCTAGGATGTGAACATGTTGTTACTGGATGGTAGTTTTGTTTGCTAAGACCTCTTCATCCGCATGTATGTAGGAACATAGCTGCGATCCGTATCAAATATAATTTGGATGCACCTTTGTTCCTGTTCCTGTGAATTTGTATTATCAGAAACTTCAAAAAGCAAACCAAACTACTTCCCCTCCTGAAATATGCATAATGAGATCCTATTTCTTACATAGCTACTATTAACCATAGCGTGGCACTATCATAATGGATTTATGGGAAAGGAGCCATACCATGGAAATTCTGTTTTGAATATGCATTTTGTTTTTATTTTCCTGGAAGAAGTGACCTGCATTGAGTGTTCATTATCGATAGAAGTTACAGTTGGAATTTAAATGTATTTAATACCAGTTCAGCTACTCCCATTTCTGGCTTGTGTTATCATCAGTAGGATACATTCTTGAAGATCATGTTTCAGGTCAATATTCTTTGGTTCCTAGACAAGAAGAAATAAGACTTTTTTTAAGAAGTAAGAGAAAGTGGAAGAAGGCAGGTCAAAAGCCCAAGGCATTTTTAGAGGCACTTTAAGAGATTGTAATCTCTTGAATTGTGTGACTTGAACCAGATTTTGCTATGCCTGCCGGTTGTCATCCAGCAAGGTACTTTGATGGCTGTTATTTCAGGGTGATGCTGAGACTGAGATCCTAGCCTTACTAAAGTCAGTGACAACACTGTGTGGAATTGGTGTTTCATAAGAGAAGAGTATGTAGGGGACATATGCAAAGGATGAAAAGAACATTGATTCATGCATTTTCCGACCTGTTTTAAATTTGGAAGAGAAGGGGCTTGTTGCTCCATTATTTGATATGTTTTTGACTTGTCAATTTCTCTGGATCTCAAGCATTTTTCTACTGTGTGAAGATGAAATATGCTGAGGCAAGAGGAAGTTGAGGCTTCTGATGATTCTTTTACAAAGTTTTAGATAATTCTGCATTGAAGTAAACCCATGCAAAACAGTAGCAGTTGCAGTCACTAGAAAAGCTTGTGTTGGATCTCTAGAGGACATATAGTTCATGGTATACAGTTGCCTGATGTATAAATAAATGACAGTGCATTAATCAGTACATTGCTGAAACAGAGAAACAGTCAAATGGCAACACTTCTGAGCTCCTAATGGAAGAGTCTGTTGATGGAATGGGAGTTGGGGCTAGGCGAGTTACCTGGTTTTCCTCTTCGTTTGACAGTTGAGCCAAAGGAAATCTTCCAGTTTTGGATTTAAATGAAAGTATTTTAATCTTTTTTTCATGTCCTAACCATACATGTAAAAATAATTAAGGCCATATTCAGCAGATATCTTGTGAAGCACGGATGTCCTGCATTGCGTAATCAGCAGCTGTATTCAGTATGAAGAGTGCATAGGATGATGCGACTTCTCCCATTGTTCCGCAACAACTGTCTGATTTTCTGAATGCCAGATGGCACAGTGATCGTATGTGGATAAAGCCCATGTGCATGCTGGGCCTGTCAGACTTACTGGGCATGGAATGGGAGATTTTTCACAGTATGTGCTGCAGGTGTCTTGCTCTGGGCTTGCTAGTCATGACTGGGACTGTCCCAGGTCTCAACATTTAAAATCTGGCAGCTCCCTACAAACTGTGTAGTGAAGGCACTTAGCTGGCTACACTCCTGCCAGCAGTGGAGAGCTTGCTTCTTTCAGGAAGAAATGTAGGAGGCTAGAATAGTAGACTTCTACTTCAGATTAATCAATGGAGGCATCCCCATATAAGAAAACCTTGGGGAGTTAGTTCACTGGGATGAGTGGAAAAAGCAAAACCTTCCTTTTAGCAAGCAGAGTCACACTGTGCAGGAAGATTTTTTTGTGATCCCAGATGAACCACAGTGCATGTGTGGAGCTGCTCTTCTTGAAGCTTGAAGGTCTGAACCAAGGTCTGGCATGTCAGCATCTTAAATACTGTCCTGTATGGTGTACAGATGTGGGCTTGCCTCGGTTCTTTCCTGTAGGGGTTCCCTTACTTGGCATGGAGCATTTACATGTGTTCCTGGGTCAGAGAGCAAGGACAGTCCGCCTAGCTAAGTGACTGTAACGCTTATTTGTGTAGTGAGAGCTGGGTCCTGCTGCATTGCGTGTTCCATGACAGCAAGAATTAGAACAGAACAAACAGGTAAGGTTGAGACTGCCTTTTAAGCAACTCATGTTGCTTCAAAGTATGGTATCTTCTGAGAGACTGGGATCACATTCCCTTATGGAGAGGAAGCAATATAACGTCGTACCCAGGGATACTGCTGTTGCACTATTTTCCATTTTTTTTTCCAAATCCGTGGTCTTCTGTCCCACACAAATACCTTTTCTTTTATTTTTTTTTTTTTAGCAGATGATTCTATTTGGTGGAATTCCATTTTTTTCCCATTTAAATGGGTGAACAGTCAGTCCATATTCATCTCATGTTCCCTCCTCCAGTCTTGCTTCATGGGACTAAGTATGTACTGTACGTAAGCAGTAAGAAGTATTTCATAGTTTAGACTGGTAGCAATATAAGCATCTTTTGAAGACTGTGTATTGCAAACATTCTATACATACACACAAAAAAATTAAACTTTTTGAGTCATGCAAATAGACTTACAAACACTATGGACTGGCACAAATCCATGTGACATAAACGTACCTTTACAAAAACAATATTAGTGCTGGCTATAACTTCTGTGCTATACATCACTGCAGTTCCTGGACCATGTTTGAGTGCAGTGACTGACTTGTGGCCTAGAGCCTGTGTCATCTGAGTGATATGAAGCTAGGTGGCACAGCTACAGAAATAGATACTACTTGTCCTGGAGATGGTTGTTGGTGGCAAAAAGACTCTGGCCATTTCCCCTGCCTTAAACATTTCTCTAAACCCTCCATGGCATTTCTGTCTGCATGGACACAAGGCAGTTGTTCCTTATGTTTGCTTGGTCTGATTATATGCAGAATTTACACTTTCTGTAGAGCACTTCTACACATTCTTACAGCTTTTAATGAACAGTTTAACTTAAAGCAGTTTTGCTCTTCACAGTGGGTATCTGAAATGAAAGGTTTAGGAGGTGAGAGTCCTAACAGTTGGAGGTATCATAGAAATGTCTGCTTAATCTTGTATAATTGGAGGTGAGTGCTTCACTTTCATCACACACATCCTAGCACAGGAGGAATGCTGCAAAGGTTTGTAGGTTGGAGGAGTGCTGAAAGGCCTGTTCAGTGCTATGGTCTTGAGAACCATAAGGACAAACAAGCTGGCAGATGAGAAAAATGCTACTCTACTCATTCGCAGTGGCTGTAAACAGCAAAAGCTGTAAAGGTAAATGAAGGATACTATGAAAGCAGTGATGGGTGAGAAGACAGCTTTGCAGAAATAATGAAGTTTAAAGAATACTGTAGCAAAGGATGACACCTTGTGAAAGAGGTGTATGCAGGGCGAAAGTTTAATTTGAAGGGAAAATGGTAGAGAAGATGTTCTAACACTTAAAATGATGTTAAAATGGAAAAGTAATGCTTACAAGAGAGTATATTTTCCTAAAGTATAACAGTAAAGATGTCCATGAGTGGGTCTTTAAGTAAAGTTGGCTTCACTGTAGAAGAAGCAATACACATATATATGTCAGGCAGCAGAACAAACAGAAATACAAAGAGAAACCTGAAATACACGTGACACTTGTCTGCATGTACCATTGCAAGAGTCAATTTCCTCAAAATCAAACTAGCCAAGTACAGGAACATGGAAAGTTATGGAAACAGTGGCAGCAATGTGGCATTCATCAGGAGTATTAAATACTCAGGATACTGACAAATGTGCAGAAAGTGCAATAAACACATAATTATGCTAATATATGTAGTGTAAGTAAAAAACTACTTAAATGAAAAACAGGATTCCTCAAGTGAAAAGAAAGGACTGGGTTTTTGCGGTGTGTTTTGCNGAAGAAGCTATAAATTCGAAATATTGACCAATTAAAATGAGGTGAAATGGACTACCCATCACAGAGAACAGAATGGAAATAACTGTGATAAAAAAGTGAAACAGGGGACCATGAAGAGCTCATAAATGAGGAATAGTGAAGACTACCTCTGAAAGGCTTTAGTAAAAAAACCCAATTTTAATGCTATTGAAATGCATTCTGCAAAATGCATTGGTTAAATATAAAATAGTAAGAGTGGTGTTGCCATACAGAATGTGGCAGCCTCTTCTGGGCCTAGAATAGTGAGGTAAACATCAAGAAAGTCAATATGGAAAGTCAAAAGACAACCTATTGTAATGCTTCAGTAAAATACTGTGAAGATGTATTCGTACCTGTCTTCTATTAAAAGACACGATGAATCCTGAAGAAGACACAGTTCTGTGGTGAGGGCTACACAAGATGTTTCGCAGGTCTTGGGAAAGAGGCTTGGAAATCAGTTGTGAACTATGGCAGCAGGTGGCATCATTTGAAGAATGAAAAAACATCTACCATTTGGCTTCTTTATGTAATAATTGCAGAGAAAAAGAGTAGAGATTATGACTATATGTAGACTCTCAAGACTTAAATAAAAATAAAGAAAGAAAATTTTTTGCCAGCTTATGGAAAGTGGGATATTGTTTGAGATGTCAGAAGTCAAATTATTCAGAAAATTTATTGCATCAATAGAACATACGTGGATTTTCCTGGACAGATGGCTTCAGAATTTGTAGTTTCACTCTATCATTTTAAAGTACTGCCATTTGATCTATATTCGGCATAAGGAATATTGCATGTGGTGAATGAAACAGTGGAGAGTGTAGCAAGGATGGACATATGTCTTGATGATCCACTGGATACCAGGGCAGACTGAACAGAGGATTTGACATTCCAAAAACCAGGAATTTTAAATGGAAAAAGTCAGGCATTAATGTCAAACAGTGGAAATAATATATGTCAGAGGAAGATTGACCTCAGAGGGAATTTCAGGGGGAATTTCTTACATTGAATCAAAGAGTAAGGGAATAATGAACATGTCAAAACCTGGAAATAGGAAAAAGACTTAAAACTGTTGCGAAGCATACTGATTTATGCCAACAACTGCTTTTCTAACTCAGAAGGATATGCAACTCACTTCAGACAGCCCTTCCACAAAGCCACTGCCCAAGCATGGGCATCATGAAAGAAAAGAAATGAAAGGTCTTCATGGCAACCAACATGCTTTAATGCTTTGATTTGCATATAAAAGATTGTTAGGAGCAACCTTATTGTGTTTTTATGGAACGGATGTTTTGCCATTCTCACTTGCATCAAGGGCAGGGACAGCTCCAGAGGTGGTGTTATGAAAGTGCTGAAAAAGAGTCTAGTTGTGTTACTAGTTGAAGGGTAAACACACTAGGTGGTTCTGTAGAAGAAAGAAATGTCATGTATTTCTGTTTCTATTTATCCATTCCTTCGAGATGCTGTCTTTTTCTTGCAAGCAAAATAATAGTAATAGTAATAATAATACTTAGTCATATTTGTTTTCTGATGACAACTAATGAAAAGTTAAATGCATTACCCTCCTTTTTTACATTATTTAATGTGTGATTTTTAGTGTATATATTAAGGGACTGTGCAGGAGTTTAAGCCTTCTCCTAGAAGTCTGCAGAGATGATTTAATATGCAGTGGATGAAATATATTTTGTAGATAAGTATATGGTCAGTGTTTAAGACATATCTTTTTTAATAAATAGGTTATTGTCTGGCCGGATGATACTTCTTTTTGACCACATCAAGGAATTTAAGCATTTCCAAACTAGCTCAGCTGAGGAAAAGCTAGATTGTGGCTATCAATTATCATCTGGAAAAATGTCAAAAAGTGATGTCTTGGTGAAATATCAAACATACAAACTTCACAGAGGACAGATCTCCAAATGGAGAAAATAGTTAAATAAGCTTTGCGTGCATTTTGGCAAAAGTAATTCTGAGGGTAGAGCTCAGCAAGGGAATGAATCTTAAATCTGGAAAGCTACATGAAATGTCTTGAGCGTTTGCTTGATTTGGTAGTCTGCTATTTGAAGAGAAGAGAACAAACACCTTGAAGCCAAACCAGGAATGTAAGTAAGCCTGAGGGTGTATTATGTTTTATTTTCCCTGTCTCTAAATATAGCCTCTGCTTCCTTAAATTCTGCATTGCAGACATATTCATTTATTTTTACTTTTGCCTTCATGTTTCATACCGTAAAGAAGGAACTAAGGTTGGTTTGCACACTGTGGGCTTTCCGCTTCCCAGGGATCTGTAGTCTTAAGCAAGAGTATGGAATTGTTCCCGCAGTGCCAAAACAAGACTGGGATCTCCACTGAGTTCCTGCTTTCTCCTGCTTTAAGCTGGTGGGTTGGCATTAATTGTTCAGGGTGACAATTTTGGAGAAGCAATTCCCCATGGTAATTTTGTACTATTAATTGGATACTACTAATTGGATAATCATAGTATAGTGGCATGGAGCATAATATCTGAGCCCTGCTGTCTCCTGGCAGTTGATGCAGCCACATGTCAAGAAGAGGGAATTCTTGAAGGTAAATCTGTAACGTTGGCCATGAGATACTGAGTTTCAGATCAACCCATGAACAGGGTGTTATCTGAATATGGGATATGTATAGTAAAGGTTTTGCTCAAAAAATGTGTGTGCCAGTGGCTGTAAAGAAAGGTTGCAGAGTTAATTATGTTAGCTCCAGAGCTGCTGTACTGGCACGTGGAGAGATATCTCCTGTAGTCTTATGTGACTCATGGTTAAATACTCTAAATGGGAGGTAGAAAAACCCGAAAGGATGACATAAGGAGCCTGTGTTAGTGACAATCTGTAAAATACATAGTGATTCACAGATAGAAAAAAATACCACTGCAGCACTTGTTCAGAATTTATCAGAAGACACCAGATAGCCAAGCAGTTGAGCACCTGTTTGTAAAACTGATGAATTCTAGGTAAGTCTACAGTGGACTGAACTGATACATACCTCCTTCCCATGCTCTCTTAGCAGTAGAAGTTCTGTTTCTTGAGGTTGTCTGCAAAAATCTGGCACTCATAGTACCAGATGGATACAGTAAGATAGAATAGAATAATTGAAGTAAGCCTATGTATCTATGGAGAACTTGTTGTTTGTACATATCTATATCAGTCTCATTGCTTGCTGTTAGAATTTCCTTCCTTTGGGTTGCTTGGTCCTATGTAGAAAGACTTCTTAGTTGAGCAGAAATTATCATCATTGGTCCCTACATCTGTCTGAAACCTGTCATTCCTGATACACAATGCTGTGTAGCTCTATACTTCATTTTCAAACTATGTGAGTTCACACTCCTCAAGCATTATTTTAAATGTGGTTTCAGAGGGGCTGCAAATGAAACTCATTTGAATCTGCCAAGTTTCATCAGGTATTGTGTCAAGCTTACAAATTTTGCACGATTTTGATGCATAACCATAAATCAGCCCAGGTGTGTTGAAAATATCCCTAAGTTTTAGCATACCTCTTGATGAGCTTGGTCTGACATTTGAGTTTGTAAGAAAATACAGCACTAGGGAACTCTGCAGTGTTTAATGTCACTGTTACCATACATCTTTCACAGTGGTGTAGACTAGGGATGTATGTGACCTGTCATTAAATGGTAATTAATCTACTGATGGTTCAATGTCTGGGGTGTGCTGTGTTATCCCCTAATGATTTATTGAAAAAAATAAGTTGGAGTATAAAGTTTTCCCAAAGTTCAGAAACATTTCACCAGGGAATGTTTATTAATTTTAAAAACTCTTTTTTTCCCAGCTGCATGAACCAGAGCTAGTCATACTGTATTTTTTTTTTTTTTTGAGTATTAGGAAAATATGTTTCCCATAAAGGGAGTTTTCTGGCAACAAAACTACTTCTGGAGCTCAATTACAGTGTTACTTGCTTACTTCTATGTCGTTAAGAGTAGCATGCACTAGTTTTCCAGCATGTCCTTATATCTCCAAATGGAGTAGTATACCTGAACATACATTAATCCAGAGGAAATAGAGTAAAACAAGGAAGTTAGGAAGGCATATTCTACTGTCCAGTTTCTGTTTTTTTTTTTTGATTAAGATTTGAAAGTTACTTTTTTTTTTTTAATTAGTTATTGAGGCATAAAATGATCTACACCACTTTAAAGAGCAGAACCTGCTTCCTCTTCATGCTCATGCAGTTCAGAAGTTGCTTGACTGATGTTGTGCAGACTGTATCCATAGTCTTTCAGGTGTGTAATGAGCAGAAGTGAAGATGACCTACTTAAAGGAGAAATTATTTGGAGGAGTTAACTCCTTTATGATAGGACTTTAAAATACCATTTTCAGAATGCTGCAGAAGTGGTGAAGTATCAGTGTGTGACATTGTTCAATAGCTGCTGAAGTGTGCTGTGATGAACGTATTATTGTAGGTTGCAATGTGCAGTCAGTAGGTGTGTGATTCTGCCTTTATTAGAATTAATCAGTAGTTTACAACAGGGAGGTGAAATTAAAGGTCTGAAAACACGTACTGTTTACCGGTGACTCACTGAAAGAGAGGCAAAATGCTATAGTATAATCAAGCAAATAGTATTGTAGGCACCTGAGGGTTTGGTTCAGAAGCAGCAATCAGTATTTTTGAGCTGATGTTCGTGATCCAAGTGAGTACTATCCCGCCAGGTTTTGGTGGTGCTGCACTTTGTTGTGGTGTGCAGTGGGACCTTCCAAGCTCCTCATGTGACTTCAGCCAGCTGTGAGTCAGGATGTTTTTCTTCTGTGCTACAATAAAAATGTTCAGTTGAAGAATAGTGTGGATATTCTTAAAGGCAGGCAGGCAAATTACATTTCTCAGTGTCGCCCACTGCAAATCAGAGCTTTCAGAGTATTAATGTTTGATGATAAGTAGCATCAAGGTAGAGTAGTTGTGAAGAAGTTAAAAATAGATTTAAGTTAGGGAGGTTTTATTTCGAACCTCCCTCTAAATTAAACAGAAGAACAACTTCCCCTTACAGTGTACAGCTACACCATCATACCCCTTACTTTCTCACTAGTATAAAATAGCTGCAAAGGCTTAATTTAAAACAGACTTCTTAAGCAAGTAAGGGAATATAAAGAGGATGTGATCTGCTTATTACATCTGTCCACTCTTCCTTCAGGGATTTCCAATTGTGTGAAATTCACTTTATTGCCATGTTCTTTACTGAAAGTGTTTTTATGAACGTATTGCAGAGCAGTTATTGTTTTGAGTTAGTTGCACTTAGCCATGATTTCTTCTGCATCCCTACTCAAAGTATGGTCATGGAAAAGTAGTAACTTCTTTTGGTTCTTTCAGGTTGGAACTGGAATCATAAATCATTCACCATAAAGGAACTAGTACCAGATCAGAGTAAAGTACGCTGACCTCCCCTTCACACCCCCCTCCACCCTTCCCCTTTTCTTTTAAGGGATGCAACAAGAGATGAAAAAAACCCCGTTGATTCATGCCACTCCTTTTTGCCAAATATCATCCTTTTGATTGGTTCCTTAATGGACCAACACTAATAATTTTATATAGATGGCGTGTTTGTACTCAGGTCTTTGTCTGATGTAAATTGTGGTAGCTTCATTGACTTCAGCAGAGCTGAGCTGTTTTACACTGGCTGAGGCTTACCACAGGATATAATACGCTAATATTTTTCTGTGCAATGCTGTAAGTTATGTCAAGTTCTGGAGCTTCTCATAGTGTGAGGTTCTGGATAAATGTTTTTATGATTAAAATTGCAGTGTCAGATTTGGATGGGTAATAAGTGCACTTAAGTGATGGATCTGCGTTCTGGAAGTGTTTGTCAGAGGTTTTTTTGATGGCTTAATTTTCAGATAGTACAACTGGCTGTTCAGTTTCTTTTACTCTTCCAAGTCTCTTCTTTCTATGTATTTTTCTTTCCATTTTTCTCAGTTACTCCTCTTGTGTTTTCCCTGTCTCTACTTGATCTTTATAGGATTCTCACTGATTGAGCACTGAGGGCAGGATGTGGAAGGTGTCTTCTATACCTCTTGCATGATGAGGTCCAAGTGACAGAGAAGGTGATAATTAAATAATGTGTTCTCCTTCAGGTTAGGTTCAGAGGAAGTATGATCATTTACTTGCAGGACTTTCAGATGGAAGAACTGACTGCCTTTTATAAATTACTTCATTGCTTTTGCTTGTCAAAATATGCAAATTTACCAAGCAACAACAACAACAACAAAAAACAAAACACAAACCCCAAGAGAGTAAATCAGATTGCTTTAAAAATACAAGAAAGGAAACACAAAATACAAAGGACTTTATTATCTTGTAATGGGTACACCATGTTTATTTTATCCTTAGAAGTCCTCCAGAGCAGTCAGTGTCATATGATGCTGTAGTAATGTGTTTTGTCTGGCATCATGCATTGTCTTTTTAATGCCCTTGTTGTACTCAAGGGAGAATGGATCCCATTAGGGCAAACATTTTGCTTTTCCTGGTACTTGGCAAGAGCACAGCCCAAGTCAGCTTTACAGCTTTGGAGCAGAGCCCAACCCAACTTTTGGGATTTTCAAGCTTCTCTTGGCATGTAGGCACACGGTGAATTTCTTGTAACACACCAGCTGAGGTAGATGGGTTGCCTTTGGGAAAGCAGTACACCTTTCCAATTCATTGGACTACCTTTTAAATATATAAAAAAAAATAATGCTTAAAATGAAGACAAATTTAGTTCTAGCAGAGAGAAGATCCTTTTTAGGAAAACCTGCACCCTTGTTTAGTTGTGGATGCTCATGAAGATACAGGTCAATCTCTGTGTAAGATTTTCTGAGACGGGTTATCTTCTGAAATGATTAAACTCTTTAGCAAGACATCTCTTACATCAGGCTTACTTTTCTGCCCATGTCAGTTGAACTGCGACTTCCACCAATTTCTTTTTCCTAGACTGCATGATTCCCACTGTGAAACTTCTTTTCTTGATGATGAAGAGGTAACAGATTATGTATTGTCCCATGCTTTATCTGTAAAACTTTTTAATTTCCAGTCTGTGGAATGTCACTTGTTATTCATAGGTATTACATGATGCTAATACAAAGGACTGACTTGCATGCTTACATCCTTTTTGGGTTCAGGCAGATACAGTATGTGAATGGACTCTACTTTGGTCTACTATGACAGTTTCTGTCCTCTTAATTTCTGCTTGCGTATGTAACATCATGAAGTACCAACTCCCTTTCCTCATTTTCCTATTTCCACACCTTGTAAATAGACTTGAAAATGCTTTCTGACAGGGAGAAAATCAGTTGAACGGGTGATTAGCAACATGAGAGAAAAGGCAAGGGCAGTCCAATCCCTCCTCAATATCACCAGGAGCAACTCTGCTGCCACTGCTAACAGCTTTTGTTGTTGTGAAATCCATAAGGTAGGGAAGTTTATCCTGGAAAGTGGTTGCACTGTGGTGCAGCTTTATTTACTGTGTCTCCAGGGTGACTTTTTTTCTTGATGAACAAGGTTTCCTTTTCCTTGTGTAAAACACAACTGCTTCTTCTCCAGCCCTGTCCCATTTAAGTGGTAGGGAAGATTTAAGGATTGTTTCTGATCTGCAGGTGCTTTAGCCAGATCTTAGTGCTAATTACAATAGGTCAGTAATCACTCCTGACTTTTGGACATCTGTGCTTGATCTGTGAACAGTCAAAGCCATGGATGGATCTGCTTTCATACTTTTTTCTTTCTTGCTTTTTCAACAGTTACATTGCAAACCAGCGAAAATTAGAAAGTATCAATGACAATGAAGTTGGATTTTATGTTGGACTTAAAAACCTGTGAGTATATGAAAAGCATAATATATAAAGCTTTTTTTCTTTATTTCTTTCATAGAAGCATAGAGGCCTCATCAGAGAGTAGGCCTAAATTTGTGTTATAGAGGACAGTTGTACATCTTGCTGTTCAGCTTTGTTGAGATGTTATCCACACTCTTATTTTAACCATTATTATCATTGTATTTCCATTATATTTTAAATGATATATTTTAATATATTTATGTATTTTCACAGGACTGTGGTGGATTCAGGCTTAAAATTTGTGTCCCGTCATGCGTTTGTGAAAAATGTGAACCTACAATACATGTGAGTAAGAATAGCAACTAAGTCAAAACTGCTCAACTCATATTAATTTATTTCTCTTTTTTACCATTTCCTTTATAAAAAAATGTTTTAGCAAGACATTCTTATAATGGTCTTCTATCATTAATTGACCTTAATTATTAAATTAAATAATTAATTAATAAGACACATTTGGTAAGGAACTGGCAGATCATAAGAATATAACATGGGATGGAAAGAAGACCATCAAGTTTATTATCCTGCCTCTTAACAATGGACACCAGCTGTGTCTTTTGTGGTAAGTAGCACAAAGAGTGCCTGTCTCATCTGAGAGAGTTGATACTGAGGCTATGATGTCCACAGTGTGCATCACATTCAGTGACATCTCTATATCTCTAATCTGATTCAATGGACAAACACGTTTTAGCAGCTACAATGCAGTGGGTGCATGCATGGAGCACATCTAATGTAATTTGACTGGTGTGTGTGTCTTGACTATAAGCTTCAGTCCTGGGGATGGTCGGAAGATTCATTTTGGAAGTTCACTCAATAGCTGAACTAATGCACCCAAAGCAGAATATAAGAATGAGATCATTATCACGCCCAAATGTAATTTGCTGTTCTTGAACTTCAGAAGGCAGAGCTGGTGCCTATGGAGCTTTTTGAATGTATTTTTCTAGATTGCTTTCACTTTAGATTTAGCAAAGGATGAACTGATCAAAGCTCTTTTTAAAAGTATAGAGAAAAATAATGAGCTAAAATGAGTTATTTTCTTTTTAGTATATATCCCTGAAGGACTAGAGTGTCTTTTGGTGGGACAAACATAGGAGCAGCTCACTTTGCTACCTAGGTGGAAAACTGTGGATCTAGTCCTACAAAACACTGCGGTCATCTGAGTGGCTCAGTTCCTCACAGATGCTTTGTTTTAGCCAAGTACTCAAGTGTATATCTCAGTCCATCCAGCTTTGTTACATACAGTTATCACTTTTGTTAAAGTCCTAGTGAGATTGGGAAGATGTTAAGGCAAAGCCTCAGGCTTTTAAGATACTTGCATAATAGGGAAGAACTATTGAACAAAGCACAGTGCTGATTGCTTTACTAATGAAATGGAATCGCTTTCTGAACTTGTGCTTGACAAAGAATGGCAAATGATTCATGTAAGGAGGTGGATGTGAATGGCCATACCTACCTAAACGGTAACTGCTGTCCTTAATGTGGAAGAGTCACTGGAGGAACGTGAACTACTTGTCTGTGAGACATATATTACTGCATACAGTCATTTATACAGTAAATAGTTTTTACAATAATCAGTTTATGATATAGGGCAAGTGTCTTCTAGAGGGAATTTGTGTGTTTACCTGTGTAACAGTTGCTCAGTGAACTATGGTTGTGAAATATTAAATTCCGTAAAGCCAAAAATATGGACACTGACTGTAGAAGTGTGTAGTAAGAACATAGTGGCTGAGACACACATATACAGAGATAGATTTAGAGGCTGTGCTGGGGCAGAATCTCAGTGTAAGGTGGAGGAACAAAGCAAATCTCAGTGTAAGATCAAGAGGAATTTTGTGTTAGATTCTTGCATCTTTTGCCTTAGCTGGTGGAAAGGCATCTGTTGGACTACCGTGTATTGGTTAGGACACTGAATCTACCCCTTTTGAAAGATACTACAGAGAAGAGCAACAGACCTATAAAGAGCTTGTAAAGCAAATAAGGAGACTCAGAGGCTGAATATGTTCAGTTCAACAAAGAGCAGACTGAAAATGAGCATACAACTTCTTATCTTTAAATGAAAAGAAACTAGGATGATGAGAGCACTCATTTCTCTCCATGACCAAAAGTGCATAGTGAGAAATAATTTGTTTAATTTGGAGCAAGGTAAATAGATGTTTGGAAGACCTTCTCAGCTGTATGGACAAGTAGATATTGCAAAAGGTAACTAGGACAACTGGTAGGATCCTTCTCATATGCTTTTTTCCTGTTTCCTTAGGGAAGTAGGTTTAATGCAGTCACAGAGTGTCTCTGTCCCTAGTTTTGGTTGCTCCTGACCAAAACTTATGCAGGTAAAAAGGTTTTCTGAAAGCTGTCTGTTGTACAGAACAGGGAAACTCTATTATGGAGTTCCTCCCTAAGGGAAAAGTATCATTGTGCATATTGACGTGCTAGGCAGTATAGAATCCACATGTTCAAGATGCTTTTAAAAAACTTCATCTGCAGGAAGAGCTTCTGCTGGAGCACAAAGTCCAATGTGGAATACCGATGTATTGGTAAGCAGGCTTTACTAGATCTGTAGTTTGTAAGTCTGCTTCTTAGAAACAAATTGGGCTATCTGTTTGATGTATGTGGAATCCTGAAGCAGAATACTTTTGTTATGAACCAGGAGCTATCCAGTTTCATACTGTGTTTTCTCTTGGTGGACATTTAGTAATGTTATCAGACACAGGATAAGCCCAGATAAAATGGAAACTATTAAGTGGCACCACCTGCTCTATATGCACATGACAAAGCAGTAAGCATGGAGACATTTTTTGCCAAGGCTGCTATATTATGCCTGCAAAAAATGCATTTGTTTGTTTTCTCTGGCAAGTCTTGATGCACACTAAAATGTTTCTGAAAGCCCCTGTGAATCATCGCTGCTTGTCATCAGCAGTAAAGCTCCTGTTGATGGCACCAGGAATGAAGTGCAGCCCCTGTTTTGGTAGGGACAGTGAAATTTATTAAGAGCTTAAATCATTTCACTTGGCAAGAGTAACCTTTCTGCACAGGTCTTTGTATTTTATTTTGAAACATCAGTTACTATCCCGTATAGAAAAAAAAACCTCCAAACACTGTTCTGAAGTCTGATATGACTGTATAAGCTTTAAGTTTTGCTGGTGATACTAGTTTCCTTTTTCTTCTGTGAAAAATCTTTTTGATATAGTTAAGGAGCTTTAATGAACATAGTATTTATTTCATGGATCATATAAGAATATTGGATTATAAGGAATTTAGTAACACACATTTCCTTAAGCTCTTTTTTTGTCATTACCTTATTTTCTTGGCCAAACTTCTGTGGCCGAAATGTCTTTCTAGAATTATATATAATAAGGAAGTTTGAATAGGGAAATAAATGTGATAATATATATTACTTAATTGTAATTAATAACCTTGCTCATTTAATTCTGCTATTCTTACATGCCTTAGACTCAAATTAGTCAACAGTCACATTTAAGACAAGCTATCAAACAGCCCCAGTATGGTAGTGCTGTAATTTAGAAATTTATCTACTGCTAACAGTGATTTTAATGGACCCGTGTAATCTACATGCATGGTATACTGTCAATGCCTTTAAACATAAAAATATACTTCACAGCAAGCACGTATTTCCAAAAGCATTAAACAATAGCTGTTGTTGTGTGCCAGGCTGTGTACATCACTTAATTATAGATTTTTGAGTGTAATGCATATCTACAGCTCTAGGTATTAATATTTGTTTGTACCTCTATACTGTTCAGGTTTAGGTAAGGCAGACAAATGAAACTGTTTGAGTCCTTGCTGTGGATTTTCCCTTTCTTGCACACAGGGCTGGCTCCAGCGATAGTCAGAGCAGGCAGTTGCCTGTGGAGGGAGACTGAGTGTAGCAAAATGGCCATTTCTTCACCTCTTCCCCCCAGTTCTCCTTAGATCTGTTCCCTTCTCTTCCTTCCTGTCTCTGCTTGCCAGGAGCACTATAGGCTGTAGAGATCTGCCGGTGTTGCTAGCTGTGTGAATGTTTGTGCAGCTTCTTAGGCTGCTTTTTCTCTCCTCATGTTGCCACAGGTTTGCTTTTAGCTGAATTAGGGCTAGCAACTTTAAAGGGAGCTTGATATTCATATATAAAATACAGGCATGCTTTTGACTGAATTCGGGTCCTCTCCTTAGGTGTAGCTTTGGAGCCAGGCTCTGTATTCCAGGCATTTGTTGTTTTTTTCTTAGAAAAAAAAGGCTTTAGAACCTCAGATGGATCCTCTTTGAGCTGCTCACAATGATCTTTTTATGTGTAGTTGAATTGGGGAACTAATTTATATTCTTTTTCTATGGAAGTGGAAGTGTGATCCTTAACTAGTCCATAACAAGACTGGTAGCAATTTTTTCCCTTAACATGAATTAAAGAGACTACAGCAAGCATCTATCTCTATACTCTATATAAAGTGCAATATGAAAAATATATAGTGTTAAATTTACTTTCAAAGTATTAATTAAGATGATGAATCGCTAACAGTGGTCTGAAATAATTCTTTTGAACTACTTGTCAACTGGAAAAATCTTTAAGTGCTAAACTGCATGGGATAAAAAGCTACAGTCCTGGAAGCACTGAATGGCCAAGAATATAGGCACAGGATTTTTAATTACTTTTCTTACTGTTCTTACCCCGCTTTCCTGGTGTGTATCAAACACAACTGCTAAAATGAAAAGACAGTCAAAGCTACTAGGGTGGTTTTGATTTTTCAAAACTGGAGTTATGAAAAATAAAACATAATAATGATAATTTTACTTAAATTTTTCACTGTCTCACATGGAGTCATTGATAACTGCACAAAGTGTTCAGAAAGTGACATACATGGTGACATTTGGGCAATAACTCTGGCTTATGAACATAAACAATTAAAGGCTATTCTTCTGTCTAAATGTTTACAATAATCCTACAAAATCAATGACTGGCCTGGGGCTGAAAGACAAGAAGACATAGCTATGGCAGTGTCTAATTCTTACAGTCTGCTATTTGATAGAGTTCATAGCTCTGATGCAGGCAGCTCAGCACCTCACAAAGAGATGAGATGAGTTAAATGACCATGAATGAATGGAGCAAGGAAACATGTAAGCAGCTGGGAGAATATCTTCATGAAAGATAGGACTTTAGTCCTGCTCATGAAGTAGCTGGGCTACTATATCCATGCTGGATTACTAACAGCAAACCCTCTCCAGGAGTTAGTCTTTATGTTTCTAAGGTATTCTTGAAAATTTTATTTTTAAGGTGTTGTTTTCTTAAAAGAAAAGAGAAATACTATCTTAAGAGGATGGCAGTACTCTTACATGATATGTTTGTTGCCTATTTTCAGGTTTGTATTATGATAATTCAGTATTTAGAAGGTGTTGGTGGTAGAGGGTTTGAAATGCCCTTTGATTTGCCTTCGTCAGGATTTGGAGTTTGAGCCTGGGTCTCCCATTAGAGTGCCAGGGAAGATCACACAAAATTAAATGTCTTCAGCTGGACAGAGATTTCCTTGAGGAACACATTGATGGTTTGGGAGTCCTCCTGATATAGAAAAGCAGGGTCCTCTGCTATGTGGAAACCTGGAGTGAAAACTGGTCGTCACGTGACCTGGACTTTGTGTGCCTTCCACTACAGCAGTGAGTTGCATGGGCATCTGTGGGTAAAGCCCAGCTGTCTTTTGGGAAAGGTAGGATGTAATTGCTTCCAGGTCAGAGAAGCAGGTGCATACCTCATTTGGTAATGTCACAGGGGTGTCCACATATGCTGCTTGGCAGTGTCAGAGGTGTAGAGGCTCTCCTGAGTGGCCAGTGAAGAGTTACCTGTGGAGGGATGGGATTTGATGTTCTTCACATTGGCTGGAGACAAAAGTCCAAGTCTGTATGAGCATTCAAATTCATTCGACCTCCTGACATAGGGCTTTTACATATTAAGGAAAAAAGTCATTGCAGCAGCTTTTACTTAAACACAACTTTTGTTCTATGTGCAAATTGTACTTCAATTTTGATATATCCAATATATCAGGATATATTTCTACCAGTATCTGTCATAGGGCAATGCAATAATCCAATTCACCAGACTAATAAAATGGTAGCTGATCTCTTTTGTTCTCACAATTTGTAAACTTCAGGCTGTTTGTTTGTTTGTTTGTGTTTGATTTTGTTTGGTTGTTTTTTTTTTTTTTTTCCAGAAGGAATTAACAAGGAAGTATAGTAAATAAAATCTCTTAAAGATACTGTTCTAAACATTTGTAGAGGATCCATCTCTGTAAATTGCCTTACACTCAGAGATCAAGGACTGAATACTTGGGAAGTAAACACTGTGTTCTTTAGTCAGAGGGAAAAAAGGGAGGATTAATCCCTGGTTTTAAATGCAATGCAACT
The DNA here is from genome assembly GCA_013399075.1 of Chloroceryle aenea. Classification (NCBI taxonomy): domain Eukaryota; kingdom Metazoa; phylum Chordata; class Aves; order Coraciiformes; family Cerylidae; genus Chloroceryle; species Chloroceryle aenea. The sequence continues at coordinate 22,469 of VWZY01004749.1, forward strand.
TTAACTATGGAGCCCCTATGGCTCCTCTATAATACCACATAAAACTTGTGGTATTTTGGCTCATAACACTGATTTGCACTGTAATGCTGGCAATTAAACAGTTTACGGCTCTCACTGTCTTTATTTGGTGAACTGATAAGACTGTAGAAAAACAGCATTATTTTGTTTTGGGGTGGAGAAAGCAATTTTGTAAGCTTGAGAGGGAAGGAGTATTTCTGATTCAGATGAACATTTCTTTGCTCTGCGTAACAGGAGAGGACCTTTCGCTTAATTACCACTGGAAACCATAAATGCTTAATTGACATTAAAAAGCCCAATATAGGCATTTTACAGTTTTCCTTTTGATCTTCCATGTGGGTTCATATTGTGCATTCAATTTGAAAAGAATAACTAAAAGGCTCTGATGTGGATGTGTGCTAGCATGTGAGGTGGGCTTATGCGAGTACAGAGTTTGGTGCAGCATCAAAGAAGGGGATACACCCATTTCACTTATGAATAAATTGACCATGTAATTAACACCTGGACTTTACAAAATACTTTTGAAACACAATTAAATCTGCCCATTTTCTGCAAGGAACAGAAGTGCTGAATGTGAAAATATTGATCCCTGCTGAGATTGATTTTGAATGTATTTGACTTTAGATACAAACTGGATTCAAACCCTTCAAACCCACCAAATCACCAAAAATTACAACTGAAGTCAAAGGAATAAAGGCTTTTTAGAGCTAGTTTGATTCTTTTTTTTTAAGAGACACAAATTGTATTTTAAGTCTAAAAAGAAGCAATTCCAATTAATGCAAATTTTTTTTTTTTTTCCCCTAGCAATTTATCCAGAAACAAGCTCTCAAGTTTGTCCAAGAAGCCTTTTCGCCATCTGGGTTTGTCTGATCTGTAAGTTGTCATTTCTTAAGATAAAGTTTATTTTTGGCTAGAATGGAAGAACAAGGCTTGGAAGTTCTGTTGAAGGTGGAGGTCCATCGGTGTTTAGGAATGAAATTCTGATCCAAAGAAAGCAGCAATGCTGGATACTTAAATACATAAAGATTTTCATTCCAGGCCTTCAAGATGCTTGTGTATATTTTGAAACAATATAGAGGTCAAAATAGCCTCTTCCCTTCAGCTTTAAAATATTATATTGTGAGATTACTTCACACACTATTACTAGTATTTTTATTAAATGTTTCAGCTAGTGAGAATACAGCCTTTTATGTATCTTTACATGAAACCACTTTATCATAGTCTTATACAGACCCCACAGCTGCTATATTTATGGTCAACTACAGAAGAATATTTTCATTTTCTCAAATTCTTTGATTTGCATTGTGTGTTATATAATCATTTGGTAATGAAGCACTGGTAAACATGTTTTTTTTTTTTATTTTTGCAAATATTAAATTTTTATCCTCTGTTCCTTCAAGCAGAATTTCTGTATTGGTATACATTCCAAAACTTTGGTCATCTTGCATGTTCTTTGAAAATATGTGGGACTGCAGAGAGCGTGCAGGAGCTTTGGGAGGGCTGAGGCTCCAGAGGAGAGGGAGATCACTCTCCTGGTGCTCAGAGCAGAGTCAGAAGCTGTCCAAAATGCCAATCTAAGTATTGCAACACCAGCCTTGCAATCCTTAACCTCTTCTGGCGAACTTCAGCATTGTGAGAAATGAAATAACTAAATTCCAGTGCCACAAAAAGGTTATGCCCCGTAGGTATGTTTTCTTGATAATTAAGTTGGTAGAATCACTTTCTTTACAGCCCAGGAAACATTGCTCACTAGAGTTTTCTTTCATAATTTGGCAGTCACTGAGCATTCTTATGGAGAGACTAACTAGTTGCAGAGCACTCCATTGCTGTAGGCCCTGCACAGGTCTGGGGATCCTGAAGCCCCTGCTTCTTCATACACTGTGTCTAGTCCCTGTCAAAAAGCCATTATTAGTGTGCACTTGGCTGTAAGTTCTATGTTTTGTAGTAATCGTGACCTTCAAAAACAGATACAGGAGTCAGACCAGTGCACAGGGTAAAGCTTGGGCTTCTAACTTTCCTAAGCAGTTAGTGGAGAAATGGAGTCATCTTTGCCCCTCTGCCTGGGTTGCAGAAATGTAAAAGTGGGTATGGTCTAGCAGAGGAAGGATGCAGAAAAAAACCTGACTGCAATTTTTAAGGCATGCTCTGCTTCCCTTTTCTCCAATTTTGTCTACTGCCAGTAACAGGTTTGTTCCAAAAAATAGATGAAACTGCTTTTGAATCTCTTCATCTCAGGTGAACAGCTTTTACTAAGCTGTGGGAGAAGTGAGTACTTAGAGGGGTTTTGAAGGAGAACATCAATGTTGCTGATTATTCTGAGGAAGCTGGACAGTTCTTGGGCAGAAAAACGTAAAAAAGGACTTAAGTAAGAGAATCAAATGTTACAAAAATGTGGCAGGAATTATGGAAATGAAGTTTAATGAGTCAGGCAAGTAGCACTTGGGGGCAAAAGAACTACTGATGTGAATTAGGATTGAATGTATTTGTGTTGTTATTACTGGAGTTAAATGATGGCCATTCAGTGTCATAGAACTTAAAGCTGAGGAATAGTAAGGAGAGTGAGCAAAACATGGGGAAAATGGACTGTGTGAAGGTTAAACTGAGTAGTATTTGAGGTATGAAGGCAAGATGTGGTGAGGAACAAGTTCAGAAAGAGAGAGAGAGAGGATATAAAATTGAGGTAGAGTGTTGTGGGCTTTGAGTGTAGGGATACAGAACTAAAGTTATGTAGAGATTGTGATGAAATGACATAAAAAGATGTGGGGGAAGTGAGGGAAAGAAAGTAGGGTGAAAAAAGCAGAGACTGAAGGGTGGAAAAACAGGGATAAAATTAGTATCAGTTGAACAATTGTGTTGGTAAGTGACTAATACATAGGTGGAAAATCAGAAAGGAGAGAAAGAAGAGTACTGGAAGGGGAATCTGAGAGGAGAATGATGCCATAAATAGCTTCCAAGAAGCTTCCTCTAAATCTGATCAGTAAGTGTCCTGTTGTTAGCACTCTTGTAAATCAAAACATAAAGGGAGGAAAATTTCAGAATAGGGTGAAGTAGGAGGTATTTACCAGGTATTGTAGAGGAGATGTCTCTTTGAAAGGCTTCTTTTAGGACTAATTGTGGCTGAAGTTATAAAATTACAGCAAACATATCAGGATGTGCAATTTGCTTTTACAAGATCAGATTCTTTTTTTCACTCAAGTGCATGCAGATGGCCGTCATTCTTCTATCCAGCATCCCACCTGGGGTATGCCAAACTCCCTCGGTGGGTTTAACACAAAATAAAACAGTGGAAGAAGAGGACTTTTCAGCTGCTGGACAAGTGAAATTTCACTTTCACATGGAAGTTACACAATGAAACGGAAGATGGGAAGTAAATCTTGCTGTTTTGAAAATTCATCTTGTAGGTTTTGACCCAAGGGATCCTAATGTCCATAGTCTCTCTTACACAAGCAATTCTTGTCCATGTTGTGATATTGTAAAAGTGCAGCAGATCACTTCAATGGATACAAATTGCTCCTTCAGAGACTTACGACAATGATCCCTGCAGCTGTTAATCCTTGAAGAACTGCAGATGGCTTCTTGGGGAACAGGTTACAGCTCTTGTAAACCGAGTTCTTAATAATTTGTAAACATGTCCTCGGGAGGCATTTATGAGAATAGATTCTGTGAGCAACCTGAGTTTTTTTCTGTACATTGAAAATACCGGTGAAATTTTGTTAAGAAAAATTGGTTCTCATTTTAATGAGATGCCTTAAACAGTCACTTGCACATGCTTTATTGGATCTCATCTATGCCTGTAGGAGAGAAAAGTAAGCCTGAGTCACTTCTCATGTAGACATTGGGATGTTTAATTTCATATTTTACTTGGTTGTTATTGCATTTCATTGTTGTATAGTTTAATTAAATTTTAAAACTAGAATTTGTTATATTTGCTAACCTGTGGTTTAAATTCAGTGTATCATACTGTATAGTTATGTGATACATTTCTGTTTCAGGGCAGTTTTTTGAGTTAGTGTTTCTTCATGACATTCAGTAGGATTTTACTGTGAGATATTCTAGGGTGTTGGAAGGGATGAATTTTGAAGGTTAGGTAAAATCCTTTTTTATGAATAGAATTTGTTAGAGCTTTCCTATAATCCATGGCTGGTTTCACAAAGAATTTACCACCTCACAGCAGTAAACTATTTCTGGCATAATCTTTCTGAGGTATCTGAGCAGAGAGTCAAGTGTAGAAGAGAGGAAGTCTGATCTCTGCTTGACTCTTAGGAAATGAAATGGAGTTTGACGGAAAGCCCAGTTCTCCATGTGTTCCTGATTTACACTGGTGAACTGGAGATAGTAGAGCCCCCAGTGTAATCTATGACATTCTGGATTCTTGATGCAAGGAGAGCGTGATTCCATACATGGAAACTGTTATTTACTTGCAGCTTGCATTGCGCTGAGGTTACTAAGGTTGCATTCTTTATCCTTCTTAACTAAAGGGATCTGCTTCTAATTTCACCCACATGAGTGCTAGGAGTCCTCCTGTCCCCCACTTTTTACTATATGCATGACACCTTCTGCATTCTGAATGAATTGTTGGGTTTTTTTTTGCTATAGGATATTGGTGGACAATCCATTCAAGTGTTCCTGTGAGATTATGTGGATCAAGAAATTTCAAGAGACCAAGTTTTACACAGAAACTCAGGATTTATACTGTATAGATGACAACAACAAGAGGACATCCTTGCTGGATATGAAGGTCCCAAACTGCGGTAATAGTCTTTTAACATAAGATTACTGTTAAGTTATTGTGAGACAGAAAAACCATATTTTTTTATAAGGTACCTACCAGGATGACAACAGCACTGCTAAAGGAAGAGGTTTCAGTGGAGATACTAACCACTCAGTGCTCTTTCACCCCACATGGAATAATTCTGGGAGCTTCATGTAGAGCATGTAGAGATTTTTTTTTTTTTTTTTTTCCTTGATCCTTTAAGGATGTATCATTATTCAACAGCAGGAAGCCAAAACATTGATTATAGATGAGATACAAGAATTATCTAAAATAGATGTGCCTTAAACTAAATATAGTGCTTCCAGTTTTAAATTAAAAGTGCTTCCAATCTGAGTAGACACAAAATTGTACCTCCATGATTTTTTTTTTCTCCAGATATATATGGTTAAAGAAGTCTTTATTTTCCTTTAAAAATACAGACTCTAGTGCTAGGACCATAGGAGGAAAATTTGTAAGAGCTGCCTGCTAATAGAGACAAATTAGCAATAGCTCTGTTCTTTACACAGATAAAACTCCACTGAGTTCACTTGTAAAGGGTATCCAAAAGAGTCATAGCAAGCTTATGTCTGTATCATTTTGCGACATACTGCTTTCAGTTGGCTAATATGGATATGGAGATAGTGGAAAATTTATGTAGCAATAAGGCCATCCCCTTTTTTTGTGTACAACTTTGCTGCCTCTATGCTATCCTGGAACAACTGGTGAAAGATTTCACCCACTAGTTGGAGAGATATCTCTTCCACAGTGTACAAGGAACTGAGGCTGGGTGTTTTTCACATATTATGAGACCTGATGGACCTGAGTTTCCTTTGCATAGTGAGGAGCTGGGGTGCCCAACAGCAGACAGGCAAGAAGAAGAGGGAGCAAAGATATCCTCATGGATGGTGGATTTGGATTGGGAAAGCTATTAAGCAAAGGGAAATAGCAGGAGGAACATAAAAATTATACCTTTTCTCCTTGAACCTTTGCCCATTCAAATCTCCTCTTCTCCACTGCCTATATAGAGGGTGTGACACCCTCTGATAGCTGCTGCCTGTGAGGAACAGCCACGGGGGAGACCTGATGAAAGCCCAACATGTGCAGTGTTTAGTGACAGTAATACATTTTATGGCCATGTATCATGCCATTATTCTTGTGTCCAGTATTCTTCCGGGGCCAGGCGTTGTGGTGTATTCACAACAAAAATGATGCCAGTGCCTGGTGTAATCAAAAAAAAAAAAAAAA
>VWZY01004750.1:6442-28775 GCA_013399075.1 Chloroceryle aenea
CAACACCTGGAATGGATAAAGCAGCAGAGGTGTTTTGCCTCTGCTCATAACGGGGTCCTTTACCTGTCAGTACTTCTCACCTGCAACTGCCTTCCCTCTCCCTTATCCTGCTTTCATGTTCCTTAAGCCCCCCTTCCCTTAGTCCATGTCACGGTTGGAAAGGGATTCACCTGTACTCGGGTCCAGACAATATGAAGACTTCTGAGACAGGTTTTGTTCTCTCTCTCCTTTCCTACCACCCCCCCCACAAATGTTTTTGCAGAAATTGGCACAACTACCTCTTCAGTTTACAGCCCGAGAGGAGCCTGCACACCGGTGGCGAGAGCCACCAGCCATTCTCAGCACTTCCCTCCACGGAACAATGTCCTTCCCTTCACCAGGAGCCTGGAGCAACAGCAGAAATGTACAGCAGGGGCTCCAGACAATCAAATGATGCTTAATAACACTCAGGACAAATTGTACAGAAAGAAGCCCTCCCTCAGTGCCAGCTGTTACTTGTGACCCAGTCAGGTGCAGGTTCCCCTTCTGCAGAGCTGTCATTTGGGGAAGAATTTCTTTTCTTTATGTTCTACCACCCCTCCTCACCAGGATCTTCTTTTACAGGAGAGCGAGGCTCACAATAACTCACTCCTCAACAGAAGCCAGTATACATTCCTATGCTTACAGTAAGGATTACCTGGAAATCTCTTCCTTATTCCTTAGGAGCACTTTATGTTCGGTACTGGTTTAAATCTGGCTGAAGCTACCCAGGGGTGCGCGTGGAGCTACACACAGCGTCAGAAGCCAAGGAAAAGATCCATGAATAAAATACTGCTACTTTCACCGGAGCAGGTAATGAGAAGGATGCAGAGCAATAATGCACGAGGGGAAGCCAGAGGGAGAGTCCTCAAGTAAAAGAATGTTCATGAACATTAAAGTGACTAATGATGTAGATTTCTGACTCTTCTTCCACACAAGGTGGGAGAACTCAAAACTCAGCAGACCGTTTCAAACTGTAACACACTAAAATCCTAATTCTTAAGAACTGAAGGGAAAATCTGAGCAGAACCAAAGGGAATGCCAGAGAGGAGAAATTTTCCCAGTGCTAGTTATGTGAGTGTTGACCATGAACGTGGGACTTCAGAAGAAGGAAAAGACAGAGCTCCATCCTGAAAGCAGCGCTGGCACCCACGGTGCTTGCTAAGGCACGGAACTGCCAGAGCGGGGCCAAACCAGGCACTCTGCAGGGAGCTGGGGAGGGGGAGGGCTGCACGAAGACTTCAGGAACACATTTTTTGAAAGTGGAATTCACCTCTTATCAGAGTGCCAAAGACGAAACGGAACACAGAAACATTCCTTCTACACGGCACAAAAAGCACCCTGAAGTTTAACAGCAGCTGTCTAATCCCACTGCCATAAACACCTTTCTCTTGCTGATCACTCAGACTCCACAAAATCTTCAACAGGGCCAACAGCTAAAAATGTAACGTGCGTGGTCATAATCACTAGAAAATTTGGGCGCGATTACTTTTCCGGAGTTGAGATCCCGCAGGATGTCTGGGCACTTCAGTTAAGGCCTCGCCAGTCTCTGGGGGCTTTAAGGGCAGTGGGAACCAGCCGCCGCCGCACCGCTCCTGACACGGCAGATGCCCACGTCGAGCTGAGCTGGCCAAGGGATGCAGTGGGGCCCAGCGCCTGCCTCGCCGCTGCCGGTGCTGCAGCTCCTCGCTCGCTCTGAACACCGAGACCCGAAGGCGGCCCAGGGCGGGGGGAGCACAGACAGTGAGAGTAAGCGGCTGGTGCCACGTTCGGCAGCGACGCTGCGGGACCCCGACGGCTTCTCACAAAGTGTGAGGTCCTGGGCTGTGGAGCTGCAGCAGCCACTGGACGGCGAGTGTGACCAAAGCAGCTGGCACGGGCGGCTGCTCTGCAGAGGACGACGCGCAGCGCTGAGGCAGCAGCCTTCGTGCAGGCAGCACCCGCTCTTTCCAGAAACTGCAGCAGCATTTCATTCTGCATCATTTCTCAGGAACAGGAATAGAATCTGTGTGGCACTCAGCGCTTTCTACTGCCTTAGCTATCTTTTACCAAGTCTAAATTTACCCAATCGAGCAGCAAATCCTCCTTTCTTCAGGAAATGGAAAGAAATGCCAGTAAGGGAAGGCAAGACAACAGCAGAGCCGTCACACTCGAAAGCTTTTATCACGTTAGACAGGTGATGGCAGCTTCCAGTGACAGCTGCACACATGATCCTCAGAACTTGAACTGTGGTTTCTAGGAGCTGATCTCCACTGGCTGCATCCACAAAGCTCTCCCATGTTCCTCTTCAGCCAGATTGGGAAATGCAGTGTCTCTGAGCAGGAGCAGCCAGGCTCGCTCTTCATCCACAGTCCAGCCTTTGCTCTGCATGGCGACTGCCCCTATCCTAGTCCTGTTTTAGCTCTTCTGGACTTAGGGTGAGAATCAATAAACAGACTTTACTCCTAAATATCTTAAAATACTGGTGTTCAGCAAAAAGAAACATTTCTTTAAATAGGGTCAGCTGGTATCGGTGCAACACAAGCAGGTTAGCTGTTGTGAGGTAAGGCAGCTGTCGGACCAGGAACAGGTGGATGTCAAACATTACTACTCAACTGAAAACCTTCAATACTAACTCCCGAGAAGAGCAAGGCTTAGTCTTGTGTGTGATGTGGCTTGTTTTAGAAGCTAAGACAGTAATTAAACAAACACTGATTGTCTTAGGGCCCACATATGCACAAAGGGAATCCACTATGTGAAATAATACCTAAGGTATCTGAAAGACTTAAAGATACACGGAGAGCAGACGCTGGATTTGTTCAAGGAAAGGCAGTGAAAACACCCTACCTCCACCCCGCACTGTTTACACTCAGACTGCTGCTAATTAGCTCATAAAAGCCCTGCAGACAGCAATAGCCGTTCTCTGCCATCAGGAGAGACTCCGGGCCGGCGTGCGCTGAAACGCGTTCGAGATGACAAACGCAGCATAGGCCAATTTGCATGGGGCCTTAGTGAAAAGTTAGCGTATGGAAATAAGAATGTTCCAAGTCAAAAGGAATAAGACAACCTAGTTCAATCTGATTATTCTGAGGTTGAGGCAACATATTAATCAAGTGGACAAAACAATTCTATTAATGAAATTCAAAAGGTACAGTACGATAATCAATCTTTTACTATATTGCAAATGATAAAACAAGCATCCAGAAGGGTTATGCTAATTACATGTTTCAAGTCAAATGAACCCGTTCCATGCTTTGTCTTGCTGAGACAAATAGAGCCTTCCTGCCATTTAATCATATTCCAGATGTCTATATCAGTGTCTGCAGTGATACATTAGCCTACTGAAGAACTGGAGATAGACTGTTACCCTCTTATAACACAAACACGAAGCCACTGCGAGCGCAACCTGGGCTTGGCAATTCCCAGGGACAGCGGTGCAGGAATGAGGAACGAGCCCAGGAGAAGGTGAGCTCTCACCGGGCGCCTCACAGGGCCACCACCTGCCCTTCCTTTGCAAAGCAGTGCTCGAGGAGCTGGGTGGACCCTTCCTCCCTGGCAGCGCTCGGGGTCTGCAGGGCTCAGGGTCAGAGCTCAATGCCTGAGCTGGCTGCGCAGTGCTGCAGCCAAGTGGAGGTGGGGGATTCTCTGGGAGACGATCGGCTCAGGGCAGTGTTGTGCAAACGTTAGGGTGCTGCTTCTCCTCTCCAGCTTAGCTGGGCTGCCTCTAAACAGAACTTTGTAGTATCAGGAACGCAGTGCATCTGTCCAAATAGAAACACCGTCCTGCAAGAATACAGTATAAACCCAAACACCTACTTGTCCAGAAAGACTCAAATTATAGCAGAACATTAAAAAAAAATATAGCATTAATGCTGCTCTTTCTCCACAGCTTGCAGATAGCATAACTGAGCATGACAGTGACACAGACCTGATGCTGAGTGCACATGGGAAGAGGAGCGTGGGGAGCCACTCTCCTCCCTCCACCCCAGGGAGCCCGAGGACATAAACCAGAGCCCAGGAAAACAATGAGTGGCCAGATACACATCCTCCAAGTATGTCTGAAATATGGCAAATACCAGCTGTGTTGTATTTTGGTCTCAGTTATATGATCAAATAAGATAATAGCAAGCCCAGAAAACTGGTGTCATACCACACTTACATTGTACACAATGGAAACAGCTGTGATCAAATATATACAGCTGATTCCATGAGCTTCATTTCCTCGGGGGTACCATTTTTACATCACTCTATGTAGATGGCTCATACCAGAAATATAAAATGTCCTGAAAACAACTGAAACACGGTGCAGCTTTCCTGGACAGGCTGCTGGTGTACACATCAGTCAGCCCCGTCCCTACTGCACACAAGGACATTTTTGTCTGAGTAAACGCAGACCTTGTGAGGCTTCAGCATTTTTCCTGGCCGCTTGTCCTAAAGCGCACATCCTCCCTCTCCCACCCCGGCTGCACACCACCGCCTCCTCCCACTGCACAGACTGGATTCTTCCAGCTGCTCTACGCTTCACCACTGCAAGCTCCTGCTCGCTCGCTGGGCACACTTCAGCACCAGTCGTGGGGGTCTGGCTGTGTTTTCTGACCCCGTGTCACAGCGTGTCCTCACGCGTGTCCGACTGCGCCAGGCGCGGTGTGAGCACGCAGCGCAACAGAGCACCCCCCACACTCCACTGCTCGTTCAGCCTGGCAACGGGAAGTAAACAGCAGCCCCAAATCAGGGATGCAAAATGAATAAATTCCAGCACATAAAAAAGGCCAGGAAATATGTTACATTAAAAAAAATAAATCAAAAAACCCACCAAAAAAAAAAAACCAAAACAAAACAAAGAAAGAATCTCCCTCAAAACCGGCAATATTTTTAAACAAAAACTACTGGACCTATATTAGCAGCTAAACCCACAAGACAATAATGGGAGCAAATGAGTATGTGCCCAAACCTGCAATTAAAAACACCCAAACCCTAAAACCTTCCTTCACGAAGTGAGTTGGAACAACCTCTCTGGTAAAAAAGATAAACATTTTTCCTTAGATTTCAAAGAAAAAGGAAACAAACAAAAAAAATCCCCAAACCCACAAATATTGCTATGTACTTCAGAATCCTGAGCCCAGGCCTTTCTGCACCTAGGAATAGGTTCTGTTTTAGTCAACCCTTTTTTCTGCTTTAAGTAGGAAAAAAAAAACAAGTGTGACAAGAAAATGCAACTTCCCCTCTTGCATCACCTTCCTGATTTTTAAGGAACAGTCCTTTTGCTGCTGCAGGAGAAATGCCACCCTAGGAAAGTCATGTTAATAAACCCACCGAGGCTACTGACTTCAGTGGATTCCCTCAGACATTTACATATTTACCAACAGAACGGAATTTAATACCGAAGTCAGTGGGCTGTGGTCTGGCCCTACAGCCTCGCAAACAGGGAGATGTCAGCTTGCAGAACAGAGACCCCCGTTTGAAACTGTAACGGCCACGAGTATCCTACTCGTCCAGCACCCTGCTTTGCGACGCTCTGTTTATAGCTTTGCCCGGTAAAACTAGAAGGCAAGGCGTAGAGGAAAGCCAGCTTACTAGTTCAAGGAAGGAAAAATAAAAATAACATTCAGTTGCCCTACATGAAAACACCAGTTTTCTGTAATTCAGCACCCACATTTAATTTTGCATTTTTAAATGCTAAATTATCAACATTGCAAGTCTTGTTTCCTAACCACATTTCAGACAAAGCATTAGATGGATGCAAATCACTGAAATGAAAATTCTGTCCTGACACTATTCCACACATCCCCTTGGACTTTTAAAGCACAGTTGGTAGAGAGCCGTGCCATTTTTAGGTTAGAGGTGTCAGAGGATTAGTCACCGTTTTCACTATGACGTGCTGTCCAATCTTCCACACAAACTTGTACCAGCTTGCTTTAAATTAACCTTAATTCAGGTTTACCAAAGAAGAAAATCAGACTGCAACTAAATGAGGTCAAGGACTTTGGAAGACCTCATCTAATCCCACAATACTTGGATCTCTTGATGAAGTCCATTTGCTCATCATGAGCGGCGCAGATGGGCGTGGGTATGTACGGCAGATTAAATAACTCTGTTTAATATTAGTCAGAAATGAGAAACAATAACTAATATTTGTAAAAAGTTACACCAGAAATATTTCGCTCCGTCTTATGTTAAATGTACTTAGCAGAAAGGTCAGAGCTCCTGAATTTGCTAGATAAATAAATGTTGGTGAGGTGGATGAATCACTGGAGAATTGGTGCATGGCAGCGAATGAATAACCTGCAAATGCTTCCCAAACCCCATTATTTCCCTTTTTCCAGTAGGCCAAAGATTCATGTCCCTGCATGCCGCCAGTTCATTACGGAGAAATATCATTCCTCTTCTGGCACTCTCTGGGCGGCCTCTCAGCCCCACGAGGACCCTTTAATGTTTAATTCCCCATCATCTGCTCCAGTGAACAGCTTAATCTCTGCTTGTATGATCAATACTATATCAGTGTAAATTAAAATGACAATTTTAAAGTAATTAAGCCTGTTAATGCTCGATTCAAATGTCATTATTTGCACAAGGGATTGAGGAGAAATTACATCGTGTCCAGGGTGACAGGAAAATGTTTGAGCCTTCTCAATCCTGTTGCCGCTGTGCCACTGGAGGCTTTAGCAAAGCAGATTAACTTCTAGCTCCCACTGCCAGGATACCTATCCAATTTCAAAAGAGGATAACACAATTTGATAAATTTAATTCCAGCTACAAACTCAATTATTGTGATAATGGATGAAAACTGGGAGGAGACACTAAACAAGACCCACATAAAAAATACACTTAACTTCAGAATGAGATACAACAGTAATTGTTTTATTTGATTTGCTCTATCCCTTTTGAAAACCCTTTAAATAATTGTGATTGTTAGAAGAATAGCCAGCATTTATTAAATAGCATGAGCTCTAAGATCAAAGTGGCTGCAGTTTAAAGGATTTTGGTCACAATGGAAATGTTTGCTATCCTTTGCTTGTACAGCTACATTTATTAGACAAGTAAAATTACATCATTACAGTATTGGATCTCATAAATAGATCTATAAAACTCAACTACGCTCAGATGAAATCTCAGCCCATTCTACGTGCTGGCCTTTCTAGACCCTGCCGTGACAGCCTGTAGTCATTTATTATTTCAAAGGTAGATTTTAATAATAGAAAACCTTAAACCTTATGAGACAGGCACAGGATTCGGATTGTGCTCCAGGCCTGACCAGCTGAAAACGCAGCTGAGCTACTGCTACGCGACCTCATCTCCAGGACTCCGGGGTACAGAAAACCACAGCAATTCAGGCAAAAACACTGGACAGAGCCATCGGTATTTGCTGTTTTGAAGCAGACAGCAGAATTGAAAGGGGGAATGTCATGGGTTGTAATTCAACAATACAGAAAACCAGCAAACTGCTTCTGCCAAGGAAGTTCAAGCAGCTTCAAACTCCCAGTGTGAGAGGCAGCGGCAGCTCCGAGCGGAGCCCTCCCAGGGTCAATCAGCATTCCTGTCACTGGATATTGTTTTAATAAATTCAGTTTATCTGACCGTTTGCATATCCTGAAGTTCTCTGAAATAATTATATTGAATTTTTATTAGTGCACATGAAACGTTTTTGGCTTGCACTTCTTTAATAATAAATGGCATATATTAAAGTGCCTTACAGGTCTAATAACTTGCATCGGATCCATGTACAGGCCTGTCCTATTAATTTTTAGTTTAAATTACAGCTGAATTCATCAATCAGTGTTTCTAAAAAGCTGATTGCAGATTGCCACAGACTCTCAAGAAAAATGTATCTCAGGACAATTAGAACATCTACTGTGTCTCAGGTATTTCATCGGAAAATCTATCAAATCACTGACTTTCTTAGATGAACTGTCCGAAGAAGAAGCCTAGAGGGTAACTGAAGACTACTAAAATTTTTTCACAATAATAACGAAAATAAAAAGAAATAACTAAACTTTGAATGGAAGCTTTTAAATAACTTGCATTAACTCCATCACAAATGGAATTCCGAAAGGGAAATCAAGGAAAGCCAATGGAGTCATGTGCCAGAGGCTCGGCCGTTCACTGCTGACTCCCAACACAGGCCTGCTGGCGAGGCAGCGGCCAACCCGGAGTCCTGGCGACCCTCTGCTTTAATTCAAAACAGCTCTCTCCTGGAAGAGCAGCTACAGACTCAAAACCCAGGAAACAATGCTTGGAAGTGGGACACTACACTCAATGGCTTGGGTTGGTTTTTGTTGTTCTATGATTTTTGGTGTTTCTATTTATTTATTTTTATTCTGGAAACATGCTGAATATTACTGTGAGCTAATTACATTGTGCTCTGATAATTATGAGAACTTTACATTCCAAAGCTACTGCATCAAAGCAGGAGCAAAGTGGTATCTTGAACCAACGATGGGATAGCACATCAAACCAGTGATGCCTCCACAGCTCTGGGATTCCCCTGGTACTTTCAAACACCGTTTCTTTCTTTCTTGTCTATGTTAGGGACAGGCACAAAGACCTGGCTCCTGCCATGGTGCATGATAAGCCTGTAGGTGTTAGTCAGAGATTGCTTTTCTCCAAGACACTTTAAAGAAGACATCAGACAGACGTTTTCAGGAGTTTGTTAAAAATTAAGTTGGGAAATATTAAGTAACATTGTTCTCACACCACAGCAAAATTATCACTGTTGGCAGTGGGTGCTGACTATATGATACTACGTGTATTCCACAGCTAACTGAACCGAGAGAACGCACATTAAGAAGCAGCAATGTGCTAAGAGACCTGAATAAGAGTAAGATGCTTTTCCTTGAGATCTGTAGTAGAGGAGAGAACACCGCTCCCCTTTTCAAGGCAGACCAGTGACTCTGCCTTGGTGAAGATGATGACAGCGGTCTGCCCAACCTGCCTGGTCAGAGGAAGAGCTCATTACTCACTAGCAGGGAAGAAAGAAAGTCAAAAAAACTACTTTCCAGTTAGCACCTGAACGGATTATTAGAATGTTTTCCTTTGTCCATAAACTAAACCCTGCACACACTCCATTACAGCTTTCTGTTGTGTGTTAGTAGCAGGGCTTGTTAATGGACATCAGGCCATATGGAGCAACAAATTAATTGTTTCCCTATGTACAATAATAGCTCCATTTATCATGGGCATGTTGACCTGTGTTTGTTTTACAAAGCTTATTAATTATCAGTGATCTTAGTACTTTAGAATAAGGAAAGCATCGCTAACGTTTACCACAACTGACAGATTCATTCAGAATTATTAAACATCTCTTTGCTGTTGAAGGTAGGAAACGTGTTCAACTTCATTTTGCTTTTGAAATTTCATTTGATATGATTTAAAGAAATAACGTTGGTGTGCAGGAACAAAACCCAGCACTCCTGGGGCTAGACTGATACTTGTTTGTGCTCATGACTGTTCTGTTTGAAAGTGACTTTTCTTTTTCGTACCATGTCTAGTATCAGCTCATTTCCTTCCACTGGGCTCTTATTCACCCGTGAGAAGATAAGCAAAGCCAAAGTGCATTAATGGATGATTAATTTCATCTGATCTCCACACCTGCTAGGCATTCCTTCATTTAGAACACCTAGTAAGGGGGTTTCATCCGGCTTTGTCCTAGGCTGGTGGCTATACCAGGGGTTCCCAGCCGATACTGACCTCGGACAAACAAACCCCTGCAGTGGGAAAGACGTCGCGTTAGCCCCTTCAGCAGAGCCCATCCAAACACCCCCAGGAAAGCAGTATTCTATTAAAAAGTAACACGCCCTGTCTTTCAAAGAGACTTTCCTACAGCTGTGACAAAAGGCGAGTTGATAAAATCTGAGTGCAACTGGAAGTGGAGTCACTGGAGCGGTTCATAACGGAGCGTGACCTGCTCCAGGTGATCCTGCCACGGCAAGGGGTTGGACTGGATGAGCTTTTGAGGTCGCTTCCAACCCCTGACATCCTGTGATCCCGTGATCCCTACCATTCTGTGATTCCTCGAGGGGAGAAAAGGCTCAGAGGTGTCGGAGGAAGCTCCCTGCCAGCCCCAGCAGGAGGAGCGAGGGTCCGCACACTGAGCCTTCGCTGAATGAACAGAGCCCACATCTCCGCTCGGAATCGGCCATTACGACTTCTTTGCTCTTTTTATGTTCACTGCTTCAGTGGTTTTCTGTCAAAAAATGCTAACAAGCCTTTAAGCTCTTTAAGCGCTTAACAATTTTTCAGTTTGTTCACCAATAGATTTCTTGCAGAATATTTGTTTCCCACACATGCTGCTCTGACACAGCGTTCAATCATATTTTCCCCTGATGTATGGTTCAACACAATACAGCTTGGTCAATCCTTTGCCAACGTGTCAGTTACATATTTTTCTTACTCTTTAAGAGATTGAATTAAAAGACGTTCTGGCCAAAATATGGATCTTAACTTAAAAGGATAAATTGGACAGAACTAGTAATAGTTAAACAGCTATTATCTTTAAGTGGTAGTTTGCCCAAGCTAGCGAGAGGGGATTAAGGTAATGGCACAGCCTTACGACAGCTGCGAGTGGCCTTGCACTGCAACCGCTTGAAACCAAAGAGCTGGCATGATCAGGTGTCGGGATGATGAAACTGAAAGCTCTCCTTTTCACCAATGAAATAAAAACATTTTCTGAAAACAGAAAGGAATAAGCATAGTGGGACTCTCTTTAACTCTCAAGATGAAACAAAACCATGGAAAGAGAGGGATTTGCCTTGGGAAGTCTCCCCTGCTACCACAGCAGGTCCAGCTGCATGCATTCTGCTCACAGAAGCTTCCCCAGGAAAACTGAAGGGGCTTGTTTTTATTTAAATTTGGTTTATGTCCTTTTTCAGACAATCTGGGCAAAAGTTTATCCCCTTTGCCTTGCCCAGTCTTCTCCCACCTAGGCTAGCCATACGCAGCATTGCCAAACCTTGAGAGCCTGGACCTTCTCGAGCTGCAGGGAAGGCTTGCTGCTCCTCTCCCAGCTCCCCAGAGCACCTTGTTTCCTTCAAGGCACACACAGGCAAAGCAGCGGGTGGAACAGCGACCCACATAAGTCAGTGGCTAAACAAATAAGTGGGTAAATTCTGTTCCTGCCAAGAACTTACCTATCACAACATCACACAATTCATATCATAAATCAGTCTGGGTTGCAAATTCATGGCTGAGAAAAAAAACAAATTGCAAATTTCCAAGAGGAGAACTGCAAACTGTGTTGGTAAGAGTGACAGTGGTAAAAATCCCACTTTTTTTTTTTCCCATTCCCCTCACCACATGATCTGAAAGCATCCTGAAACACACTGCAGGTTCCCAGGGCTGGGGAGCTACCCAGGAGCTGGTGATGGCCAGCACGTGAGAGCTCAGAGCCCAGCCACACTTCAGGCTCTGCTGCTTCGTTTGCTGCTTCTGCTCCCAGACCGCCAGAAATGGCACAGCCACGGCCACCACCACCACTTCACCACGGCCCAGCGCCTACAGTTAACGCTGCAGATACATGCACAGGTAAACGCACAGCCCTCCAAATGCCAAAGGCTTATAAACAGCAAGAGGAACCACAGCCCAGCGAAACCAGTGCTAAAGGCTTCCTACCTCCCTCTCCTCTCCTTTCAGGAAGGACACCACGGCTCACGCCCTAAAGGTCTGTGGCATGAGTGTGACTTACACCATGCCTGGAAATGCCTAAAGCATTCAGTCCTGTAACTCGAATTCAAGTCTACAGTGCGGAGCAGAGGAGATTCAACAGCCCTGTGCCAGAAGCAGAGGACAGCCAGCAAGGAGGACACCCACTGCCGCTGTCCCACATGTGACCCCCGGCCCATTAACACTTGGGTGCTCCCCCTTAAACACGGTGTGAGACCCCAGGGGATCCAAAGCCATGAGGCACCACCCTCACAGCGGGTGTGTGGGTGAGGGTGGGCTCTCGAGCTGCCGATTCCCAACACGAAGCCAACCCTCGGCCGTTTGCGTCCGTGCCCCAGAAGGCTCTGTCTGCAGGCCTGCGACACGGCTGCACGACCCCCGAGACACCGGCCGGGGCTGGCCGAGCTTCAGCCCCTTCCAGGCGAGAAACAGGGCTCCTGGGGGCAAAAATCCTCACTCGAAGACACACGAGTACTGTGTGGACCCAATGCACCATGTTACTGGCTTCACACTCGCTGATAAACGTCAGCCTCCCCGGGAGGTTCCTGAGAGCAGAGACGGGACTGACCCACAGATTTGAAGCTCACTGCTCATCAAAGTCTTAGGTTGGTATTTGCTGAACAGAGGGGGACACATTCATATCTCTACGTCAACGTGCTACACACCTGGGAGCTGCAGCAAATTCACGTGCCAAGCAACACGGACACCAGACAAACAGAGACAGGCTTTAAATAAATAAATTAGTATGAACCCCAGGAATTTTAACCACACTGCTGCACAGGGATACATTCGAGAGAGTGCAAACAAGAGTGTCTGTGGGCTACTTCCAAGACGCACGTGAACCAAAGCCAGAACTGGCTGGTGGAAGGCAGTTACGCAGGAGAGGGGACAACAGCCCCACTGCGGTCAGCTCCCTGAAGTAATTTATGGATCTCTCCTTTTATCCCTCCTAACTGATCACGTCTCCCCACATTAAACGCCATAAGCACGTGAGCGTAACTACCCTGGAACCATCCGGCACCGGCTAGTAAATCTGGGACAGGAGCACTGTGAACTGCAGACTCCCACGCATGGGAATTTGCACAGGCGTGAGTGAGAAACGGGACGTTTGAGACTCTGCAGTCAAGTTGTGATTGCTTGAGGGGCTAACACGCGTTTTTAACACTGACCAAACTCCTCTCCCCGGGTTCACAGAGAAGCCACTCTCCTCGTTCTCATCGCCACTCTTCTCTTTCTCCCACCTTCAAGAGCAGAGCAGGCACTCGGCCGTGTTTTACAGCAACGTGGAAAAGCAGGTTCCCCAGAGGTGCCAGAGAACATCAGTATGTCTGTTCCCAAAGAATGATGGAACATGTAAAAATCAACTGGCTGGTTTGTAACAAAAAGCAACGTTCTGGAAGATGCAGGTTACCGCATTTTGCTGCGTTCCCTCTCACCAGAAAGAGCGGCAGCGCCGCTGCTCCCGCGCCCGAGCGGAGAACAGTTAAGGAGCTCATTACACTGCTGTGTTCCTGTTGCTGGTTGGACGTAAAATGAAGTTAAACCAATGAAGCAAAAATAATCCATTTAATGCTTATGCTACGCGATGCATTTATATGGGGTTTCTGTTGTTGTTGTTACAGTGCTTCTATTCATTCTTACGCTTTAGTGGCTCCACTGCAATTTATCAGCCTGCAGTGGAAAATACCTGGCACCTACTTAAAATGCATGGAGCTAGCAATAAAATTAACCTTGTGGCAATTGTTTTCCCACATGTTTGATAGACCAATGTCAGCTCATCTGTTAGAAGGAAATAAAAAAGTCAAGCCTAAATGTACAAAAAATTATGATGGAAGCCTTAAATAAAGCAAGGGTAATGCAAGTTTATTGAGTCAAAAATCAATCAATCAATGAGCGAGTGGATTAGGAGCACCTCATAAGCCCCAAAGAAATAATTTGCCCAAACAGTGGGATTTAACGGTAGAGGACCAAATTCCAACACTTTTAGGAAGTAAGTAATGAAAAATCAATTCAAAAGGAAAAACAGATCAAGAACCCTGGATTCTGACATGCCGACACATTTATTGCTGAATACCATTTCTTGGCTGACCCGAAAACTTCGGAAGGTGTTTATTTACTTTCAACACCTTCCAGAGATCAATATTTTTAATTTGGATCCGAGTTATTATTTTTCACATCACAGCATCGGGGAGCAGAGTAAAGTGGCTCATATTTTAGTGCTAAAAAGATCGATATGACAGTTTCACCTTCACGGCAGCCCCCCGCCGCCGCCCGGGTGCACATCATAACACCCCGCAGGGGGGTGCGGTGCCACGGCGCGGGGAGCAGGTCATCACCCAGCCCGCCAGCCAGACAGCCCATGATTTAGCTGATCGTGAAGGGCCCGGTGCCCTTAGAAAACCAATCTTGTTTCTCTCACTTTATCAGGCCTGTCTTTTATCCGGCGTACAGGAAGGGGGAGGGGGCAGGAGGAGAGAGAAGAGAAAAAGAGGGAGGGAAGGAGAAGAGCAAAAGACAATCAGTTTCATAAAGCGGATTACGTCCCTCATCGTAAATGCATCCATTCGTTTTTACCTCCCTTGAACCGGGGCACATCTGTAATCGATAATTAATTTTCCATACATTTCAAAATATTGTTCAGGAGGCTGGAAGGGGCCAAGCGCGCCGGGGAGGGCAGGAGGGAGGATCTCCTGCGGTACGAGGCTCCGGTGGCTCTATTGATCGCCGCTGCTGGGGCTGATGGAGGCAGGCCGGGAGAATTATGGACCCGGCTGGTGGACCGCTGCCCTGACATCTCTTTCACTGCAGCAGTTTAAGGATGAGAGACAAGGGAAACGGCAGGTACTGCGCCCTGCCTTGTCACAGCTGACTTCACTCCGGGCTGAATTTAGCGACCTCCTTCCCACTGTTACGTACTGGCTCCAAAGGCACTTTTGACATACGCTCTTGGGGCTTCACAGTTCCCTCTCTCGCCAGCATTCCCCCTTCCAGGGGAAGCTGACTGCGGTGCTGCACGACCACTAAATTATCACCACCGCTGCGGGATTTGCCGTACGCAAGTCAGCGACATGGAGGTCGGGGAAGGGACGTATGTGGCATGAGGACATGTCTGTGGGGCTGGCAGCCAGCAGGGCTTGGAAGACTCCGTCTTACCTAGACACGTTAAGCACGGCACGGGAAGCTGCTCCCGGCAGACTACGCTGCAATTCTGGACCGAGTATTCTCATCATCAGGGAACCACAACTCCAACCCATGAACTAACTGCACACCTCCGAGTGGCTCCTTAACACCACGTTTATGTCTATCCCCAGCAAGTCACTGGTGTTACCATCACAGAGCTGTTATTTGCCATTTAGTGCAGTTATCAGTTCCTTAAAGGGAGGGCTCGTGTGAAACTAGGGTTTGGGGTACCAAAATGGGAAAAGTATCTACAAGCATTTATGGGGAGATCTTACACTTTCTTCTTAACGTGTCCTAGAAAACACAGAGGAAATACAGATGGGCTGCTCAGAGGAATGCATTCTTTTCTTAGCACAATTAATAGCTCACACTCTTAATTGCCTTCATGAAGTCCTATGCTTGGAAGAGTAATAAATGGTTGTCATCCTCCTGGGGTATGCTCCAGAATACTAACTGAAAAGTAAATGCAGGACTATTTCTCCAAATTATGTATCAGAGCTAAAGGTCATAGGAAAGGAGCAGCATTATGTAATGACATTAACTGAAAGCCAGGCAGCTCCTGGCTTGCTGACAGCAGCACTGCAAAGTCAGGATAAGGAGACTTCCTGGGACTCACGGGGACGCGCGCCATCGAGCACACAGCCCTCGCGATACGCCTCTGCTGTGGCAAGATGGACAGACGCCTGCTTCTAACTCCACATCCCAAAGGGGAAGGGTGGAGAATGGTGGCCAGCTAACCAAGGATACAAACGTACGGGGGTCATCCGTGCTTTTGTGACACCGCTTGCAAGAAGCGGTCCTTGGATGTCGCTGCAAAGCATCCCATTTCCCATTTAATTCTTGGCAACTCAGTACAACATTCTTGGTTTATTGCTGTCAGTCAGAAACCAGAGCCCCAATTGCAAAAACCTCAGCTTTAGATCCGGGTCAAAGAATGAGATTTTTAACCACATTAGTATTAGAAATTCAGAAAAGAAATACTTCAAAGCCCAGCCTAGGCTAGCCATCGAATCCTGGCACTCTCTTGGGCTATCTGGAAGTCCGTCAGGAGGGCTGCAGAGAACAGCTTCATGAGTTGGTATCTCCTACTTGAGAGGAAGGCTGAAGTCTAAGGACAGGTCCAAGGGCCCCCTGACCAACGGACAGGCTTGGAGGGAGACACACACCTTGGACAGTACTCTCCAGACTTCTCCACCCCACTGTCCTGGCTGAGGAACATCCTTCCCACCCAGCCAGTATCAAGATGTACCCTTTTACCTGCTTGTGAACACCCGCTTCCCTCTGCAAAGATTTACAGATGCTTTGCAAGTGTTATTTTCTTGGCTCACAGTTAAAGGGAAAAAAAAAGTAGACCTCTAGTGCATTAGCAATGACAGGGAATGCTTGCCAAGTGACGTCGCCTCCAGCTCTGCAACCTGGTTGAGGATCTGTTGGGACTCACAGCTCGGTGCAGCCAGGCTGCCTGCAGAGCAGAGGGACCAAAAGCACTGGGATGCAGCAGGAAGCTGCAAATCTCGGGATGCCTGAAAAACCTGAGGGCCCGGATTCACTCCAGACCAAAATAATGCTGAGACCTGAGACTGCCCTTAAGGTCCTGTATGCAAAGTACCCTGTGGTCTCCTTCCCATCACCTCCGGGTGGTTCTGCTTAAATGGAGGAGAATTCTCAGATGCAGATGTCTCACTGGAAGCCTGAACCTCCTCTGTGCCAACCTGGACCACCTTTGCTGAGAAGACTGGTGTGCAGCATGTACGCATCTGCTGGCCTAGGGGCCCCTTCTGTCTGTCTGAGAACTGGCCGGGAAGCAGGCAGAGGTCATCCCAAGTGTGGAGCTCAGCCTCTGCAGGAACCAAATGCCAGGCAGCAGTTCCCACCGTCTGCTCAGTCCTTAGTAATATATGCTCTTGGTCCTCCTGAAGCTTTGAGCCTATTGTGACTTTCTAAGGCTACAGAAAACCACGGCTAAAATATTTTCCAGACATCCAATAAACATGATACCCAGCCAAAGATGTTTTAGGGGAAGCCAACAAGTGCATCAGGCAGTACATGAAATGGAAGTTTCTTGGACTTAGAAAACTCCTGGTAAACAACAAAGAGGAGGAATGGCTATCCAACTGAAGAATTCTTGCCAGGTTCTGACCTAATGGACATCACAGCCGTGGGTAAGATGCCCTGAGTTACTGTTCTCAAGGCTGCTTGTAGAAGTTGCTCTTTCTTCTCTTTTATCACCTCTCCTGCCTTCATTTCTCCTTACAGTTGTTACAGTACTAGCTACTGCTGCGTGTCCTCTCGCAGGCACCTCTCCTCACGCCGCAGTTTAAGCAGGGATGATGGCAATGAGCCCCGTGTGCGCGCTCTCCTAACTTCCAACTGCATGGGAACTGCGTGCAAACACAACGCAAGCCTACGTACAACAGCAGCAGGGACAACAGATGTACTCTGCTCCCGCTGACATCAGTTCACACTGTCACATGCACCTGCAGCCTACAAGAGATACAGGTCTCTGTCGGAAACCCGTCTTCAAACCTCCATCCAAGCCACTGGCTGCCATCAAAGAAGATCCCATTTCTTTGCATATATATGTACATAAATTACTTTACATATATTATTATATCAGTGGTGGTAGCCTATCAGTGAATTCTAAATACATAATGCAAGGTAACAAACCTGAGAGCAGAGGCAACCATCGACACTGTTTTAGGGACGATGGGGACAAGGCAGAGAGCTCAGGCAACCTGCTGACTGACACAAAACAGTTTACTTAAGCTTGTATTTTCAAAGTATTCTAATTTTTTACTTCAGATCTTCCGCACCCTTCCAAGCCCACTGAAGTTACTTTTTTTTCCTCCCATCCCTCAAAAAATCCTACGTACAGAAGAACAACCCATGCCTGCCTGGAGGAATTACTACACAAAAGTAATGTGCAGCAAGGCAGCTGTTCTGCCTTCAGTCCTTCCATAGAAAATAGCAGCTTACAAGTAAATTTCTTCCTCTCTTCCTTCCCCATACACCTTTGAGGCTTCCAACATACACAGAGTACTCTCCCACTACAGTCAAGAGAGAAACAGAGGTACCACCAGAAGGTGGTCCTGGCTCCTCTGCCTGGAGAGAGTCTATGGAGAACGGGTAGAAGTCCAAGGTAAGGTCTACATCTAATTAAGCAGTTGGTGTGAAAGCTCAAGTGCAAAGATTTACACCCTCTGTTCCTATGGCAGCAAGTGCCAGGCAGCCAGTATACTGTAAATTCACTCTCACTGATAAGCAAAGTTAATTCCAGTTTTAAAGCCATTAGCAGTTCAGCAATATTTCAGTTTCGTGGTAGACAGCTGGGAATGTGGTAAAGCAAGAGCTGAAACAGAGGTGCATAACTGCCCCCTCCATCCTTATTTCGATATTATGTTGTCATTTTTCTGCTGGTTTTGGAGGAAATGTAGTTTCCCAATTCTAAAAGCACAGCTACGG
Source organism: Chloroceryle aenea (assembly GCA_013399075.1). Classification (NCBI taxonomy): domain Eukaryota; kingdom Metazoa; phylum Chordata; class Aves; order Coraciiformes; family Cerylidae; genus Chloroceryle; species Chloroceryle aenea. Next base: position 24,737 of record VWZY01004750.1, read on the forward strand.
TAGAAGAAATGCCCTGCTAGATATCCAGAATACCTTAATACCTTTCCAGTGTTACTCAGTGCTTGATTTTCATCCCACCTTAAACCCTCCCCGCTGCGCACGTGCAGGTCCTCCAGTGTATGGTCTGCCCTCGTGCACCGCATGAACCAGGGGTTGGGCTGCAGCTTGCTTTGAGAAGTGGTGCATCAGGAGAAGACACTGGTGCAGCCTGGCAGCGCTCGCATGGTGCGGGTGGATCTCGGGGGGTTTGGGTGAGACGATTCCGTGAAGCCCCAACCACCAGGCAGGGGCTGCATGGTGCTCGAGGAACAAAAGGTTAGGACACACTGAGGTGTTTTTCCTCTTTTTTAAGGGACACATCAACTGCACCAGGATCCGCAGCTGGTGCAGTTGGTTCCTTCCATGGAACTTGGTGGTTTTCAACCTTTGACCCGGTAACCGGGTATCACGGAGACAGGACGCCCCGAAATGATGGAACGCTGCAGAAACTGTTATTCAAAAGGCAATTTGCATAAGAGAGGACTGTAAGTAATAGCAATATTTAACTGAGGGATTTATCACTGCAGCTGCTTTCACAACAAAATGAGTCAATACAGAAATACTCCATCTTTTTTGGAGACCTTTTCAGAAATTCAAGACAGTTCAGGTTGCAGCCTTTTGAGTCTGAGACTAATAAGCCATTATTGTAACTGGCCAACATAGACACAAATTCCTCCACAAAACACTGGGGTTATTTTGTTAGTTCAGTGGTTTTGTCAGTGGGCTTTGTGTTTGTTTGGGGTTTTTTGTTTGTTTTGCTTTTTAAATATTAAAGTTATCCTTTAATTTGTCTTCTCCCACCCTCAAGGTCCACAGATTTCTCAATCATTACCACTTTGTTTCTGACATTTCCTTGTATCCCAGCACGGTGGGGGTTGGCAGGGCCCTCTGGGGATGCTCTGGTGCCAACCCTGCTCCACCCATCAGGGGCACCCAGAGCAAGGGGCCCAGCAGCGCAGGGTCCAGGGGGGTTGGGAATCTCTCCAGAGCAGGAGACTCCACAGCCTCTCTGGGCAGCCTGGGCCAGGCTCTGACACCCACACCACACATCACCCCTCCATTTATACTTTTTTCCTTACACTATTTTTGCATCTGTAGTGCAAACCCGATAACTGCCCACTCAGTGACCCACAGGGGTCAAACCACAAACTATAAACTTTTAATACAAAGACCACCCAAGTTCTTGTGCCCTATTTCCCCCAACTCCCACACAGTGAGTGGTACCTCTGAACACATGCTCCTTCAGCCTGCTCCCACAGACACAGCCCAGTCCAGTACTGGTGAGCAGGAGGACCTGCACACCTACCCCTCCTCACAAATACATTCAAGATGAGGCTTAATACTGTACAACACAGATTTACACTGTCCGTCACCTTTCTATTGCCAGATGTTCCTTCTTGGATGTACAGAGGCACTTCCTGACGAACAAAGCTTTGCTCTTTTATTGTCTCTGTTACTGGGAAGGATCTGAAGCTGGTCTGTGTTCTCCAATCCCTAGCACCCTGGGTGATACCAACAACCACCAGCACTGCAGCCCCAGCCTCAACTCCCACCGGGCAGGGAGGGCCAGAGGAAGCCTTGGTCTGCGAAGGATCAATGGGTACTGGGGTGTAACTCCAGTCAGTTGCAGGATGAGTGGTAAGGGTTATTTTATATCATTCAGAAATCAGATTTATCCCTTCCACCCCCCAGTAAAATCTCCTCTTTATCTGGAAAAGGCCAGGAAAATGAAACCAACCCAAAACTCTTCTACACTTTAATATTGCACAACCAAGGGAAGGGAACTGGTAACAACACATCCCTCCCCAGCCTGGACTTCTGCTACCAGCTCTAGAGACCTGGCATTCCTCCCGTTCATTCCAAGAGAAAAAGCTTAAAGCCTAAGCAATTTTTGCTATTTATATTAATATAATTACTACAAAATTAGCAATCTGCATCCAGGGTAAAGGGAAGAATTGTGACAACAAAGAAGTTCCTGACACAGTGAGCCACTTAGACAACAGCAGTATTTGAAATTGTTTGGACAGAAGCAGCAGACTCTTCGCCAGACTTCATGAGCAAAAATCACTAAATTTGTCAAAATGACTAAACCCCACATTTCCATCTTTTCCTCTTTTGTTTTATATGCTTTGCATGTCAGACAAATTATCAGGAAAATACTCCTTGTGTGACATTTCATTGCTTAATGCTTTACTGGTGCAGTAAAACAAGACAACTGCTGAAATTATAGGAAAATAAATTTGTAATTTCTTCCTCATTTAGCCATTTTTGAAGCTCGTGTATAGGAAAGTCATTAATGTTATGTCCTCCTATTGATGTTCCAAGCCTTTCAAGGGATAACTAATGTTTTTTCTATACTCTTCCATGTGGCCAGTTAAATTAGACACATTATTTCTGTGCTGTTAGAGAACACTGATCAATAGACACTTGGAAGCCCTCTAAAACTGAGTGGAAACGCTTCCTCAGTGTCAAGGGTTCTAGTTCGGGTCGGTACCTTGCAAACACTGTAAACTGAAGAGAGGAGCAAGCGCGTGCCCCTGGCACCTCGATACCAGCATCACGAGCCCTGAACCTTAGCTCCTCTTTACAAGTACCACAGGACACTGAGGACATGGTGGGGGTTCCACAGCAGGAGATGCCGCTGCCTCGTCGTCAGTACCAGGCCTTTCTTAACCATCTTTTCCCACTGGGAATTACTCCACTGCCTAAACCCCTCCAGCCCTGCCTGCTGAGCACAGCTCAACTTCACCAAGAACCGCGCAGCTTTTTGTTCATCTTTCTTCCCTGTGGAAAGTGGGCTGCCTACTGCCTTTTCACATCGAGTAGCATTTTGAGGTCCTGACTAGGTAGTGTAAAACAACAGCTCTTTCCTCCTGTCCATTTGTTTTCAGCTGTGAAAACCCAGGTGTGTTTCTGAGCCTTTCTGAAGCGTAGAGCTGGAAAGCTGTGCAGCGAAACCCGCCTGCCCCGTGACGTTCATGGGCGGGCAGCGAGCAGACTCCTGCATTGCTTTCTTTCCAGCTATGAATGCTGCATTATAACATTACTTCAAACACTAAGAAACCCATTAGTTTATATCAGTAAATAGCATACATATTATTTCTTTTAGAGTCACACTGCTCTTATTTAAGAATTAATTCAATGCCTCAGACAAACACATTAGCGAGTTCCTTAAACATCATTTCATAATTTTGTAAGCAATTATTTTCACATTTTCCAACCTCACATCTTTTCTTGGAAGCCAGAGCTGTTCCAAATCAAACATTTTGTTTGCACAAACAAAATTCCTCACACGCATTACTTGAAAAGGGCTGTTAATAAAATTGTGGCACTGCTACAGCAACGTATAAATAGTCCTGCCTTCAGCCCTACTGCCTATAAATGCAAACAATCCAATTGCCCCATATCTTGACATTTTATTTTTCCATAGAAAAGCAAAACCTGGCAACTGTGCCCCCAGATTTATAAAGCAGACCTAGGTGGGGCTTTGCAAACTTCAAATTAAAGCATTTACTCTATTATTTGTGCTGCATCTTCAATTACTGCAGCACCAACACCATGTCTTGTTACTGTTCCTCCTGTTCCATTACACATTCAACATCCTCCCGAGCGCTCGGGGAACCTTTACACAGAACGCCCTCAGTCCCCCAGCCCTGAGCACACTCCTGGCTGGCAGCAGAAGGGCAGGGGCAGNGGCGGGCCTTCGGATGCTGGGGACAAGGCAGGGCTGCCAGGCAATGCCTCTGCAGGCAGAAGAGAAGGTGGGGTGGATTCCCGTGCCTCAGAAGAGAAGGTTAGCTCGTGTACATACCTTTATAGCACTGAAATGCTCAGCACCGTCTGTTCAGCAGCTGCGGGGAAGGCAGCCGCGTACCCGTGCACTTAGAGCGAGCAGCTGCTGGAGGAGCGGTACTGGGAGAAGTTATCAACCAGCAGCCACAGGCCACTGGTGGGTGAGCTGCTAACAATGGGCACAGAGCAGTGCTCTGCTCCCCTTTCT
>VWZY01004761.1:12969-23039 GCA_013399075.1 Chloroceryle aenea
CTCTCTTATGAGGAAAGACTGAGGGAGCTGGGGCTCTTTAGCTTGGAGAAAAGGAAACTGAGGGGAGACCTCATCAATGTTTATAAATACATAAAGGGTGAGTGCCAGGAGGATGGAGCCAGGCTCTTCTCAGTGATGCCTAATGACAGGATAAGGGGCAATGGGTGGAAGCTGAAGCATAGAAAGTTCCACTTAAACATGAGGAGAAACTTTTTCACTGTGAGCGTGACAGAGCACTGGAACAGGCTGCCCAGGGGGGTTGTGGAGTCTCCCTCTCTGGAGATGTTCAAGACCCGCCTCGATGCTTCCTGTGTGATCTGGTATAAGTGTTCCTACTCTGGAAAGGGGTCTGGACTGGATGATCTTTTGAATTCCCTTCCAGCCCCTGACATTCTGTGATTCTGTGTTTTTGTGATTAGGCACAATGAAGAAACCTCAGGAATACTTTACATGTATTTAGAATTCCGAACTCACCATCGTTGTCAAATGTCACAAGTATACATGATACTATAGCTTATTATCGTTTGATTAAAAATAAAAAATACTTAGAGCAAAAGAAAACTAGACAATAAAATAATGTAATTTTAACATACTTTTTAAGTTAAATATAAAAATCATACTCTTTTTGTTACAAATTATTCTTCTAACATGTAGGCCACAAAGACACTGTATCTCCATTTCAGTCCTATTTGCGGTTCCCTGTTGCTGGCCTGCTAGTGTCTGAATGAAGTACTTATCTCAAAAGTAAACCAAAATAGCAATATCTGATTTTTAACTTTACAATCCCTAAAACTTTGAAAAACAACAAACATATTATCAATTCAAACTAAACTCAAAAACCACAGTTGTATTTATGGAAGCTGACTTTAAGAGACAGATTTTTGTTTTTTAATTATTCAGTCTTTGTCCTGATACTACTTTTTTCTCACCTATTACAAACAAAGAAAACATCCCTTTATAGAAAATATAAAACTTATTTGTTGAAAGCATGTAAATAAACAAATACATACACATATGGAGAATATGTGGTATAAGTATATATCACTGTCCCATAAATAATTTGTGACAACAAATAATGAAGTATTTTTTTCTCAGTAAAAATATAAGAATTGAGGGAATACTGCTTCATTTCTTCCTCAGATATATCCAGTCTTCAACTCTAATCATGTTCATGTAACAAATGACACAGATTGACATATATAATTTCTGCCTCACTTGTATGCCTTAGATGGCAGATTTTCTGAAATATTTTTTTTATACAACAATAATAAGCAACCGTTTATAACAGACATATATTTCACACTGGTATTGTAATATATTTGTGACTGCCTTACTCCCCTAATGTAACAATCCAGCTGACTAGCTTACTCTCCAGTACTATCCAGATAGGTTCTGGACATAATCTATTGATCTTTCGAGGGGTGGGGGGAGTACTGTTGATATTGCTCAGATTCCCATACATAACATTCCAGTGTTCAAGTTCTGAACCTATGTTTATATCATATCTAACACTGAATTGCCTTGATTATTTTCCAAGGGGAAAAAAAGAGTTTAGCTCCAAAAGACTAGAAAACTAGGACAGTGAGGGTGTATAATTATTTGCTATAAACTATGGGGTAAACACTGAGGAATGAAAAAAACTAATTAAGCCAAAGGACAATGCTGACACAAGAGCACAGGCTTATAAAATTGTCATGAATCAACTTAAAATTGAAATTAGATCAAAGTTTCTAATCATTAGAAGAGTAAGATTAAGGACTAGCCTTTCAATTACAGTAATAGAGGAATAAAGTCTAGTTAGTTTTAAAATGGAGCTGAGAGAAATGCTGCCAAGTTGCCTGAAATAGCAGAATCCTAAATCCAATGTTCATGTAAGTTTCTCCTAGTTAATATGTCTGTAAATTGTCTTGGTTTATACGTCACTACTCAGTCCATCAATTGGTGACAGTTTAGAAAGGTACATCATACCTCCCTTTAGAATTAGGCATTTAAGTGTTGGTTCTTAGAAAAGGAATTTCATGTAGATCCCACATAAAGTGTAAAATCAGTTCTGTTTTTCTTGAAGTTATATAAAAAAAAATAGCAACTGAATTCAGTACTACAGGGGTAAGCCTGAAATACTGATTGTCTGTCACTCCATATACACAATCTTAGATTGTTTATAAAAGGATGACTCCTATGGATTCCAAGAAAGCTGAATAAAAGTTCATTACACTTCCTGTATTTATGCTGATGAACACCCTGAAATATTCCTGCTATTGTAGTATTAAAATAACTAGAAAAGAATTGGGTTCTTTTTGTGTTCTTTATTGTGTTGGTTTTTTTCATCCTTTCAGTAATAATGTACATGTGAAATTTAATTTAGATACAATTGACATAATTATGTTTGGCACATAATACTTAGAAAGAAAGGCAACTATGGTACTGAAAGTGTGTTTTACACAGCTTCTAGAAATCAACAAGACAAATGGATGAAAACAAAAGAAAAATAGAAATATATGGACACTTATAAGTATCTCTGGTACTATTCTTGCTACTGAAAAGCTATATTTGATTCTACTGCAGTTTATTGCAGATGATTAAAGGCTACCCTTGACAGTATTGATTGAAATTCCACTATCTGGCAGAACTCTGCAACATAGATCAGATCTGGATGGATAAATCAATCTCTATGTAGTTCATACTTCTATTTAGCTGACATTGCATACATTTATAATTATTTCTATCCTGTTTTGTATGACAATTTTCCTTATAAAGTTTTATTAATATACTATAATTGATTTATGTACCTTCTCCAAATTCAGTGAACTTTTTGAAAGAATTCTCAGTTTTTCAGAACAGGTCTTGCAAGACCAGAGTTTCAAAGACATATGGAAATGGAATCTTACGTTCCCAGAAGTGCTCACATCATATCATGGAAACAGAATTGTCAGGGTTGGAANCCTCATAGCACTTCTCTGGACATGTTCCAGCACATCCATATCTCTCTTGCAATAGAGGCTCCAGAGCTGGACACAGTACTCCAGGTGAGGTCTCATGAGAGTGGAGTAGAGGGGGAGAATCACCTCCTTCGACCTGCTGGCCATGCTTCTCTTGATGCAGTCCAGGATACAATTGGTTTTCTGGGCTGCAAGAGCACACTGATGGCTCATGTTGAGCCATCCATCTACACAAATCTCTTCATGAGACCAATCAGCAAAAGTAATAGGAAGGATCCTGTTTAATCAACCATAATTAAATAAGGCAATTCACCTTTACATTGAAGACTTGAAATCATGCGCCATAGAAAGTAATTTTTCAAGGAGCGCTTGCCAAATTGTATTTCTTGAAAAAATAAACACCTTCACTTTCTTTTGCAGGCCTCTTTCTGTCATGCTATTAAGATCTTTATGCCTCTTCACAAACAGAGCATGCACATACTGCTGAACAGCAGTTCAAAACACTGATCAAACAGCCCTTAATTAAGTGAGGCCCACCAAATGCAACACTTACCAGACTCGGTGAAAGCAGTTTGTGTAGACTCAAGATGATGCCCTAAACTCACACAGCCACAATAACTTTTACTGTACTGTCATTAAAAATTTATGACTCAGGTAAAAGTAAAAAACTAAAAAGAGACTCATGATTCTTTATATATATATATTTATCACCAACACTTGAAGTAGCTTTTTTCTGTACCTTGCAATAATAGCTAGAGTAGATTTCTCCAGCTTTCAGGCCTTCCGTCAATTATAAGCACTGATATTTCTCTCCAAACCCCATACGGAAGTCTCTTTTCTGTGATGTAACAACAGGTCATAGAGTAGCACCAGGTTTTGCAACTACCGTTTTTTTAAAAACTCTGAATAGAAAAATATCCATGAAATCATCATTAACACTGTGTGGAAATAAGACGCAAATTACAGAGACACGACAATTTGAACTGTATTTCCAAATAGATCAGCATGAGAGGCCAAGAAAACTGAAACAAGCTCCCAGCTGGGAAAACTTGTAATTGCAACCAGCCAGAACAATGAAACTGAGATAGCAAAACCACTAGCAAGGGAAAAAGAAAATTTAAGAGACAAATAAAGGAAGTATTCTCATATGTATGACATGAGCATCAGTAAATATGATGGAAATGTTCATCAGTAGCAGAATGTTAAATTTGCATGAATCAAAATGTAAACAATACAATACAAAACAAAACACATACACACAAAAATAATGTAAATTCACAAACAAAAGCCCAAAGCATCCCGTTACTACAATGTCACCCTCAGGAAATGCAATCAGAAATAATGGTAAGGTTATCACAACAGCAGACTTCATACTGACCCAGGGATTCTATCAATATGCCTATCTGATATGCATATCTATTCCCTTAGCACATGTGGCATTATGATAATGTAATCTAAAAAAATAATACCAATTAAAACAGAAAACAAATGAAACTATGCTATAAATTAATTTCTGAACAAAGATTAGTTCGTACCCGAATACTTTCTGTATACTCACCCATCCAAAAGAATACTGCACACCCTGTTTATTACTGCGATTAATTTACGCTTGTGCTAAAGCTATACAAACAAAATGTTAACAAGAACTCTAGAGCTATGCTACACTTCTATCCTAAAAAAATTAGAAAGTATTTATTCCAAAAGGTGCTCAGCCAGACCAAAAGTTGTGAAACTTAACATTATCATTGGTTGATCTTAAAAATTCCAGACTTTCAGTTTAAATAAGTACACTAGACTACTAATAATTACACAATCTTTCAGTTATCTGCTTTCCCAGATTACACATATCTGGTTCAGAAACACCATGAAAGTCAACAGCTTTATTTCCTTCTGTTTTTAATTAGGTGCCTATTGATTTTATAAGCATAAAAACATTGTCTCTTGAATAATTCTTCCAGTTATACTGCTGAATTGCATAGTCTGGCAAGAAATAGAACCATAAACATTAGAGAACAATTGAAACCATTATTTCATTTTGGTCAAGTAGACACTGAAGGGACTGCTTCTCCAGAGACAGAAGAAATTGCCTTTCAGGCAATGTAAAGCACTTAATTTGCACTTTTAAAGGTGTCAATCATTACAGAAGTAAACTGTAACAAACATTCAGAATAGTAAAAAAGTGTTCTAAAGTAAAAAGTATTCTAATGAGTGGGAAACTGCATTATCAAAAGTTGTGACATTTGCTATTGTAAAGGTCCGCTGAGGCCCAGAAATGGCCAGTAAAAGTGAAGAGTTTGTAATAAAATTGTGATAACAAGGGGTCAAAGAGTCCTGGACCATAGCTGCAGATGGCATACTCAACAGAGTGAAAAGCAAAGGAGAGGGATCACCAACTAGACAGATGAGTTGATAGTTGAAGAGACATTCAGCTGAATACTGTTCTTTAATATACTGCTCAATGAAGAAAAATACCTGAAAAGGAATGTTGAAGAAAGGAGGAGACAAATGAGCAAACAAGAAACTTTAATGCTCTTACCCAGTGTTCTCAAACCACAGCAAGTAAAAATTTTATAGACTATGAGATTACATAGATAATATAGAAATAAAAATAGACTATCAAGCTTTGAATGCTCCTTACACAGTGTTTTCTGAGGTTTTCAAATCCATGGACTCACAGGCCTTGTGATCTGGAAGAGATGAAAAAATGTAATGTTTACATTCATGCTGTGAAGTTTTTCAAACATCAGATCCCCTTTCACTGGGATTTAACTTTCTGAGAATTAATATGGGAAATTATTGTATCCAATCATGACTAACGATTTTAAAGAAATAGAAGCTTATTTGTTCTAAGCTAATTCTAAAGAAAAGCTGATTGATTAATTTATTTATCTTTTTAATAACTTTAGAGAAAATGACCACCATCTTGGTATCAAAATACACTCTGTATTTTTTAATACAGAAATAACAATTCCTAAAAATAGAGAGTTATTTAAAAAGACAACAGCTCTGAAAAAAAACTTTTAGGAAAGAAAGAGAAATAAGTAGAAATAAAGATATCAAAATTATTTGAAAAGATTTCCTCAGAAAGTGTTAGTTACCCAAACAGTAGAACATAAAGAGTTTTAAATCCCTTTTAATTTCTATTTGACTTACAGAAAATAAAAAACAAAACAAAACAAAACAACCCTATAACTTCAAACTAATCTTTGGATTAAATGGTAGTAGGAATTTAGAAGTAGATAATGTCTAAATATATATTATCAATACTACAATAAAAAAATATGTAAAGAAACAATATAAATTTGTAACTGCTTATAATTTATTTGTATAAATATGTAGGTGATAAATCTGAATAAAAAATACAAGACAGTGATTTAGATTATTACCATATGAATCTGTGCAATGACAACTTTAGTGATAAGCTTGTCAATTAGAATAGACCGAAGTCTACTTATTTAATTCATTTTCTCTATCATCTACCTCATTTGCATAATTCATCCAATAGCCTTCATGTATGCAGAATTATATATTCTGTCTCATAAGGATATCTCTGCTTGAAGAATCATTTTGTTTTTTCACACAATGATGAAGCATGTTAAAGCTCAATGGGAAAGAAAACCACAAACACTCATTGAACCAAAACACACAGTGCCAGTTCCCCCATCATAATTATATTTAAGATGAGTACAAAAACATTTGTGCCTCTTCACTCCATTAAAAATACATCATGTTTTGTAATACTAGGTACTGATACTAAGTCTCTTCAAGAAGAGCATTACATGAGTTTTCAGGCTATTTCAGATACAGCCTGAGTAGAACAAAACTAACATTTTATGCCGATGTTTGCCTTTGGACGTCCTCATGGTGGGGTGGGTGGAGTGGTGTATATGCATATGTGTGACTTGGTAAATGTATACAGAATTTTATATATATTTTAATGACACCACCAAGGAATCAGCTGTATTGCAGTGTGTGCTGCCTGTGGCTATTTACAAAGAAACCTTCCAGGCCTCAATAACATGAAAATCTTCTTGAGATGAGCACTGCCATAGCAGTCACTGAACCAGAGAAATTCAATTTGCCTACTGTAAAGTCTCTTTTGTCCTTTACAGAAAGTAATTCAATCCAAAATTACTTGCTAGATTCAGTCACCCTAGTCACGGAAGGGTGTCCAATCCCTGACAGCACAGTGGTGATCATAGGTAGGAACTGCCAGAAGTATTCAGTGTTGTTACTCTATCCAGGCCAGACTTTTCCTCGGGAAGGGTTTGAAGTTCATATTCAGGATTCTCAATTCCAGAAGTTTTTCCCCTCACAGAAATTGTCTGAGCCATGTCAAAACAGCATAACCTCAACATTACATTTAATGCTTAAACTGAATTTTCATTGATATACAAGAAGGAAGAAGATAAATGCAGAAGAAATTTAGACACAATGATGTGTAGGTCTGGATCAAGAAGATTACTCTATTCAACACGGCTACATTTGCAGACAAAAATAAACAAGTGAACGGCAATATATCCATATGTTTTGAGTAGTGTTCCAGGACAGTATTGTGTCATCTGTGTCCTGTGGTGGGTTCATCTGAGCTGGCTGGAACTGTGTCCACCACAAGGCAGCCCCTGGCTCCCCCTCAGGCTGCCAGTGCTTTACCACCTACATCCAATGCAGCTATAAGTATTCCAGTGTTTGTATGCAAAACTATATGTAGACTTATATTCACTGGAAGGTAGGCTTTGTTGTCCTTGACAAGTTCCAAAATCAGAAAGAACCTTCCAGAAATGCTGATCTGAGTTTAAATTAGGCAAATTTGGATGACAGAAAAAAAACCACTTTAGAGAATACTTTTAACCTTTGTGCAATAAGAAGGTCTTCTGAGAAAGTATACTCCTGTATGATTGCACAGATTTCTGTGTCAGAGTAGCTGCAGCCAGTTTGTGTCAGTCTAATCCTGACTTCAATGAACAGACCAAACTCCCACCCTTGGCTGGAATGTCACTTGTATGGAAGATCACTTTTAGGCTCTGAATCTGCAGTGATTCAGTACCACAGGAGTTTATTTTTCTATTTAAATCACCTGGTCCTGTTTTTTTCCTCTGGTGTAGATGACATATCTAACAAGACAGCCTCAGATGTCAGTCTTCAATTTAACATCAGATGTGTGTTTCAAGTGGCTATTGTATTGATGAAAAAAACAATATAACATATAGTTAAAAGTATTTTTTCCTTAAGTAAGAGAATGAGTGGAAAAATATTGAATTACAAAGTTATTCTAGAAACTGTGGTCTTTGTATCACTCCAATAATCTTTTGAAAACAGTTTTGCTTATGTGGTTTTAATGCATCTGTTATACAGTATTTCACCAATTAGTCTTTCCAATTTGTTATCAAAATGCCTTTGGGATTTCAGAGACTCTGAGACCCCATGCTAAAGTTGCACAATTATATACATAAAACACATTTCCTGCTCTAATCTTGCTGGTCATTGACCTCTTCCACTTAACCTTAAAATGTGTTCGTAGTCACTCTTGAAAAATGCCTTGATATCTCTTTATGCATTAAAGCATTTTATGCTTTACCATTTCAGAAAGGTCAGCTAAGATGAGGGGTGTAGTCTTATTTTTCTTGGTTTTCTCTTCTTACATTTAACACTGTTTATTTTATTGTTCCTTTGTGGTTTTATTTTTTTTATTTAATCACTTTTTTTTTTCCTTTTTTAGCAAACATAATCTCATTACAGTGGAATTATGTCGAATTTACTCTATGCTAGAAACTGTCTTCAAAATATTAAATTTTTTTTAGAAATTAACATGCCTTGCTAATGTTATGATGAATACTTGTACTGGTTTTATCCATAAATGTCAGAAAGTTGTCACAACAAATGTTCTCAGCAAGAAGATATCAGCTTTTCCATACATTCTTCCTTTAGTGATGGAAAAAATGTACATATTTGAAGAACAGTTTCTAATGGCTTCTTTTCCATGAATGCTTTTAAGTGTGAAAGAAAAAAATAATGACTTTCTAAAACACCCATAATTCTTGATACTGTATAATCCCTTTTAGTTTAATGTACAGATTTAAAGGCAGAGAATGTGATATACAGACTTGTGTGACAATGAATTACAGCCTGAAATACTGATATTTTTTCTGAATTCATAAAGTACAGCTCTTGGATAACAGAAAAGATGTGTAAGTAATATGAATTTGTAGAAAAAAAATGCTATGAAAGAGGAGAGTATTTGTGATACTAGGATATTAATTGCAAAAATCTCTGTACACATGTATCATGTTATCAAACTTTACAATACAGATGAAAAAGAACATTCTTAACAGGCAGTGAAGACAGAAAAACATCCTGGTTCTTGAAATTAGTCATATTGACTTATATGGAACTTTGTCTGAGGTCTCCTACTCCCCATGAGCCCTCATCTGTGCTGAGGGTTGAGTTTTGCAGTGAATGAACTTTTACGTAGTAAAAGGAAGAGAGCTGAAGCCTTTACCTAGCATGATTAAAGAAGTCCTAGGAATACATTTCTCAGAGACTAAAATGAGTTTAAAGAAAAAAAAGAGCAGACACAAGCACATCAACACATGAAAAATAAATAACAGAACTGTGGGAATAAACAAAACAGTTTCAGCAAATATTAAGTATAACCCATGAAAAAATAATAATAATAAAAAAGAATTTGGTCAAATACCTTCAAATGAAAAACAGAAACAAGAGAAACATTTTTAAATATTGTAGTGATTAATTACATACAAAAAAAAAAATTCAATATATAAAATTGTGGTGGTTTAACTTTGGCTGGACACCAGGTGCCCACCAAGCTGCTCTATCACTTCCCTTCCCCTCCCTGTGGCTCAGCTGAATCAGGGGAAGAATATAAGATGAAACTCATGGGTTAAAACAAAGGCAGTTTAATGAAAAGCAAAGCACGTGTGCGCACATGAAAGCAAAAGAAAACAAGATTCATTCTCTACTTCCCATCTGCAGGTGATGTATGGCCCCTTTTCAGGAAGCAGGCCTCCAAACGCATAGCAATTTCTCGGGAGGACAAGCTAATGNTCTTGGAAGGACAAGCCAATGCCCCCTCTCCTTCTTTTCCTCACTTTTATAGTTCAGTTGACATCA
>VWZY01004763.1:1432-13751 GCA_013399075.1 Chloroceryle aenea
GAAAAAAAAAAGAAAAAAAAAAGAAAAAATAAAAAGGGTGCTTGTTACTTTCTCTGAGTGATTATGGGTGGGAAGTGAGAGTTTGAGAAAGTGCTCCTGCTGCTTTTCAGAGCAACTGCTTTTTCTTGACAATGTGGAAACTCTACTTTGTAAAACACACTGTTGTTATAACTTTCTTATTCAAGCTTGTAAACTGTACTCTGATGACACTTTTGGAGACAGATGTCTAACTTAATTGAATGTTAAGTAGACAGTACAGAAGTAAAGGTGTGGAGTTGAGGATGTAGAAAATTCACTTGAAACAGTGACATTTTCACTGGTGCACTTTTGTTAGTTCCCATTAATTTTTCTTTTCTCCTTGTTTGGTTTTTAAAGATCAGAACAAAACCAGACTTTGGGCCTTTTGTGATGATAAACTATCAGTTTTAAACTTATCAATCATTTTCTAATATAACATGAAAGGGGCAACACAATGAGAATAATCTATAAGAGTAAAGTGTGTTTGCAATTTTTCAAAAAGTTGATGTCTTTTAGGAGAGAAAAAATTGTTTAGATTAAATAAGTGGAGTATAAGTGACAGCAACATTCCCTTCCCCATAACTCAGACTAAACACTTTTGAATGCTGAGCATAACAAAAAAATGCAAATAAACCACAGGGAAAACAAACAAACCAAACAAAAAAACCACAAAAGCAAAACCAAAAAATTCCCCACTTATTATAACATGAATTGATTTTTCTCTGTGTTTTGTAGAAGTGGAAATACTAAGAAAAATATTTTCCTTGCAGTATATCTGTCATAGACAAAGCTAAGGAGTGTTTGCCTTTGAAAGCTTGCTTATAAAAAGCTTCTCATATAATTTTACAATTGAGTGCATTGGTTTCTGAAAGACTGAGACTTGGGATGTTTCTGCTAACTAACTGCTTTTAAGATTTTCTCTTTTTTATTACTGATTACCTATGGGTTTTACTCCATGCAACTTTACTGACATACAGATAAAGTAGCTAACAGTGTGTTGCATTCAGTAGCCAAAAATATCCCAAAGCAGATGTTTCTGTTGTTAGAACAAAGGAGCCACACATACGCTTTGTTTTTACACTTACTACTGTGCCTGCTATTACCTGTTATCCTGAACTGGAGAAATAATTTTTGAGTTGTCCAAAACAAAATGACATATAGACTTAAAATATATATGAAAGTTGATTTTCCTTATTCATATGTATATAAAAAAAACCAACCAAACAAAACATTTAGAAAAAAATTAACTTACACTTCAGGGTTGTTCTCTATTAAAATAATACAGATACTTGCTCTACTTTATAACAGGGCTCTTTCTTGTAATTTTTCTGTGTCTATAGTGTATCCTGTATGATATTTACAGAGACATGTAATGCCTTATAGTAACATTTTGTTTATTTTCTTTTCTGACTTGTGAGGTAATGCCAATTACCTTACTGAAAACTTCAGATATTCTTCATTAATATTTGATATGCCCACATAACCTGAGGTTTATCTTTCAGATTTTATACAAGTTTAATGAGAAATATTTTCAGTGAAAGTGGTTTGTCTCAGTAAAAAAAATAGTATAAATGTTCACTCTAAATGTTTGATCCATTATTTTTGACTGTTTTGTTATGTTTTCTTATTTTCAAAGCATTCAATATATAATTAACAAATGAGTGGCTGTTTATATTTCTCCTGCCAGTAGTTTTCAAAATTGGACAAACAGTGTTTCTGAGTGTTTAGGCTTTGACATCAGTTCAGTGTAACTGATCACTAAGCTCAATTTTAATCATAAATCTTATATCAGTATCTCTTCATAACTGATTTATGTGTTCACTGTGCATCTTAACATTTATAAAATGCTTACATTTATTTATTTATTTTCCAGCATTAATTAAGGAAGCTTTTGACGTTTGCATGTACTGTCATACTACTACTATTGCTGTGTTCTGAATTGTGTAAGTTTGCCATTGCACAGAAAATTGGTATTTTCATATGAGGAATTTTTTTGTAGGTTTATATTAATGGTCTAGTTCAGTAAAAGTGGACTTATTCTGTGTCTAATTATTTTTGCTATAGCTATATCTTTGTTAGTAGAAAAAAGTATCCTATATTCATCTGTTCTTCAGTTGGTGTTAACATGATTTTGTGTGACTTGCACATGGATAGCCACAGCAAAACCTTTTCACACTATGCTGCATTTACAACATAAATAGACTAAGTGTTCTTAATGGGTCATTCTTCTACAGGAGATATCTTTCACTTTTCTTTGGGTTATGCAGAAGCCAAGACAATGTTGGTAGGTTCCTAAGAAGTATACTTTCACATGCCTTGTGAACTGCCAGCGGTTTTGATGTTGAACAGACTTAGAAGCTGGGAATGTTTACTAACTTAAAAAAACAAGGTAGCCTTAAGGTTTAGGCAGAGGTATGCTCAGAAGATAGGCACAACCTGACAGTTTTGGAGATAACTTAGAATGGCTTTTAAGGGTTAATGTCTTTAATGGTCCTGCTGCATGAAAGTATGAGCTGGGTGGGAGTTTTTAACCCTATTACACTGTATAAGTGACAGTTCACCTCAGTGAGGTGAAATGAGAATGACAGTTTTGTTCTGTTTTCACCACCAATATCTGTTGTTTCTTTGCTGCTGTTGTGACTTAAAGGCAGTAGAAGAACATACCTCTAGTTGCTGGCTGTTAGACATACTTAGGAAGAACAAATGCATCGGTAGGAATTCTGAGGTGTTATATATCATTTTTATGGTAATGAGTTTTGTTTCAACCTGTGATCTTTTTATTGGAGATATTATGATAATTCAGAAACCACTGATGCCTACTGCAGTAATAATCTCTCAGATTTCTTCTCTCTGAAATTAAAATGGTGCCTCTGGATGCTACTGATACAATCTGTTTGGTGGCATGTCTATGTGTTTATGAGTTTCTGAGAGATGAACAGGAAGGAGTTGTTCAGAGAAGCACAGCTTTTCATCTAATACATCAGATATAGCCCGTGTCCATTTCAAAATCTTAGGTATACATATTTTCAGTGTTGTTAATAGATATATTAGGAATAAATTACCAGAAGCATTAAAATGCTTTGTTTTTCTAACTATTTTTTAAGTATTATGCCATAAAGGGAATTTTCTGTGTCTTTTCTTCAGGAAGGGATTTTCCATGTTTTGGTTTCTGCTTGTTTATTTTCTTTTGTCTTCCTTGCATTCTTCCTTGCTCTCAATCTCTCATTTTTCCATGTGTTCCACTGCACTATTCCTGTCACACCTGTCACGTGCATTGCCACAAGGTCTCCTTCTCGCAGGCATGTGTTCTCTCTCTCTCTCAAGCACATGGTCATTCATGTGTTCGTTCTCTTTGCTCATGCTCTTATTCTCTCTTGCTTGCTCATTCCTAAATGATCACCTTTTCCTCTCGCTCTCACCTTCAGTTCCTCTCACTCTCTCACTCTCTCCTGTCTGTTGACTCTCACTCCCTTTCTCACTCATGTTCTTGTGCTCTCATTCTCTTTCACTTGTGCAGTGTGTCTCTGTGTCTCTCTTTGTCTCTTTTCTCACTCCTCTCAAACTTAAAGGATCTTATATTTTTTCTTGGGAAAATATGTCCTTTTTGCTACCCAGCAAGTGGTCAGGGATTAGTGATGCAAGATAGTTCGAACACCGGTGATAGTACTGCTTTATGAACCTTAACTTGAATTGGAGGTGAGTCGTTTGTGTTTGTTTTTTTTTTATTTNTTGAAGGCAAGAGAGTTTGGAGAGAGGGGAGAGAAGCTCATTTAGCAGCCCTGGTAGACATAGGAATCACAGTACCAATCAATCAACACACATGCTTTCCCACTTAGACTCCCCTGTGACCTTGAAGAGTGTGACAAATGACTTAGAGGACAGAATAGACAGAAGGTTTGCGATAAACCAAAAAATATGTTGTTCTGGATGATGAAGAAAAATAAAAATGAAGAGTGAGGGTAGATATATATTTGGTTTGAACAAGACTCAATAAATTCTGTAACTACCTTTCACTCTGCTGGCTGTGGTTAGACGAGCTTACTGTCATGGTAATCAAGACTTCTTCAGTAAACCTCACTGCAATGTTTACAGTACTTTTTTGTGCAGTATTGCAGTACTTTATGTCTCTGAGCCCTCAGCTGTGGCTGGAGGTTATAGCAGTTATAGATAACAGATTCCAGAGGCAACATAACTCATCAAATTCATGTTGAGGGAAAATAATCAGCAGAGTGATTCACTTAACCTGGATTGACTTGACTCATTCTGAAACCTACAGCATGTTAACTCAGTCATGAGAAGGTTATTGTTAATCATAAACATTTGATACATTACTAAGCACAGCAACTTACAGTCTGGCTGTAGATACACTTTCAGCAGATTTAAAAATATAATTTTTACATACATTACATATATATTTATAAAAAAAAAGCTTGCTAGCTCCAACTGTTTTATGTATTTATAATATATTTATGTATCTAGTGCACTATGGGAGAAGGGATGCATTTTCTTGCACCCGCCAATGTGTATCTAGTCTTAGCAGAAAACAATGCTAGCAGAAAGATATCTTTTGCCCCATTATTCATTTTTTGTGTCTCCTTCAGAATGCACATTGGCATTTTCATTACTGATTCCTACCCATTCTATTTTTCTGTAGGTCCTTTGACCCTTGTCAACACAACTATCTGTGTTCATCCCATGTTAAGCCCCTAGTAACAGCAATCAATATCACACATTTCAGCCAGCCAAACCATTGAGACTCCTGGTTCTACACTTAGATTCCTCTTCTTTGCAGCTCGATGAAAACAGTAGTGACTGTCCTATTGAAACAGACTGCAAAATATACATGAGAGATCAGTAATGCTTGTTCTCCATCATTATCATTGCATTCAAATCCATACAGGCCATAATATTTCTAATCTTAATGCCAAAGTTTAGAGAGAGTTTAGAAAACAATTTCAATTCCAACTTTCTTTCTCTGGGAAAAAAAGAGGTCTATTTGGAGAGTACATTTTTTTTCTAATGGCAGGCTATACTTCTCAATGCAGAGAAAGGTATTTTGGTTCATTAAGTTCAGGGTCAGTACTTGTAAACTGACGGCTAAATGTGTTTGGGGAAGTAAGCATTAAAGTGTCATCAACCTTCTAATGATATTGAAGCTGGTCAGATTTACTGGTAAAATGCCCAGATCTCCCTTCCAGCAGCCATAATCCGGTGTATGTCTGATGTTTTAGAGTGCCATAATTGCAAATCAGAAAAAAAATGAAGCATTATCTTGCAGAGAGTTGAAATAACTTAGAGGAATATAATACCGTTTAAGGAGGAGCAAATTACAATCATTATAAGGTCCTACAAAATGACAGGAGAAAGAAGTCTGTTACTGTTTCAAAAGACTTGTGTTAAATTTACCAACACGGGATGTGCTATCAGAGAGCAGCAGATACATATCAGGAAAAAAATCAGAAAGTTAGTTGTTCCTGGAGCAGGAGGTCAACAATCCATTTCTGTAGAACAATTAATATATTCAGCACCTTTCTGAATGTAATTCTGTTTTGAAAGTATTAGTCTCTTTTCCCTCAACAGATTTAGCTGCAGTTTTTATTCAGGTAAAGCCAAATTGGTACTATGTAACTTTTCTGCCCACTCATCCCGTCATTTGCTCTAATGAAGGCCTTCAGAGTGGTTCTGACAATGGAAAATGACAGACAAATGGGATTACAGATTAGTTTGAGGTTAAAAAAAAATCAAAAAATTCAGAAAATGATTTAGGTTGTAAGCCATAAAGTAGGAATTGTATTTACTAGATGCTATTCTCCATTAATATGTATAACTGTTCAGAAGTGTAGAAAGAAGACTTTAATACTCTGTAGCTTTCTAGTAGATGTTTCAAATTCAAGACATCTTACCTGACTATACCACAAAGCCATTAAATGGTTTTCAAGAACTACTTTTCCAAGGAAGCTGTTTTATTACACTGGATATCATGGTGAAAAGTTGTCCACTTGGAATTAATTTCTTTTAGTTGGATCAGGTCTGTGTTTACCAAAAGTAGTTAACTTAAAAAAACCCCAAACTTTTGAAAGTATCTTCAAGGACAGGGAAACATGAGCATCTGGGTATTTTTATTACTTTGGGAACACAAGTCGTGTAGCTTTGTGTCTCAAATAGATAAGGAAAATAGAACAGAGACTTGAACCCAGGTCATTAAAGTCCTATGATAACACTTTAATCACTGTACCTATCCATCCTTTGGAAGATTATTAATGCAGGTATTTTCATCTTCTGCTTTCAAAAGTCAGCTTTCTCATAAAACAGCAATACACCTCAGAGTTTCTGCAGCTCCTGTCTGGATTTAATACAAATTAAATAATGGTTCATGTTATCAGTGCCAAAAGCGTTCAGACTGACTTCTGTTTTGGTTTATCCTGAAAAAGAAAGGTTAGCACATTTAAAAATAGAATAGATATCTCTTTACGAAATTTGTCATTATATGGCAGAAATCTAGATCCAGTTGTCTGTTTGCATTTACTGTTGAAGGCATGAAATACTAGAGGCCAAATTCTGTGACACCTATATATATTCTATTTAGTGGAAACACAGGGTTTTGTAGGGTGAATACAAGGTCTGAATTTGGCTTTAAAACTAAGAATAACTCTGGGAAGCATTGAGTATGATTTTAATGAAAAAATAACCACAGTTTTATTTATGGGAGGAGTAAAAGAAGACTTTTGAGGAGGAAGCACAGGAAGACCAGAGCTTAAATCCTGTTCTTAGTGCAGTTGAACAAAAACTAAATGCACATCAGTTTACACAGATAAACTGTGCTGTAGCAAGATTTAGTTCATAAGAACACTATGAATCACATAAGAACATTATGATGTCATTTGTTAGAATGTGGTATTTTTAGGTATAGTCTTATTTTGTGTATCCGTTATGCTTCACTATAGATTTATAAATATGGAAAACCTGCTATATGTGGCAACATAAAACCAAGCAAACGGAAACTTGGTTTGTGGTATCATAATCCAGATTTTGGATTTTTATTCCTTCCCCCCCCGCCCCAGCCCAGTGAAGAGGTCCAATGACAACGGACCTTAATTGGTGTTTTGTAACCTTTAAATGATTATTAAGCTAGAATCACCATGGCTGGGTAAGGGTAAATGAGTAAATAAGGATGAACTCAAGAAGAAAAAAACCCAGTATATTACCCAATCGATGGTGTCATTGATTCTGAATAGAATTTCTTAAAACAGATGCTCAGAAGTCATGAGACCATACCTAGGTTTAAGGCAAGGATGTACTGGAGTCATTGCCAGTAAATTTAAATTTAAGATATTGGTTATCTTTATAGTAACAGATAAAACATGCTTGTGGGTTTTTTTTTTTTTTTGTTTTGTTTTATTTTTTTAAAAAGGAAAAAAATAAAGAGAGAAGGAACCTATAAAAGCTTGCAATCTGAGTCCAGCTTTTAAGAAAGAAAGGAAAAAGAAGACCTGTGAAACTGTAATGAAATGAATTCTATTTTGCAAGCATTGGGCCCATGCCATTTCATTTCATTAACAGGATACGCTGAGCGGGCTGGAATCAGCAAGAACTGCAGGCAATGCAAGCTGATGATAAGCATTTCATCATGGCCCTAAACATATTAAATTTTTAGCTATAAATTTTATCAGCAGCATCTACATAGCTGGATAGTATTCCCCCCCCTTCTTTTTCACCACCCTCACATCCCATTTTCTTTTGCTCTGCAAATAAAGCTTGTACTTGACTGTTGTGAAAACAAGTTTTATAAAATCAGTAAGTACCAATATATCTACAGGTTGGTTAGTTCAGTAATTATCATTCAGGCTATCTTATGTGCTTACTGAAAATGAGAAAACAAAGTTACAGCATGAACAGGGGTAACAACAGATGAACCTCATTAGGTTTTCTGACAGTGTCCAGAAGATTTCCTCGTAAAAATAATAGCATATGCCAGGGGAATATTTTTTCAGTTGAATACCTCATTCCAAGGTGTTTGGTCTTTATAGAACACTGATAGAGAAATAAACGATATAAATCTAAAGTAAAAGGTTGTAGGTTTGATATTTCTAATAATATAGTCAATAAAATTTTGCCAGTTTCAGATGCCTGTGGTGGTTCAGTAGCCAAAACCAGAAGTATACTGGAGTCCACAATAACATCTTTAAATGTTCCTGAGGATCAGGACCAGAATAAAATTTAATCCTCTGCATTACCAGATGGCATCCCAGTAATTAATGACAGACAAAACTAGAACATAGACCTGTGAAACAGAGGGAATGGACGAGCATTTTAGTTTAGTCTGGAAAAGGGCAGGTCTTTCTGAGCAGTACTGTAACTGTAGTAGCATCTTTAGTGCTAAGAGAATGAAAGGTGCATATTTTGACAACTCTCAAGGTGTAACAACCCAGGGGCTTGTTAGAGGCTAATTAGTTCCAGAAGTGAGGACTCTAGAATAGCTGAGGGAAATCATAATTTATATTGATAATGAATTCTGTTCTTACATAGCTTTATAGTACAGTTCAAATTGGAAATGGTTTTAAACACATAAATTATTTAATTTTTGCCTAATAGTTAATACTGACTGAGTGGTCTGATGGAGAAGACCACACTCATGGATGTGTTGGCTGCTAAAGCCAGCATGTCCAATAGCCTGACGTGACTCAGAAAAGCACTGCTACTCCACTAAGCGCTATAAGCTCATTTTGAAGCTTGTAGTACAAGAATCCAGGGGACAAGAAACGGGTAACGTTGATCATTAAAGAAGCAACTCATTGGTCATGTAGCCATACAGGGAGTAAGCAGGGAGAATTCTTTAAGATCCTTAAGAAGTTTGCAACAAGTGTGTACATCTTCTGTTTCTTCTTCTCATCCTTTATAAGCCAATTCGTCCTGCTCTTCTAACTAGTATTTCTGGTTCCTATTCTTACTGTTAAAAATAAATTCTGGTTGCTTGTGAGTGAGTAAGGACTCATAAGCTCTGACAAATGGAAATTTACTAGGCATATCTGGATTTTGTTTAAAAAAGCAGCCTGTAGTTTGAGAAAAACTAATTGTTACGTTAGATCTGGAAATATGGATAGGACAGGCTTTTCTGATGGTACCTGCACTGTATTAGTGTAATCGTTGCTTATACTTAAAAGTAAAAAAGATGCATTATTAAATTAAAAATTACCAGACAGCACTTCTGTCACAATAGTTATGTAGAATATTCATATTTTTCTATAAATAACATTTTTATTTTGCTAGATTTTTAGATTTTGTTACATAATATGGGTAGATTTTTCTTTTTTTTTAAACTGATTTTTACTGGTACAGCTCAGAATGTGCATGTTGCAAAGCATGATGTAGGTGACATTTCTACTGGTTGCTCTGGGAAGACTACAGGAAATAGCAGCTGCCATTGCAATTCTTGGAAGTGGGCAAATTATCCTTGAAAGAAAGGAAGGAACCTATCTTAACTTCTAATATGTTTTTCATCACTGTGATATCTAAGTAGTTCATACAAGCAAAGATAACAATAAATGTTTTTCTTCTTCATTCCTGCTGGGAAAAATACAGCAATGGCTCTATGGGACATCTGACACAAGCTGTAATAAATGATTAGCGCAGTGTCTATGCGGTGAGTTTATCAGACAATGGATCAGACCCTATGTGGCTGCATCACATTTGTCTCTATGGAGGAAGTTTAGCATGTAAAAGACTACTGTAAATAGGGAAGGAATAATCTTCTCTGTGTTATGTCCATGTTAGATACAAACAAAAGTAATTAGTTTAAGCTGCAGCATTGAAAACTCAACTTAAAACCTTCTTCCTATAGTAATAGTAAAGCAGCATCATGTGAGAATAGATTGCCTGGAGAGACAGAAGTCATCACTGGAAGTTTATTAAGGGAAGATTTGATAAATATTAGTTAAGAAAACCACTGACAGTTTGTCATGTCCTGGAGTAGGGAACACCCTGCAGCTCATTCTAGCCTATTAATTTCAGGATTCAAATACTAACGGTGCTTCTTTAGTTATGCAGTTAGAATTTCAGTTGTAGGCATTTGCATACTTCTGCAAATGGTAATCTCATGTGACTCCCTCACAACTGCATTGCAAATTCAAAGCTTATTCACTTGTTTGCTTGTTTTTCTTCTTCCTGCTAGATATTCAATCAATAAATTCAAGAGCAGTGACCATCAGGTTGCTCAGAAATGCTACTGCCTCTCCGTGTCCTAGCTCATTAAGAGCTTCATGGCCAAACCACCTCAAAGAAGAGGCAGAAATATTTGCAAGATTATTTCTTTAATAAGAATGTTTTGGTTTTCCTTTGTAACCTATGGCATATTAATAAGTACTTGAGCTGTGTCTTTTTCCTACTTTTTCAAGCACCATCAGAGAAAAAATCCTTCCAGTAGAACCCAAGAGAATAAAATTGTATGAAAAAGTAGGTGAAAGTTTCAGGCAAATAGAAGGTGACAAAATTTAGAGAGTGGCAAGACCAAAATGAAAAATTCTGTAACCCTATCTTATAATTTATTTGTTAATCTTGCTTCAGAGCTAAATCTTTATTCCATATGTCCTTTGATTTTTATTGGAATTCTTTTCAATTAAGATACATATGAAGATTTTTGTGTTCACCATGCTGTGTTGAACTCTTGACGTATCTAAAATTACTCTTTGAAACATAAAAAATAATAAATGAAAAAATAAGTACTGTTATTTAAATGAAAAAAAAATGTTAGGAAAATGAAAAGAATTATTTGCTTTAAGAAAATTAACTACACAAGAAAATAGTTTCACATTCAAAGATGTGAAAAACCTATGCTTGCCTTAGGCTAACGTGATCTTTATTATTCATTCCACCTCTTCCTAAACTCCCCTGTCCTCTTTTCTTTCTTTTTGTTTTAACAGTATACTGGCCTAGCTTTCATTTTTCCTTTAGGTTATTTCTGTAATTTTCACAAAGGCAAGTAAAATCTTTTGCATCACAGTATTATGCGACAGTTAAGTAGTTTCACTATTCCTACAAATATTCCAAGTCTATTGCTGTTGTTAGTTCTATTGTTCTGTGTGACTTAAAGAAAGCTAAAGCTTTTTATAGGCATCCATACTAGTTTTCCCATTCTCAGCTCATCAAGTGAGAACAGTGTAAGAAGTCTGTTCTGGTATGACAGAACTCCCTGAGAAATCAGCTCGTGCCTATCATGGATTGTACACCTCCTCATGTTGTGCAATCCAAAGCATCTTTTCAATTTCCACATGCTTCTCTGTGCCTTTCATCTCATTTACACTGAACTGTCTTCAGACCAAGGTATCTAAATGTATCTGCAATTGCATTAATTTCTCATTATTCTCCTGAGTTTTTCTACATCCCTGCTGATGCCATCTCAACAATAGTGGCAGAAGGGGGATAGTAACTTTAGTTACAATGCTCCTAATGTATGCAGCTTGCCTTATTTGCTATGAGATGCATATTCCACCTGACATCAGACATAAATGTCAGACCCCTTTTAGCAGGGCTGTTATTCAGCCAACCACTTTCCAGTCTAGATGGGGTTATTTCTTAGAACTTTGTGGTTTTCTTTATTAAGACTCATTAGTTTTCCATTGGTCCAGTCCTCAAGTTTATCCAAGTTTCAGTCTATAAATTATTGAACAATATGGGACCACATATCAACCACAGGGATAGTCTGCTTGCAACCAGCTGTTAGCTAGTGGCCTGGCCTTTGTTTTCACAGCAGTAGAACTAACTTTCAGCCCACCTAACAATCCTGTTTTAAAGCCTGTGCCTCTTCAACTTTCGTAAGAAAAAAGTGTGCAATGTAGTATGTACAGGCTTACTAAAATCAGGATATGTTACATCTACTGCTCTTTGCATCCACACATTTCATCAGAGGTATTGGGGTTGGTCAAGGATGACCTACTATTGGTAAATCCATGTTCCACTTTCCTGATTACTTTCTTGTCCTCATGTGCTTGAAAAAGGATTCCAGGGAGACATATTTCTCTAGTGAGGGAACTAGCATTTTTCTTGCCTTTTTAAGGAACATTGTAATGATAACATTTTTACAGGGACTTCATCTAACTGCTATGAAACTTACAGTGGACTACAGTCACATCAGCTAGCCCTTACAGCAGTCTCAGGAGAACCCTGTCAGGTCTTATGGATTTAGATATATCCAACTTGAAAATATTGTCTGTAAGTTTTTGTAAAGTTTTTTTTTGGTGTGTGAATAATACATTTGTAATTGCCTGAATTATGTCATAACTTTCTTTTTTTTTTTTTTTTTAATTTT
>VWZY01004763.1:13812-34998 GCA_013399075.1 Chloroceryle aenea
TTTTTTTGTTTTTGTTTTTTTTTTTCTTGTGGTTTGTTTTTTGAGGCTTTTTAAAAATTTTTATTTATATATATTGAGGTAAATTGGTATTAGCAATTCACTCTCACAATAACATTTATCTTGAAAGATATACTGGCTAATGTTCTGAATTCAACAATCTGTCCCTAGAATACAGCTTTGCATGCAAAAATCATGTGATTTCTTCATGTGTACATTTTCCTTCTTTTATTCTGTTATGCTACTTTTCTTTTGTCTGTCTTTCTTCCTGCCCACCAATTATGTTGCCTGTAATCAGCCTTCATGTAGCACTGGAACTTCAGTTAACACTGAGACCTTGAGGTTCTGCAGTAATCCAAACACTGTTAATAGATCAAATGACTGGGACTATTGGCCATTGTGCTCAAAACATATATTTTTCCTGAAAACTCTTTTTTTAGACTCTCCTATTTTTTTATTATTATTTTCCCAGTCAGTCAAATGACAGGCAGGCAGAGTTGTTTAGTCTGAAGTAGTCTGCAGAGTACTCTTTCCACTACCCCATTACAATTAATTTTCTAGAACACATATGCTAGAATTTACATCTTTTACCTTACAGATACGCAAACATGTGGCAGGACATTTAAAAAATACCCTTTAAATTCTAAATATTTCTCAGAAAATTCTGATTTGAGACGTTTTCACATCTGAACTCGTAACCCTTTCAATGATGTTGCCTAAAGTGTAGATTACCAAGTTCTGCATTATCACATGTAAAATTTGATTAACACAGTTGATAGTTTCTGATAAGTTGTTTCTTTTCAATGGCTTTGCAAGGTTTCTCATAGTTTGCAATGAGGAAGTTCGTAAATACCTGTTGTGGGTTTGCCTCTCACATTTCTGTTGAATTACAGACGTCTCCATTTATAGCTAAGGGGGGAAGGACTTTTACCATCAGGACTTACCATCTCATCTATGGTAGGTGCTTGCTTCTGTTTAACTGACACTATAGACAGAATACAGAACTCCTCTGGTTGCAAATGACCCACAGTATAGGTATGGCCTCAAACCAGATAAATGTAAGTACATTAAACTATGTAAGTTTAATGGTCACAGATGAGAATATCTTCTTAAATTCACTGAGTCAATTGTTAAAGTTCAATAATCCAGTGTGCACAGATCAAACTCAAGGTGCTGATTTTGGATTAGTTCCATTGCTGTTCTCAATGCTGGCAAAATAGAAGAGGTTGATTTGGAAGGCAAGGCAGTAAGATTTAATGTGCCTGGCATAGGTGGAATAAGCAGGTTTCCAAGATGTCTGAAGGGACAACTGTGGACTCTGAAAAAAAGTTAATTTTACTGGCTCAGGCAGGGAATTGGTACACAAGCATGGGAAAGGTTAGAACCCAAAACTATTAGAAGAAATGTACTGCATAATACTGTCAATAAAAAAAGTCATGCTGAAAATCTCGTTGTTTCATCCTTTCTTCACCACCCCCCTCCAGCTCCAGTATCCATTACAGGAAGGCTTGACAATAATGGCAAAACTTTAATTCTGACCAACACTTGGAAATTTTCCATGTATTTCAGCATTGCTGGCATCTTTCCTAAAAGTGAAAACTGTGACATTTTTATAACAAAGCAAAAATAAAAGAGGAAAAAAGTGTCCTATTCACCCATTTCTCTGTGTGGAGATTTCACATTTGTGGTTTTAATGCAATTAATCAAATACTAAATGCATTTGTAGTCCCTGAATGGTTTGGGAATACTTTCGTATTTTCTCAGCGTAGCAGTGTGAAATGGTGCAGGATGCCAATGGATAATAGTTCTGGGAAAGATATCTTTCATGCTAGGACAGTTCTTATGGGTTTTGTTTTAGATGATGGATTGCAAGTTCTCAGTCATTTGCAAACCACAGGCTTTACATGTGCTGTCTGCATTATCAAATTTCTCACTCAGTTTGAAAACCACAGCATTTTAATTGAAAGGAATGCTAAAGCTTCCTGCTGTATCAATGTGGGAAGGTTGTTAGACTCTGACAAATAACCTTTCCTTCTCAGAAAAATTAACAAACACTATACAAATGTTTTTACCTTAGTAACCAATGTGCCTGAAAGGTGAGTTGGCACACACTCAAGTACTCAAATAGTGAACCCTGTGCTACAAGGAACTTATTTAAAATTCACTGACTTGGAAGGGGATGAGTATCGAAGGGTTAGTAATGTCTAACATTGGTGTCGGTCTTCCTATAACTGCTATAATATAGACTTTTTCTTTTGAGGCTAGTTTCATTGTACAACAGAAATTACTGCATACGTTTCAGAAAGAGAAGGAAGCAGAACAGGGGCACTGGCCTTTTGCAGAGCAGAAACTTGAAGGTCAGATCGGTGCAGATCATCAAATAGTGGAGTTTAATTTAGCTCAGATTTCACACAGTAAACCAAACCTCAATACAAAGTGAATGCTTTGGGGCCTTGACACTGTGAAATGTCTTCATATAAGCAATACGCTGTATTTAAAAATAAGATAGGGACTCTACATTTTGTACTGCATTTTTTCAGTGTTTGAAAATACTGCCTTTTCCAGTGGTTGGAAAGTTACTTTTAGAATGGCAACTGTGTAATAGTTTACACAACATTTAGGCATAACTGCTGATGTATGGGTTTTGTAGGTAATGAGTTTAACTTCACAGGCTGCTGCTGATGTTCTGGCTTTTGTAATCCCTGTTCTGAGGACCTACTTTTGACAAGTTAGGTTCACAGCTGCTTTTGGAAAAGCCAAAATCTTATTTTAGTTCGTAGGGAAGAAGGCCTGTATGGATTTCTGGAAATGTGAAAATATTCTTAAATGGTTTATTTTCAGATATATTTATTATCTGAATATAGATTAATGTTTCTAGAGTATATTAAGTGTTTGTGATTATGACGTTTATGAACATAGCAGCTTATTATCTCTGTGTAGATAGTAAGGCTGACAGAACTAGGGAGAATGACTAACAATTAGATTAAAATACGTCTGGAAAAATATCAAGTTTTGGATCTTCACCTAAATAACCTCCAGTATCGTGCAATCTGATTTTTTCATTAAATAATAAATAAAGAAAAGCTTTAAAAGAAAGACCTAAGTCATATGGTTTGACTGTTATTTTCTGATGTAATCTGAAGTTTTACAGGATTTGTAGAAATATACTTACCCTAAACATTCAGCTGTAACATTGCTGTTGCAAATTACTCTTTCTGTGAAGAAAGACCATAGTACGTCTCCCAGTCCAGGCACTTATTTGAAGAATTGGTTACTGATCCTGTTCAGTAAATACTCAAGGCAAACAGTTTAAATCTACAGTGTTTCCATTAAGTAAATTTTCTGGAAGTACACTTCCAGTAATTGTCAGGGGTAGACCGCTGATAGGAGAAATCATTACTTTTTACTCCTAAAGATTCTTTGACATATTGTATTTGAATGAGGATTAGTATTAAATAGCATTTCCACTTCCTTCATAGAGATATATTTTCATTTTATTTATTCTGATTTCCCTCACATTAATGTGAAATTAGAAGTCATCTGGTAGACCTGAAGAGCAAGCAGTTATAGGTTTTTTATGAACACTTTTTTTTGGCTCTCGTTCGTTCTTTAAATTCAATACAGGTACCTTTTATGCATTTTATTGTGGTAGATGCCTGATGAACCTTTTCTCTAGTAGCTCCCAAAGGAACAGTGAAGTGACTGCTTTGGCAAGTGCTCCTGACCAAATCCTCTGGTTCTGTGGCTACCTGTTCTTTAAAATAATTTGTTCTCTTAAGTTTTAAAAAGTGAAGATCCTGCTCATTGTGTCCCTTGTGAAATGATAGCCTGGCTTCCAATACCATAAATCATCAGATCATTCTTCCAGATAGTGAAAAAGTACTGGTGTTAGCTGGCTGTATAATGAATCTGGTTCTAATGGGAATTCATGTTCATCTCATGCTCTTCCAGTTCAGGAGAAGAATATAGAATGAGATACAGCTCCTGTCATATAATATTCTAGCTTTCTCTTTGATCTCTCAGCATCAGTTTTGACCACACTACTGCCAAAAAGGCAAGTTGTGCTCTTTTCCCTGCCTCCAGCTGTCTGTTCCTGCCACCTCTCTTGTGTCAGCACTGCTGATTGTTCAGCTGCTCTGGAAAAAATAATAATTTAGGGTGGCAGGTCTAGGTTTTAGTCAGTTCAAAGAACTGACATAACTGGTGAGATGCATGATTTAAGTATTGACATACCAAAGGATGTGCCCAGCAAAAGAGAAAAAAAGTGAGGTCTTTCTGGTGGCAGTGCAGTCTGAGATCACAGAAATCTCTACAGAAGTTTACAGAATGAAAACAAGTCCTTAAAAAAGATTTGGCTGGGCTTTGTGAATGTTTGCTAAACTCTGGAGTTTAGTAAATGTCAACTGATTAC
The DNA here is from genome assembly GCA_013399075.1 of Chloroceryle aenea. Taxonomy (NCBI): domain Eukaryota; kingdom Metazoa; phylum Chordata; class Aves; order Coraciiformes; family Cerylidae; genus Chloroceryle; species Chloroceryle aenea. Next base: position 18,221 of record VWZY01004763.1, read on the forward strand.
TTCTGTTAACATCTACCCTTGTATTCTGTTCTGTTAGTTGCGTTTTCAATTTTAGTGATATCTAAACATTTCTATTAAAACAACTGAATTAGGCAGTTAGGTTTGTTGTAGGTTTGGTGTGTTTTGTTTTGTGGTGTTTTTTTGTTTTTTAATAATTTATCAAAGTATGCTGATGCAATTCTTGGTTCATTTGTATGTAGGAATTTGCAAGAGATAACTATGATCTTGCTGTTAGTTCTGGAAGCGATGAAGTTCAATTTTTTTTCTGGTGAAGTCAACAGAAGAAAAGCAGAAATTCTTTTTATTACTCAATGCCTTCTGGTGATAAAGTTTGTTTTCAGAGGAGCCTGGTTGTCATGGGAGACACAGTGGGAAATGTAGTGTTGTGAGCTAAAGACATTCTGTAGTATCTTTCTCTTGAACTCTGTAAAAGTGAAAATATCACTGTATAGACAAAATAATAAATTAATACTTTGCTACTGTTTGTATAAACTGGACTTCTTAAAATTGTGGTTTGTTTGTGTTTTTTTTTTTTCTGTTAATAGAGGCTTAAAGACTAGTACTGAAAGTCCAAAATATATGCAGTTTCAGTCACTAAGTAGTAGCCATTATTAAAGACAGAATTAGATAAATTAAAAAAACACCCTAAAGCCTCACAGTTGCCTATATTGGCTAGTTCAGCTTTACCTAATTTCTTTCTACTAATACGATCACTTTCATCAGTTGTTCAAGAAATTATCCTGATTAAGTATGAAATACTGAGGAAAAGTTGTGACTTTGTAAATAACTGTCAGGCTGATTTTCAAATAATCAGAAGCTAGGAGAAACTTAAGGAATGCTTGCTTATCTCTTGCTTTTCCTAGGGCCAGCATGAATTGTTTGTTACAAATTTTGGTTTAGGGTCTATTTTCTGAAATAAAGAACTGCCTGCTCTTTATTTCTCTAGAAGAATGACCAGTCCTGCATAATATATACACATCAAAAATTACACACTTATTTTAGACCTGTGAAGGAATAAATCCATTTTAGATCCAGATAACTGAGTGTCCTTGAGTTTGTACTGGTTTCATTCCACAAAAGTTGTCTGGAAGATTCAAATATTTTATGTCTGTTTGGGGTTTTCATGGGTTTCTTTATTTGTTTTTCTTTCTAGTTTGGGTTACTCTCTCTGTCAGACAGAACTGTGATGAGATAGGGTTGTCTTTGCAATGGCACCCAGTTATGCTGTACATGCCTGGACCTGGGAACTAGGCAGTTCTCCAAATTTCTGCAGTTCTGAAAAAGTCTGACAGATTCCATTGTAATTAAGATCATAGTACTTTTCAGAATTAAATTACATAATCTATAGAAATGGTAAAGTAAGTGATGTTGGCTTGAAAACCACACTAGAAGATTTAAAAAAATGAAAGGGTCTTCCTTTTTAATACCTAATCTCCATAGTAGATTTTAAACTAGCAGGCAGGTTAAAGTGGATGTTTAGCTCAAATTTTTAAGTCTTTTTGCTTTCAGCTATTGAGGTTTTCCTCCAATTCCAAATCAAATGGAGGCCAGGAATTTTATGTCTTCCTCCTACGTATACAAATGCAAATAAATAAGTAATGTATATGTGTAAGTATGTAAAAGAGAGAACACAAGGTGACACTGTATATTATAACACTTCAAATAAAATCTATGTGGGGGAAAAAGATTTGTGATACACTTGGTGTTTAGAATTTGTTTGGGGAGTAAAAGCAATTAGTTGAAAGAAACATAATTAATTTAAAGAAGTTTGCACAATACTACTGCGGTAAATGCTTTTTAGAAAAGCATACTAGACAAAATATATGCAATTAAAAAATGGATACATTGCTCTTCCCTGTCTTTAACTTAGAACTTGATTTTCACAGTTTCTTTTGGACTTCATAACATTTTGGGACTAAACTGCTCATTTGTATTTTAAGTTGAGGATGAAAAAAATTATTTTATCTTCCTAAATTCAGAATGTAGTAGGTTCTGTGTAATTAAACACAGGAACTGTATCATAGTGCTACATGCAATCTACATATCAAAATCTGACATATGTAATCGTTATGGATTCTAAATTCATCAATGTGCTAATATTTTCTTCATATAATATTGAATTTTATGAAAATAATGAAAAAGTTATGTTGGATTTCAGAGTTAATAAAAGCTTTAAGTATTTTGCTGTGTTATGAGCTGCTATTTTACATCAGAAGATTCTGTATGACATCGGGGAATATTGGATTTGCAATATGACACTAAATGTTAGTGTAATATAAAAGTTGCGCAACTTCTATTTTTTTAAGTTATTAATACTATAACCTAATAGAGTGAATAATTTTTATACTTTGTCAGTAGCCTTAGAGTAATGAAAGATTCATCTTTGCTGCTTACACTGAAACAGAGTCACAGTCAGTGCTACTTCTGTGTGATTGTCTTAGGCAAACAGAGGGAAAGGAAGAGTTATACCTTGTTTCTCTGTATTTTCATGCCACCTGCCATAGAAATCAAAGATGTGATACATCTCTCATTTTCACACTCTAAGCAAACCTTAGATGATGGGGATCTTGAAGGATTTTTTCCTCTTTTCTAAGTGGTATACCTCACTTCAGGAGGGATCATTTCACAATGACCCTGAATTCAACGATTAAAAGTGTTGCTTATTTTAGCATAGTATTACTAACTTTTAAGCATCAGTCACTTAAAATGTAAAAATTTTTTTTGAATAATCCAATCAGTACAAGAAGCATTAAAATTTCAACTCAGACCCAGAAGTCGAAGAAAAGGATTGATCCATCTATGTAAGGGGAAAAGAGCTTTAATGGACTTATTCTGTAAAGAATGGTGCACCTATCCTTTCCATTTTCTTGGTTTCCCAAGCAAGAGAGAAAATATAAAAGACAGAAGAGTTGAGTTTTCTTACTCAAGTTTATTATTTCAGTAAAATGATTGTGAACATATTTACAAGTGGAAACACAGAAAATATTTAATACAGTTATGTAACATGAAATTTCCATTTCTGAGGGTGCACAGACAAACTGTGTAAGGATACAGGTATCCTGTGTAAGGATACCTGTGAATAACAGCCATAGTTAAATTGTGTGTGCTTTCAAATCCCAGAAACCACAGCTACACAGCCCCTCCCCGAGAAACAAACAACCCCACACTTGCTTGTGTATTTACTTGCAGCAACGAAATTGTACAAATGTGGACTGAAATATTCCATGAAACATACTGATTATAGACATGAAAAGCATTTGAAGAACACTCAGATGAAATGTTTCTAATAAATTGAGATCAAAGAAATTCTGGTTTCCATCTCTGTATAAATAAACCTGAGAAAACACACTTTTCTCTAACTTTGTATAGAATCATAAAATGGTTTAGGTTGGAAGTGACCTTGAAAGGTCATCTAGTCCAACACCCTGCAGTGAGCAAGGACATTGTCAACTATATCAGGTTGCTCAGAAATTGGTCTAATCTGGCCTTCAATATTTCCAGGCCTGGGGCTTCTCCCACCCATGTGGACAACCTCATCCAGTGTTTCACCACCCTTGTAAAAAAAAGAGAAAAATAAAAGTCTTCCTTCTACATAGTCTAAATATACCATTTTTTAGCTTAACCCATTACCCCTTGTCCTATCTCAGCAAACCCTGCTCAAAAAACTGTCCCCAACTCTCTCAGCCTTTCTTCACAGGAAAGGTATTCTAGCCCTCTGATCATATTTGTGGACCTCTTCTGAACCTGTTCCAATAGGTTCGTGTCCTTCATGTGCTAAGGACTCCAGACCTGCACACAGTACTCCAGGTGAGATCTCACCAGAAAGGAATAGAGAGGGAGAATCACCTCCCTCATCTTGCTGGCCAAGCAGCTTTTGATGCAGCCCAGGACACAGCTGGCTNTTGGAAGTGACCTTGAAAGGTCATCTAGTCCAACACCCTGCAGTGAGCAAGGACATTGTCAACTATATCAGGTTGCTCAGAAATTGGTCTAATCTGGCCTTCAATATTTCCAGGCCTGGGGCTTCTCCCACCCATGTGGACAACCTCATCCAGTGTTTCACCACCCTTGTAAAAAAAAGAGAAAAATAAAAGTCTTCCTTCTACATAGTCTAAATATACCATTTTTTAGCTTAACCCATTACCCCTTGTCCTATCTCAGCAAACCCTGCTCAAAAAACTGTCCCCAACTCTCTCAGCCTTTCTTCACAGGAAAGGTATTCTAGCCCTCTGATCATATTTGTGGACCTCTTCTGAACCTGTTCCAATAGGTTCGTGTCCTTCATGTGCTAAGGACTCCAGACCTGCACACAGTACTCCAGGTGAGATCTCACCAGAAAGGAATAGAGAGGGAGAATCACCTCCCTCATCTTGCTGGCCAAGCAGCTTTTGATGCAGCCCAGGACACAGCTGGCTTTCCTGGCTGTGAGCACACAATGCCAGCTCCTGTCCAGCTTTTCATCCACCAGTACCCCCAAGTCCTTCTCTGGAGGGCTGCTCTCAGACACATTGTCCCCAGCTTGTGTTGATACCAAGGATTGCCCCAACCCAGGTACAGGACCCTGCACTTGCTCTTGTTGAATCTCATGAGGTTCACCTGGGCCCACGTCTCCAGCTTGTCTAGGTCCTTGTGTATGGTATCTCATCCCTCATCCATGTCAACTGAGGGAGTTGAATGTCAGGAGTTGGGTACCCTCAAAATATGGTAGGATGTGCAGCAAATACACATTATTTTTATTTGGGGATTGGTTTTGGTGTTTGGGTTAGTTTGTTTGTATTTTTTTTTTAATGTGTGTGTTCTTTTTTAATACTTTCAGGAAGGTGACTTATTTAGTCCACCATCCGAATCCTGGTGGACTTCAGAGACTTTGGAACAGATCTAAGATATCTTCCCTACATATCTGTTAATTTATTCTGTTTTCATTTTCTCTTGAAACACTGTCAAAATGAAGTTTCTTGCCATTCAAATAATTCCCCCTTTGAAAATGAAAAAGATTTACTGCACTGCTAGACATCTTTTAAAGAAGAAAAAGAGTTGATACTGTGGTACCTACAACCCTATCCCAGCCAGCAGTAAATACAGACTACTGAACATATGCTTTCCTGGCCAGCAGTGAGACTTTTCGAGCAGAGCTTCTTTTATAAATACATACACTCCCTTTTGAGCTAATGAAATAGTGACAGTATGTTTTCTAAAGACAACCTGTGTGTGAGAAAATCGCTTAGACATGCATAAGGCTTTTTTTCAAGAGGCTGTCAAGGTTTTGTATTGACGCTTGATAGTATGTTATTAACATCCTTACAAAACTAATTTAAAGGCAGAAGAGCAGGGCTGTTTATACTATTTGTGGTAATATTACCGTTACTAATTACATTATATTGTAACACTCACTGATACAAATCAACTTCTGGCAATGTCAGGATTAGTGTGGGATGCTATAACAAGACAAGATTTTAGACCTTTGAGTTTAGTTTGGCATTATCTTGTTGAAAATTTTTTTTAGCATGTTTTTTAACATGAGTGGAACATCTTTCCTGTCCAAATTACTGCAAAGACAGCATTTATTTGTTGACTTCTGTTTTCACTTTAAGCTAAGCTTTTGTAGCATGAAAAAAATATAAAAATTAAGAGACTGAATAACATATTGTTTATTTTAAAAGGTAGCTGGGTTTTTTTTTTTTTTAAGTAGTACAGTGGGGAATTTGTTTTTTCTTTTTTTCTTAATTTGGAGATAATTGGTGAGAAAGGGATCAGTACAGATCTGTTAAGATATCTTAGGGTAAGAATCAGCCTTTGACTGATTAGGTAGGTAGGCATCTGTGTTAACTGTATGACCGAGTATGTAATGGGTTAAACCTCAACACAACCCATTCCTCTCCTTCAAATGTTATTGGTGTAAGAACTGGGATGAAATTTGTGACATTCAGACAGAAAAGAAAATAAGATTAGACTTACTAGAAACAAGGTATATAAATAATTGAATAGGAATGTCTGTAACAATGTAGGTTCTTTATGTAAATCTTCATGAAATATTTTTTTCAGTTTGTGAAAGGGAAAAGTTACTAACAGTGGGCTCAGTCAGTCATATCCTAGGCATTGTAATCAGGGTGATTTCTGAAGTTTATTTCAAGCATTGCTTTGTTTCTTTGATATCCTGATGGTCTTCATTAGGATTACTTTATTGCTATTCTTTATAATGAGAAAACTGAACTGATACACTCCTTATGATTTTCTTCTATTATCAGTTTACACTTATTTTCTTTCAATGGCAACAATAATTAACTGTACCCCTTCTCCTCAACCAGAAGGCTGCTACTCCATAATTTGTTCACTTCATAACAGAGAATTGTTATGCTATCTGTGGAAATAATTACCAGAAAGCATCAATGTATATGTTAATCCTAGCATGGGTTTGGGCTCATAGTATTCACAGGATTGGAAGCAAAGCATTAAATTGGGAGAAAATTACTACATTGAGTCATAGTGCAGATTTCAAAGCTGAATCACATCTACCTTTGGGATTTTAGTAAAATGTAGCTTTGATGACTAAGAGTCTTCCCATTAGACTAGAGTCCCCTTCTAAGGTGTAAAAGGATTGTCCTTTGCAGCATAATACATTGCCTCTGAGAGAGAATGAGAGACACTTTATTGCTTCAAAAGAGAGACTCTATTTCACTTCTCTTTTTTTTTTTTTCTGTGTGGGGTTCTTTTTTTTTTTTTTAGACTACTCTCACTTAAGATTCAAAAAATTACAGAGAGTAGGAACATGTGTTCTTTTTTCTTTTTCCCATTGCATATAGTTTGCTAACTTAATGCTGCAGCTGATGAAACAACCTGTCCCCTGGATGTTGCTGCGCTTACATATAATTGACCCTTCCACAGTTTCACCTAAAGAATGTTTTACTGTCTTGAAAGGTGACATATATATATATATACTTCTATAATCCACTTTTGTCACAGTGTGTCCACAGAATAGGGGTAGTGCAGTGAAGAGCAGGGCAAAGAGCCAGTCAGTGTTGGTCAGGTAGTGGTTTGAATCTTTGATCTTTCTCATCTTAGAGTTACCAATAAGTAGTCTACTTGTGCCTTTTCGTAGATAAATCACATCTACTTTGAGATAAACAGAAACCACTGATGTTATTTCATGTAGGAGTAATCCACACAAGCCTAAAGAGTGGTCATGTCTTTCTCAAGAGCCATACATTATTCTTTGTTTTATAGGAGCATGTTTTTCCTGTGCCCTTGAGATAAGTATGGAAGACTTCACAGATCATAATTTTAGGCAACAGTGAAGAAGAAAAAAAATCATAATCATTTGATATTTGCAAGATGATAATACAGTCTTTTATGGCTGAAACCAGTTATAGCCTGTCATCATTAACTGTCAGTCCGGATGCATTTCAGCCATAAAGAATTGCTCTGTACTAAAAATACCAAGGGATTTTGAGTTAATAATTGGATTATATTGTCATTATGTGTGGATTGCATCTAGATGCCTGTGTTCAAAATAAGCGAAGTCTTGTGCTGAAGTTATATATTTGGTACTTTACACGTGATAAACTTTTATACCTGTCAAATAGTCTCACATCAGGACATCAGTGTTAATTAGCCATTACATAAAGAATAAATAGATGAGAGCAATGAATTCACTGTAGAATATGAAAGGTGATCTTTCTGTTATGTTTGCACTGTAGCTTTAGTTCCTCTTTACTAATTACTAGTCAAGTACCAGAGACTTGTATGGAATATCCTTTTGGTCGTTTGGGTCAGCTGTCCTGGTTTTGTCCCCTCCCAAGATTTTGTCCACTCCATCCCAATGAGGGAGGGAAAGAGCCTTGGTGCGGTGTGAGCACTGGGAGGGCTGCTGTGGGGAAAATAAACTCCAGCTCAGTCAGACCCGATACAGCAGTGAATATAGGACTGTAATGCAGTAGTGAGTAAGAGACATGACGCTAACAGTAAAATACTGATAGTGTACAGTATTATGCTACAAGCACAGAGGTAGCATGGGGGGTTGTATGAACATGCTTTAGGAATCAAAATTGAATATTGATCTCTTTTTGCTGGGGTAGAATTTCTCTGTGATTTCTAAGACATTTCTCTTACTAGATTTCCTGTATTCTGTACTCACTGCTAACACCAGTACAGTAGATTCTAGAGCAGATTTGGTTTGTTTCTTACAAAAAGCAGTGAAAAATGAATTTGGTTTCTTTATTTAACAAACTGTTAATTTGTCTTTCTAAAAGCATACTTAACTGCTCAGCAAGAAAAAATAATTGCATGTCTTGTGAACCTTTCAAGTTCTAACACTGACATTATTATATTCTTATTTTCATTCTTTTTAATACATTACAATTTGCCTTTTAAGATTTTACTTAATCCTTTTGAAAGTGACTGTGGCTGTATGGATCTTTTTATTGGTTTTGGTTTTGAAAACAAGCAAAATTGCTTACCGATAACTGATGTACTTGCTGCTTTTACTTTCTGTTGGGTTTTTATCTCTTTCTTGACGAGCAACCATCACCAGTAACTATTATTTATTTAATATTTTGCTGTGTGTTTTCAAGTCCTGTAAATTACAGCATTGAACAATAAAAGCAAGCTGTAGGGAAAAGAATGCTGAAGTCAACTGAAACCATGCCAGCTGGGAAAGAGGAGAAACCAGTGAGTTGACAAGGACTTATCTGGTGCTGCTTCTTCAACTGTATGTTTATTGTGGAGGTATTTTGTGTTAAGTGTATGACCGTGTCAAAGTACAAATCAGTCCATCATCCTTATTTCTCCTTCTTTCTGTCATCTGCTGGCTCTTTTATTTCTTTACTTCAATTAAAAGATCAGTAGTTCACTATGCTTGAATTCCTCATAAATGAAGGCAATGTTACAGAATCTTCACAGATATTACAGCAGGTATTACAGGCTAAAACAGATATTACAGGAAGGTATAAACCTATGTAAGAATCCATGCAGAACTGTGTCATTCTGTACCATATACCGGTGCAGTACAGCCTCTCACAAGCTCTTCCAATGAGCAATTAAGTGCTGTGCTGTCCTGTCAGTTCTCTCATATATATACACTACCATGCTTTTGAAGTGTAAAAAATGAACAAAGGAAATTATCCTTGCTAAAACCTCTTAATGATCAGCCATAAAAAAGTCTTATTTTTTCTCAGAACACTGTTGTTCGTAGTACTTGACTTGACAGGTTATGGTGTATTTTATTTTTATTTCTGTGTAAGAGCTTCCTATACTCTTTCAGTGGGAGAAATTTGAGAATTATGGTGAGGTAATGATGCAACTGTATTACAGCTGAAAGACAGTAAAATATTTTGAATGCAGAAATTTCTTTCTAGGCTTTCTTGTGTTGGGTCTTTTTTAAACTGTATAACAATTGTTATTTGCCTGAAATTACAATCTGCAAGTTGAAGTGATTTATTGAGGCATACAAATAAACATTTAATTTTATTCTTTTTAGGCACTGAAATATCAGGTATATGTTGCAGGTTCTGTGAAGGTAGATGGGAGGAATGGGCATTGGACCGTAGTCCCTTAACTGCTTATTTTTTAGGAGTGAGAGACAAGGCTGTTCAGAGTTTATGTTTTGGTCTGTCTGTTTGAGAGGTTTGCCTGATAGGTAAATTTGTGTGCACACATTCCATTTGTGTAATTCAGATGACTTAAATTTCACAGGCACTGTGTGACATCTGTATGAACTATCTGAAGAGACCAAAATTAAGTATTCAGTGTCCATGTAACCAAGATTCTTCAGAATTAGGGTTTTACTTGTGAAATTTAGGTAAATATTTGAGAGTAATAAAAGTACAACAGGCTTTCTTCCTCAGACAATGTTCAGTTTCTGATGTCTGGGGTTTTTTTAACATATGATCCCAGCAAAAAGGGAGAGGAAAAAAACTAAGAAGTTTGATTAATGGAAGAAGCTCAGAAAGAGCTAGGTTTGAGGACTGATTTTAGAGCTCTTAGGCTGAAAAAAAAAAAAAAAAGTCCCATTAATTTTAGTGGGAGTTTTAACTGCACAAGGACTTTCAAGATCAAGTGCTTTCTTGTTCATTAAAGGATAGAAGGTAATTAGAAATAAAGCATAGAAAAGATTTTATATAGTATTGCGTTTGTCAGCTGAAAAAAATCCATATTATTGTAGAAGTTTTAGGCTAATCTTCTCTCTCCATTTCTTGCATAAAATGATGACACAGTAGGTTGTTTTCATTACTCTTAGAGTAATGAGTTTATATCTGTTCATTTTATTGGGAAAAGGCAACGGGCAAGTTTTTTCCATGTTATCTTCCTTGCTGTTGGATTGCAATCTCTGACTTTGTCATTTCACTCCTCCATCCAAACTGTTTAGTTCAAGATATTCCCACAACATGCTTCTTTGTAAATGTTGGTTGATAAATTAAATAAAAAGCCAGTGTGCAGTTTGGTTGAAGGATTTTGCCAATGTCAGCTTATGAAATAAGAGAACAATTGGAATGGAAAAGATAGAACTGTACTAAGTTTCACAGAAACAAATCCTGTATTTTTTATGGTATCTTATGTTGACTTTTGAACAACTTTTAGGGAAGAAGCTGTATATACTTAAGACCTCTTGAATCCAACCTGGAATTTTAAATGTATGACAGTCATAAGCCATTTCAGGAATCATGAACTTAGGTCATCAACTGATGGGAGTACTTTCTACGCTGACCTCAGGGACAAGGGACTTGTCTTCTGTTACAACTTCAAACCGTTCTTTGTAATACTTAAAAATACATTTATTTTTACTCATTCCTTACAGCTACCTTTTTTTTTTTTTTTACCCCTCCCCCTGTTAGAACCTTTCCCCCCATCAGCTGCTAGCTGTAATTTGTTTGGGTGAAGAAGAGTATTGTCCAAGGGTAATTTTACAGCTATCATAATGATATGTAAAATATCAGAGAACACAGAGGCAGATTTTAAAGGGAGGCATTCTTTTACCTTTCTGTTGAGCTATGTTTAGTAATCTCCATGGATTATGTAAGTGCCTTTTCACACAGAGTGTAAGACCAAATAACGTTTCTGCTTGTGAAAAGCAGTTTGGTTATGTTGTTGGTTTTTTTTTTTTTTTTTTCAAATTAAATTTTAGATGACAAAGAAGGGACTTCCTGAAGTTAGTTGGAAATGCGACTTCAGATAACAGAGGAGAAAATTTTTAGCACATAAAATACTTAAGATGACTGTCTGCTTTCAGGGGGATTTCTTGAAAAAGCTTTCAGAACTCTGCTATAGTTCTCCAAGAACACAGAACTTGTGTGAGATATCTGAGGTATCTGTCGGGAGTACTTTGGAAGAGATATGTGTTTTCCTCTGCAAGTAAAATTACTATTTGATGTAAAGTTTTCTGAGGATTTTGCTCACTGTATGATGGTAAAGGAGTAGATAAACCATTCCATACAGAATACCAATGTCCTTTCTGAATATGGTGCACAGAGTGTTTGCAATTTGGGCATATTACTCTACAGACAATGGATTTGAAATTGTCTGGCTTTCTAGAAATGTTACTCTTAATATAATGTTTATTCTCTGGGAAGCTTTCTTTTCTCAAATAAAATAGAACAGCTTAGAAAGGCCTAGTTCTGGGCTGATACCTGAGTTTTCTGACTGTCCTTCCAAATGCATGTGTTGCTCTGGCTTAGATTGTTCAGAATTATTGTGGTACTGTTCTGCTGTTAGGTTAGATAACCAATACAGTTCCTTTAGGAATAGCCAGTTTTTAAGGTTCTGCAAACTTGATAACCTACAGAACTTGCCCTTCACAGTTTTCTTACAGTCACATACAGACAGAGTCCTTGAAAAATGTTATTTTGGGGTGTCTGAGTATTAGACTTGGGAGGGAACCTGAAGTACATAGTGCTATTTATATTCAGCAGTTAGTAACAGAGCATGAACATCCATTAATGCTCCCACATTAAACACAGCTTTAATTGCAGTTTTAAAGATCTGCTGGTTTTGCTTTTTAGAGTCTCAGGGTTGATTAATAATATCTTAATAAAAAGCTTAATAGTGCATTAAACTAAAAAAAAAAAAAAGTTTCTTAGTATGAGACAGCAATTTCACTTGGTGCCTCACTAAACAGAACAATAAAAACCCATCTGAAAATCTGGCTGCAGAAAAATGTTATTATGATCAGCTTTTCATAAACTAAACTGATGTTTGATGTAGGATTTTAAATGTTACCATGCGTATGTTTGGTAACAGTAGACTATGGCCTCTGAAGTTTGTGATCCCTCATAAAGAGTTATTTATCCATCACCAGTAGAAATTTGCTCACATTTTGTTTTCTGTGTTACCGATATTGGGCCGCTGGGGAGGTGGGTTATCTGAAGATCTCTAGTAAGAATGACACATCTTTTTTTATTTAAATATTATTGCTTTTTAGGCACTGAATTTTGGAGATATGCCGAAGTACTTGTGGGAGATTTGGGTACCTGACAAACCATGGGTGGTAAGATATCAGATCCACTGAAATAAATAAAATGAACATTTAATTTTAAGATAGGTACTTTGGGCCCCAATGTCACTGAATTCAATGGGCAAAACTCCTACAGGGCTCATAAGAAGTGCATTACTGCAAATTTATGCAAGTGTGTTTCCATTCTTTTCAATATTGTCACACTGGTGTGAAGTTGAAGTAATGCCTGTAGTGAACTAGAACTGTGCAGTAGCAGCTGACAAGGGGAAGAGAAAGTTGCTTAGCTGAACGTTATAATAAGCCTTTATCTCTTATTTTTACTCAGACAACCAAGCATTTAGCATTTGCTTTAAGCTGCATCAGAAGATTTCCTGGAAACTGGAATTTCCATTATCAGACAATCAGTTTATATTTTTCTAAGTACTTGCTGGGTATTTGACTTTTAAGGCTTAATAGTAAGCTAATATAGCCTAGATAGTAGGCGTAATAGTAGTTGTTTCCTTTATTATATAGGCCTCTTTCTCAAAAATGAAGCACTCGGTGACACTTGCTTTAAGCTACATTAGAATAAAATTTCCTGGAAACTGGAGTTTCTGGTATCAGACATTAAATTTAAAACTACATTTTTTAACTACCTACTGGGTATTTGACTTTTTCTCATTTAATAGCAGGCTATTTTAGCCTCAATATAGGCATTTTGAATATAAGGGAACTGCTTTCGATTTTTAGTGTAAAATATTCTGAATAAGCAAATGAGTGCTGTGGTTCTATATTGATTCAGCAACATGAGAATTTTGAAGGAAATTTTGAATGGAAAAAGTCACTATACAAAGTTAAGACAAAATAATTTAAGGGGAACATAATAATAAGTGGGATTCACAGCTGGACTAGATGATCATTCTAGGTCTCTTCCAACTGAAATATTCTATTATATTCTATTGCAAATGATAGAAATGTATGTGCCTATAGCTATATATAAATTCTTCTTAAGATAGTGGAGGATGTTTAGACCACACTGAGATGGACTCTGCAGGCAGTGGAGTACCATATGAGACTAAACATGCACTAAGCTCTTAGCTCATTTTTGGGATGTCTTTTTTTTGTATCCGTACTACAGTGTAATATTTTATCAGAAGCTGTCACTTCTATTACTTTGTTTCATTGAATATTATTTACAAAATAAAGAGTCCTGATGTGCTGTTGCATTTAAAGCTCTAAAAACAATATATGTAGTGCTTCATGGTCAAGTCCAATTTTTTGAGGGAAAGTGTATTATTCTATACATTACATTGTAAAAGCTGATCTTTCAAGACTTAAAGGTCTTAGGGAAATCTTTCACGGAAGTTGGATATTAGTGACTAGAAACTAAGTTCCAAAGTAAATAAACAGGAGGAAAGTTCTAATCTTTGAAGCTTGTTTCTGGAAGATTTTATGGAACTCACTCAGCCTTTCCCTAAGAACTGTTGCTTTTTGTCTGACAAATATTTTCAGCTGGTTCCGTACCTCAAGAGAGTTAAAGAAACCAGTAAACTAGTTCCCATGCCTGTTCAAGATTTTAAAACAAAAAACAACAACAAAAAAAACCCAAAGTGAAATTTCATTATCTTTTCTCTACCTGCTTATATTTGTTTTTTTTGGTTTTTTTTTCCTCTTTTCTAGATAGCAACAGCAGCCTGGCTAACCAGTTTAATTAAAACTTCTTTTCTATCCATGTCAATGTTAAGCGTTGAAAATATCCTCCAACACTTTACTTATGGCAAACATTTTAAGTATTTTCATTTATTTTTATCATTTTAATATTGCTACATCTTCTGAGCAATAACTAAGTAATGTTGAGGGTCTGTAGAGTCAATGAGGACTGCTCATTTTGCAATGAATTATTGAATATGAATAAAGATGTATTTTATTCTTGTTTTTCAAAACACAGTTGAATTGCCTGTGAGTACTGTGTTCATCTAAAAAGCAATTGCACACTCTCTTTTCTTTGCAAAGCAAATCTCCATTAACATTGTATGTAAAAGAATATATAAAAAAAACCTTTTAAAACAACTTTCAGTCCTAATGGATTTTGTTTCTTGGAGTTCAATTATAGTCATTGCCTTTAATGTTGGTGATAGCTGGACCTGAAGATTATATGCAGAAGTTCTTCGATAAGTGTCTGATGTACCTGATTAAGCAGCAGTTCAAACAGCACAATTTTCTGGAATTGGTCTGAGGTGGGTGGAAACATAACACTCAGTGATGAATAATCTAAAATGTATTTAGCATGTGGGAAGGATGGTAGACTGTGAATAGCTGTCTTTTAAGAAACCTATTCTACAACACACACCTGTGCATGTATACACACAGAGAGGCACCAGTCAAAGCCACATTTCCTCCAACCCAGTTCAGACCAGCATGCAGGGATACAGGACATTCACTTCAACTGTGGAACATATCTGACTCCCAGTTGTCAGATGGACACCTGTGTGCACAGTTCAGACTCAGCCTTCTATATGATGCTGAATGGCTGTGGATGTTCCTTATCATGCTTTAAGCCCACCCAACCATCAACAAAGCACTATGCAGCTGCTCACTCCTACATTAGAAAGGACATGGACCTGATGNCCTCCTCAGCTGCTCACTTGGTCCCACCTCCCTCCAGTGAGATGGCAAGGAGGAAACACAATAAAGGACTCCAAGGTTGAGACAAAGGGCTCATTCACCAGTTCTCATCATGGGCAAAATTCAGACTCAGCTTGGGCAAGCAAAATCAGTTTAATTTAAACAACAAAGCTACCACCAATTTACCAAGTGAATCAGAGTAGGACAGTGAAAACAACAACTGGATCTTAAAAAAAATATTTTCTAGCTCCTCCCCACCAGCAGTACATGGAATAGGGGGTTTGGTCTGTCACTTCCATGTTGTTTCTGCAACTCCTTCCTCCTCAGGGGGAATATTCATAGTCTTGCCTTGCTTCAATGTGCTGTCCCTCACAGTGGACACAGTCCTGCATGAACTTCTCCTATCAGCATGGGTCTCTTCCACAGTCTGCAATCCTCCCAGTGACAAACAGCTCCAGTATGGGCTTCCCGCAGAGTCATGGCCATCTTCACATGCAGCCACCTGCTCCAGCATGGGGTCCTCCACAGGCCATAGATGGGATTCTTCTCCACTGCTGATCTCTAAGGGCTGCAAGGGCTCAGCCTGACNCTTGGGCAAGCAAAATCAGTTTAATTTAAACAACAAAGCTACCACCAATTTACCAAGTGAATCAGAGTAGGACAGTGAAAACAACAACTGGATCTTAAAAAAAATATTTTCTACCTCCTCCCCACCAGCAGTACATGGAATAGGGGGTTTGGTCTGTCACTTCCATGTTGTTTCTGCAACTCCTTCCTCCTCAGGGGGAATATTCATAGTCTTGCCTTGCTTCAATGTGCTGTCCCTCACAGTGGACACAGTCCTGCATGAACTTCTCCTATCAGCATGGGTCTCTTCCACAGTCTGCAATCCTCCCAGTGACAAACAGCTCCAGTATGGGCTTCCCGCAGAGTCATGGCCATCTTCACATGCAGCCACCTGCTCCAGCATGGGGTCCTCCACAGGCCATAGATGGGATTCTTCTCCACTGCTGATCTCTAAGGGCTGCAAGGGCTCAGCCTGACATCTCACCATGGGTGGAAGGGTAGTGGCTGCTCTGGTGTGCCTGCCCCTCTCCTTCCTCACTGACTTTGGTGTCCAGGTGGTTGTATCTCTCAAGTCCCATCCTCTCCACCACAAAAGAACTCCCAAAACAGAAGAACTCACCAGACAAGTTTTTCTTCTCTAGTATCAAAGAGCTGCTGATTGGCTCAGCCTTGGTCAAAGATGGGTCTGTTTTGGCACTGGAATTGCTTCTCACAGCATTTTACATAATCCATGCCAGTAGCCCCCTTCCCCACTACCAAAACCCTGCCAGACACAAACCCAACCCAAGTCTAGTCATGAAGAGATGTTGTCTTAACTGTTTATTACTTTGTAAATTTTGTTGTTGACATAAGCCAGTATGCCCAGCTAAGAGCCATGTGCCTCACTAGTCATGTAGCCTCAGGCCAATCTCTTTGATATCATCCATATATGAGGTCAAGTAGCAGCTGTCACTGAGTTTTCTATCACTCTCCCAACCCAAATGTGTTGGGAGAAGTGTGAAGTCATCAACAATTACATGATGGAGTTCAGCTAGTGCAGCTTTGTTTTCCATCTCATACCAGGTTAATTTTGTTATTTGCATATGGGCAGATGTAGTCACGGTCCCATTTATCTGAGCTACACTTTTAGGTAGACTCTATATTGTGACATAGAATCATAGAATCA
>VWZY01004788.1:0-16735 GCA_013399075.1 Chloroceryle aenea
GATGAGGTGCATCCCAGAGTCCTAAAGGAATGGGTTGATGTAGTTGCCAAGCCACTCTCCATGACATTTGAAAAGTCCTGGTAGCTGGGCGAAGCCCCTGGTGACTGGGAAATGGGAAACATTGCTCCCATGTTTAAAAAGGTAAAAAGGAGGACTCTGGGAACTACCAACCTGTCAGCCTCACCTCTGTGCCTGGGAAGGTCACGGAACGGATCCACCTAGAAGCTATGCTAAGGCACATGGAGGGCAGGGTGGTGATTCTGCCCCTCTACTCCTCTCTGGTGAGAATCCATCTGGAGTACTGTATCCAGCTCTGGAGTCCTCAGCACAGGAAAGGTGTGGACCTGTTGGAACACATGCAGTGGAAAGTCACAAAATTGATCAGAGGTCTGGAACATCTGTCCTATAAAGAAAGTCTGAGACAGTTGGGGTTGTTCATCCTGGAGAAGAGAAGCCTTTGGGGAGACTGTATTGTGTCATTTCAGTACTTAAAGGGGGCCTCTATGAAAGATGGGGACAATCTTTTTTAGCAGGGCCTGTTGTGATGGGACAATGGCTAATGGTTTTAGACTAAGGGAGGATAGATTTTGACTACATATAAGGAAGAAATTTTTTACAATGAGGGTGATGAAGTAGTGGCCCAGGTTTCCAAGAGAGGTGGTAGATGCCCCAGCCTTGGAAACATTAAAGGTCAGGTTGAATGTGCCTTTGAGCAAACTGATCTAGTTCAAGTTGTCCCTGTTTACTGCAGGGGACTTGAACTAGAAGTCCTTTAAAGGTTCCTTCCAATCCAAAACATTCTTTGATTCTGTTAAAAGTGGAATCTTTGGTAGGAGCCATAAATTGTTTGTAGAAGTTGCTTTCTGTGTATCATGTTGTATTATTTATTTGCTTATGTATTTATTAAAGGACTTCACTTTGCTCTTCATTATGTCATTCTTTCCCAACTGGTATATACTTTCTTTTTCACTTGCTAGACTTAATGCTTCTTAGGTCCACACCCCTCCCACTCCCCCTAGGAATGTTTCCAGTTTTGTGTCTGCAGAGTATTTTAACACAAAGTATTGGCTTTTGGTTTTACTATGAAAAGGTAATAGTTTTAATGGAAGGTACAACAGCAGGTTCCTTTATATTTGCAATTCTTTATTTTTATACTGTCTTCTCAAGGATATTTTACGCAGCAACTTAAAGAAGGAACCAAGGGAAGTTAAAGTGCTGCCTCCCTGTTCTTCATCAGAGGCAACAAAAAGGTCTTGTTGGGATATCTCTAGGCTAGGTCTAGAACTTTAGGCCTGAGGTAGGGATTTGTGGCATATGGTGTTAAGACAAAGAGCTAAATAAATTGGCAAACAAATAAGAATTCTTCCAAAACTTAACAGATTCTACCAACTTCTCTGCATGTGCTGTGGATGAAGTGTTTTGTCATTCCTAGCCATTTCAGTTGCTAAATGGTCAACTTTTGTAATGCTGAGTGTAAGGTATTTCATGGTGGAAGTGGTAGGTTTAAAACTGTTGTCAAGAAAGTGTATTTCTGTTGTTTAGAAAAACAAACCCAGTGTACATAAACTAAAAGGGTGATGTTACATACAGGAGAGTTATTTCAGATACACTAGTTTCTTACAAACTAGGTGTACCTAAAGGCATACACTACTTCTGAGATTGGACCTTTGGCAAAAACTCGGATAGATGGAAAGTACAGTAATGAACACGATGTTTCTTGTCACAGCAGAAGTTCTGAATATGCAGCAGTTTTGTTTGTTTATTTAAAAATTATGTTAATCTATCTTTCTTGTCCCCTGCAGGAGGCTTAAAGCCAGGTTTTGACTCAGTCTTCAGTCTTCAAATCTATCGTCTTTCATTCTGCTATTTCTTTGGTGTTGTGACATTCTGGAGGGTCATCTGTAATCATGTGCAAAAAGATGTTATGTCCTTGCTTGATATCAATAATAAAAAAAGGCAGTTTCAAAGATGAGTACTGATCTAGTACTTAGAACAGACATCCTGAGTCTTAGTCCTGCTTCACACACTTTTATGGGAACTAGAATTTGAGATCGACTTTCCCTCTAGTGAGGGTTTCTGTGCAGAAGAACCTGATGGTTCCTAGTGTGGAGTCAGAGGAGAGAAGGTTTATCATTCTTCATTTATTTAATATGAGATCCGTAATACCAGGATGATCCAAGACCAGTGTCCCCTCTTTATACTTCTCTGCTTATGTCTGATTAATCAATATCTGGAGAGGCCCTTAGAGCAATCCCAATATAAACCTTTGAAATGAAGAAAAAAAAATTATGTGCACTGCATCTGCTTGCAAAAATGGTATGTCTGGTAGGTAGTGTTAATCTCTGGATGGGGAAGCCTACATCTTGTGACCTTATTTCACAGTTAAGTGAAGTAATCATATGACCATGGAATATTTTTTGCATTACTAATGTGTAATGTCCAGACTTGCAGAAATGTTTGAAAACCTGCTTGGCTTTTAGGAAGCAGTTCTTGCCTCTCTCTCTAGGGCATATGTGTAGGACTGGCAGATACTCAGTATACAAGGGAGGCAGGTTTACTGTACATCTCAAAGGCACAAGGAAAGAATGTTCTGGGCATAATAAAGATACTTCTTGAAGAGAATAGCATTAAAGGTGTGGGTGTCTGTGGAGTATACTGTAATAGTACCTGGGTTCTTGAAGATTTAATTTTGCTGAGGCCAGCATGCTGGAAAGACCTGTGATACCAGCAGGTAATCTTACACATGTGATGCTAATGGCTTTGGTCTTCCTGTGTCATTAATTAACTATTCCATCAAAACTTTTCTGTTCCTTAGTTCTAATTGGTGTATTTTTCTAAGTAATCTACATTGCCATTCTTCTAGAATGATGGCTTAAGTTACAGGCATGCTTTGGTCTCTTCAGAGAAGAAAAGGAAGTATTTTATTTCTTAATGTCCACAATTTGGTGGTGATCTGATGTGTTAGCAACTTAAAATAACAGCCAATGCTGTTATTTCCCAAACAGTATTGGGAAGATTAGTAACTTACTTGAACACAACAAGTGCCTGCTTTCTCTGATCGTACTCAGTATTTAGGAGGTCACACCTGAGCTACTGCTTGTGCATCGATGTGATATGTGTGTTTACATGGAACTTAATTTCTGTTTTTACAATGTACAGCTTTATATCAAACCTCAGAATTAACTTGTCTGTGGTCAAAAACTTCTGTAACAGAATTTAACAGTGGATTTGATAGACGCCTAGGAAATAGCTTGGTGGCCATGTTTTATCAAGACAATATAGATACGTTTTTGTATAGTTCTGGGTTCTTTAGTCTCCTTTGGACTGAAATTAACAGAACAAGTTGTGTGACGCATTTCAGTTTCCTGATTGTGTTGTAGACTGACTTTTTTTAAGTTATCAATTACTTCCATATATATATAGAACACGTTACGAAGTATAGCACAACAGCGTGTCCTGTTAGTAAAATAGCCAGGAGTGGAGTTATTGGAATTCAGAATGTTTTGAAAATTGCTATATCTGTGAATTAGAATGATTCTGTTGGTTTCTGATTTATCTTCTTTGGAAAGCAATGTTGTAAATAACTGAGAAAATAATATTTTTCTTAAGTCTATGACAACGTTGTTCACTGTTTCTGTATTAACTGAAGGGAAGGATAGTCAGGTTTTAAGAGATGTTGCCTTTGACAAGAAATTATGACATTTAATTCCGAGTGTCATAAATTTTCTAAAAATATTTGCTGTGGTAGGTTTCAGTGGTCGGAGACAGAATTGGCATAACATAATAGTAGCTGGTAACAATTCTGAAGTAAAAGAATACACTTTTATAGATCTTATGAATTGTGATGGTAAAATTGTTTTACTTAAACCTCACCCACCCTTTAAAAATTCATTTTCATGCTTATCTCTTAAACAATAACTTTGTTACTCTTTGATCTGTCATAATGTTTCCTTGTACAGTCATTTACATATGTAATAGATTTTCTTTTAGAGAGCTCATGTTTTTTTCAGTATTTATTTTGATTTATACCTAATAAGAGAGAAAGTTGATCCTATGGTATAGGCACTCTGTCAATGTCACTTTGACATACTCCTCTGGACTAGGAGGTAGAAATACAATGAATGAGGGATGATGATAGGTTAGGATCCTTGATATTACTACCTTGATATTGCAACAAATACCATATGTTTTCAATAGTCCTAGTTAAAAGATTGCCTGCATGTGTTTATAACATTCAGCAGAGATGGACTTCTTCAGGTCTGGGCATGACAGAACATCTTTAGATTACAGACTGTCATAAGGAGTCTGGAGTACCTTGCACCATCTTCTGCCCCAGAATGTTTCAGCTTTAGTGCCCCTGCTGTCTAACAAATTATCTCAGTGTGAGTAGCAAGGTCATGTCTGAAGTGAAGTCTTAAATGGCTTGGTCTGAAGTAAGTCGAAGTTGCATGGTAGAAGATGATCAGACATACTAAGAAAAGCAAGATTGTAGCTTTGACTTGCTTACTTATTTTGAAATCTCTATGCCTTTATGTTACTAAAGTATACTTAATACTTTAAGCATTTTTTCTCATGTCCAGGTTCTGAATTTTTTTGTAGTTTGATGCTTTCACAATTGGCATCTAGATATCATCGACTGATGATGATGCATGCATTCAAAAATACATTGTCAGTGGCATACCAGAGTTAACAGTAAACTGTTAGTAATTTTGACCAGTATGATCTTCACTGCCCCAAGAGGTTTTAATTTTTCCATCCGTTAATTGGTTTAGAAGAGCTTGTTACTGGTAGCTGCCTGTTTTAGACCATTATAGGCACCAGTGGCACTAGCGCTGCTGTGACTTTCAGTGATGTTACTTGAACTTGGGGTTATTGCACAAACCATGCTTGCTATGGAGAAATCAGTTCCTAGGATACTGCACCCAATTTCATTTTGCTTAGACACCTGTGTTTTCTGTGGCTTAGGTCAAAATAACTGCTGCTTAACATGTGAAATGTGTAAAGGCTGCTTACTGTTGTCAGTAATAATTCTACTGTATAATGTATGTCCAGGGTCCTATCTACTGTCTGTAATTTTGCTGCCTTCAGAGGTACTTTTTCTTCTTGTAGTACTTAGGGTGCGTTGCCAAATTACTGTAAACTATGTAATTTATCTTCTGAACTGCCAAAAGGGCATAATTTTTACTCTAAAAGAATTTTGTGCTTTGGGTTGTCATGTTTAGTTTTCCTCTATTAAATTGGGTCATACTAGGTATTTACAATAAAGGCTCACTGTTTACACTGAAAATAGTTCAGCTAAACAAGTATTTCCTGGGTTTGCTGCTATGGTCTGCTGATGTTAGTGCCTGTGTTGTATAGATAGGTAAGACATGCTTAACGTGGCAGAATGACCACTGTTCGTCCAGTTGTGTAACAGCTTTCTGAGGGAAGCTAAGGGAGCCAAGCGGAGCTTCCCTTGCAGTGAAGTTTCTTTAAATCACTCTCCCAAGATGGAGCTGACCAACTTCACCAGTTTTCTTCCAGCTACTTTCTGGAAATGTACTGTGAGTGAAATGTAAATACGGGGAAGCTAGTTGCACCATGTGACATTTCAGTAAGAAAGGGGCTTATATGTGTGGGCAATACAGAAGAAAAAAACCTTCATAATGACTACATGCCTATTTATTAGTAGAAGGAAAACCTGTCTCCTGTGTGTATTGAAGACAGTTGAATTGTTCCTACTTGTCCAGCCAAATTAAAAAGTACTCGGTGTTGGACATTTTAATGTTTACCAGGCTTCAGCATTTCAACTGTGACTATGGAGTTGGTTTGTATGCTCAGTAGTTTATGATGTCCTAAATTGAAATAAGCCTCTTCGCTAGGAAATGGGAATATAGTGAATGGTTTACTTTGTAATCGGTGTATTAAATTTAATGTATTAAAGTTTTCAATTTTATGGAGGGAGACTTAAAGTGAGGTTTGTTTGAGTAACACATTTGTACACAGTAACATAATCTGGATGTGACGTTTTGTAGGTCACATGATGTTTAGTCATTTTTTTTTAATTTAAAAACATGGGTTAAGAAGGCAAAAGTAGGATTGGTTTTCTGGATTATTAATCTGGTGATTAACATCTGGAAAGCAAGAGTATTGGAATTTATGCACAGCTTTCTAATTTAAAAACTTCCAAGTGGAGTTTCTGAGAATTAAATGTAGAGGAATGGACAGGATAGAAGATTCTGTTGAATAAATACCAGGTTATCAGAGACACAATTTCTAATTCTGATTATAATACTGATTTGTTTGTTTTGCTATTAAGACTTAGGTGATGCAGCTTCCCTAATGTGCTTTTTTGTCTAAGGATGCTAATTTTTTTTTTTTCTTTTTTGAGTTTTTAAGGGAGCAACATTTTTTCAGATTTTTCAATGAATTCCTTAAAGTAACTGTATCAGCACAGTCAGCCAGTACATCAGATGGTGAACTTGAGATCTGAATTCACAAGCCTTCTGTGTAGTTTGACATGTCATTCTCCTTCCTCTGAACTTCAGAAGTTTTTATACCGGAGTTCTTGTGTAATTTGTAATATTTGTGTACTTGAATGTGGATATTGTAATGTCTGCCATTACCCATGCCAAGTTTTTAAATTAGCCTAGTAAACTATGCCTCTTGTACTCCTCCTGGCTCTCACAAAGTTTCATAGTGTGTCCCGCTGAAATTTCTTAAAGAATAAGATTTCTGATAGTAAGAAGATAATAGTATGCATTTGTTTCAGCCTTAGGACTTTGATTGGAATTTGATTTTATGTTAATAGTTGACAATATTTTTATTTGATATGGTTTTATTTTTGTGTAGTTGTGGTTTTTTTTAGTTGGCATATGAAGTTATATTTTCATTAAAGGAATTCCAACTGAGCTTTTGTGCAACAAAGTCTGTAGCTGTTTTGATCGAGATACTGTTTCACTTGAGTTGTTTTCATTTTGGAAGATTTACCCTATTTACTTCCATTTTACAGTGTAAATTCATAAGGAGAAAGCACAGTATAAAAGTATTTGTAATATGGTTCTTCATAGGCCATTTTAGTTAGCCTTCCTATCAGTATTATTGTTGTTTTCTGTTTGGGTTTTTTTTCCAACTTTGGTTTCATATTTTTGTACGTGAGAATATATTCCTCATTGCAAAATAGGTCTGTAACTTCAGATGAGGCCTAAACAGGAATTGTTTAATACTGTTTATCCCATGATAACTGTATTTAACACCTACCTGTTGAGTCATCTGGTTTCTTGAGTCTTGCACTATTATGAGGAAGATGCTTAAACCACAAATTACTATTGTAATGAGAAAAGCTTCAACTTGCCCTTTTTCAGTAGTCCCAAGCAGAATTGTTTGGGCCAGTTGCTTTTCTGTTAATGGTCCTTTTAACTAAAAAAACCTCCACCAAAACAAAGAACAAAAGGTGCAAGAAAAGACACCTTACATAGACATGTGCCTTAACTACTACTATTTCTCCTGTCCATGTAAGGTCTTCACAACAGATGGGTTGTTGTAGGGGACCTGGACTCTTCTCCTCCTCTGCAGACTACCCTGGAAGATAGTCTATATTAATTGTAATAAGTTTAATTGCTTTGATGAGCAGTCAGAGGAACAGTCCATTTTTCCTGATTCCTTTCATTAAAACGAAAGTGTTTTTTCCAAGCTAACATGCCTGAGGTTGTTCAGGTGACTGTTGACAAGTATTCCCATCTTCGTCATTGTCATTTTCTTGAGTTCCTCTTCAGCTTTTGCCACTACTTCTCATTTTACCTCAATTTTTATTTCCTTTCCTTAAGCAACCCTAAAAATTTCTTTATATAGTTTTAACCGTATTTTTATAATCCTATTTTTAGGCAACTATTGTTTTTCCTTCAGGAGACTGCACTGTTTCTCTGTAATGATTGTTGCCTTAAAGAAGTGACTGCAATTAGCAAAATGAAAAACTAATCTGGTTTTGCTGTTGTTGAGCCTTGTTTTTGAAGAATATAAAAAAGGCATGGTTGTTTCAGACCAACTGTGTTTTTTCCAAATGTTAGCTTTTTAATACAAAGTGAAGAAATGTCATTGACATCTAAGAAATAATCTATTCATATTTTTAAAAATTAATGCTAATTATTATGTTTCATATATTAAATGTATGTATACAAATATAATTACTATAGAATTATTTCAGTTCTGCAGTTTTCTGCCTATCTAAACATCTGCTTTCTTTTCTTTTTTTTTTTTAAAAAAAAAGCTGACAAGTCCTTAATTGTTTCTTATGCTTTTAAAATACACTGTTGCAGTGTGTCCTTTATGAAGGAGGATTTGGTATGAAGTTAAAATTTAGCAGTCTTATTTATGGAAGTAATAGAATTCATAATTTGTAACTTTTTTTTTCCTGTTGTTTTGGAGGGTGTAATTTTTTAATTCCTTTTGAAATGCTGTCTTACCTGGTAAAATTGGCAAGCAGTTTGTCCCCTTTCCTCTTCTTAGCTCTTCCAAGACAATGTACCCATTTACTGAGAAATCATACTGCATCTCATGTTTGACAAGATACTTGTTTTTAGTGTTGTCCGTCCCCGTCCGTCCCTCCGTCCCCCACCTGCCTCTGGTCAGTGGAATAGTCGAGATGTTGTTTTTTTCTCCTCCTTTACTGTTATGCTGCTATTAATATCTGTTGCTTCAAATGGTTTCTTTGGGTTTCAGGTTTAGATGCATCTATTTCAAGCTTGTTGTGGAGGGTAACACTTCCTACTGTACAGGACTCAACTCTTACAAAAGTCTGAAAGCAGATTTTTAAGTTAATAGGAAGACTGCACCATCTTAGCTGAGCTATGTTTTCATGCAAATGTGTTGGGTTGGTTTGGTTTTGGTTGTTTCCCTGCCCCCCTTGAAACCATTGTGGATATGTATGGGAGAACTAGCAATCCAGTGAAATACTCATCTTCAGTATTGCAGAAGTTGTCCAAATGGTACTAGTTTTGCCCTGTCAAATTGGTCTTTTCAGTAGAAGAGAGAGCTATTTTTTCTTTCATCCTTTTTGTTTTCTGATGAACCTGTTGGATTGTGGACAAAAAATAGCACTGGCAGAACTTACACTATGAAAATTTCACTGTAAAATTCAGAATTAATTTTTTGTATTTTTAAGGTGTATCTTAATAGAAAAAAAAAAAATGTACCAAATAGTCATTTAATGTATAGTGAAAACTGTCTGCTGTTTTAATTTATATAGGCCCTTTTATTGCCCTAGACCCATTTATTGCCTTAAGTAACAAGCTTAATAAAATTCATGCTAAATCTTTGACATGCTTGTTAAAATATTCCTGATTTGTTAACATTAAGTATCTTTTTATTACATGTTGAAGCAGAAGTATGCATATTACATTATGTTGTTAAGGCCAAACTGTGATATCTTAACTGTGTATAACATATTCTTCTGCTTTAATGTTGTGTTTTTTGTTTTTTTTTTTTCCCCTGTTGTTGTGGTTTATTTTATTTTAGGTTGGTTGGAGTACTGCAAGAGATTATTACACATTTCTTTGGTCACCTATGCCAGAAAACTATGTGGAAGGATCAACTGTTAACTGTGTGCTGACATTTCAAGGTGAATATAAAGCAGTATCTACCTGTCTTTTCCAGCCAATACAGCTTTTTAAATCTGTTCATATCAGTGCTGAGGGTTGTATAACAGTTCTAGACTTTTACAAACATAAATTTTAGGAGAATTTTTCATACTTCATTGTGTGAAGTTCTGTCTTATTTTAGATGTCAGAGAAAGTGGAAGGGGAAGTATGTGACAGTATGTTTTTACATCATAATGGACAGTATGACTGATAGAAAGAGAGGCTCTGCTAGAAATTAAAATATAGAAAGTGACTTTGTTTAATCATCAGCAAGGTCTATTAATCTTGTCATCTCTTAACACCTTATGTCTACATTGTCTTTAGCCTCTGGACTTTATAAACACCATTCTCAGTGTAAAGTGATTCTTGTCAATGAATAATGTGGATGATGGTTTGGTGAAGGTTCAGAGTAGTCAGGAAGTTGCAGAGGACCTTTTGACAGTGAGGAATTGATAAAAATGACTGAAGTTTTTAAGAAAAGAGGAAAGAACAAAACAGAAAATGTTACACCACTGTACAAGTTTATACTATAACTGCATTCTCAACACTGTGGAGATAAGATCCTCACCCTCCCCTTTACAATCTCGAAGAAATCTAGAATAAATGAGCAAAGCACAACAAGGAAGATCAAAATTAAGAAAGAGGTTCTGTATAAAGGTAAGGAGTTACAAATAGGAGAACCACACTCTTCTCACGGAATATACAAAGTGACAATAACCATGGATTGTGGCCTGGGAGATTTACATCTGATGTTAGGAGTGATGTTTATACCCAGAGGAGTAGTGAAGCACTTGAACAGGTATTCCTGTCTGGAAGGATGGGAATTCCCCACAGCTGATTAGACACAGCCATGGTAGTCTCAGACTGGTGCCAACAACAATCTCCTGAGTGGGAAGTTGGACTAGGTGACCTTCAGAACTTCTTTTGCCAGGTTTTTCAGTCTGGGAAAGGGAAATAGTGTGAAGTCACTGATGTCTGTAAAATCAGCTACTTGTGGCAGGAGTGGATTATCCATTGCTCATACTTAAGGAGGTAAGAGCCATTGATGTAAGCTACCAAGTGACAGGCTCAAAATGAGGTAAAGGTATTTAACACAGTCAGTGTGCAGAAGTCTCACCAGAAGACTTTACTGGTGTGAAAAATCTATACATATTGAAAGCTGCATGTAAGAAGAGCACCTCTGTTAAACTTGTTTATGGTTTTCTGCTTACTAACAGAATTTTATATGCTGTTTTATGTTATATATACCATCTTAAAGTCCTGAAGTGACTACTGTGTTAGCTTGTTGTCTTCAAGCTGCAAATAGTGATAGCTTGGATGAATTCACTATTCTTTCTCTTACACAGTCATTTTTTTTTTTTTTTCTGGTACTTTTGATGATGATATATACACATGATCTGACTATTTTATAACCTTGAAATATGTGAAAAGTACATGTTTTCTCTAGGAACTGTGTGGAAGTAATTGGTTTCTTTTATAGTTCCCAAAATTGAATGAATGATATAAAGCTAAACTGAAACTAGAAGTGACCTAGAAATGTGGGACTCCACATGGCATTATCAGTCCTTTGTACTTACAACTTTTACCACACGTGAAGAGACCAGATAACTCTGTCCCATCTGTTACATTCCATGCTGACAGTCCTGAGCTTTTATAGTGCTGCCAGATTTAATGTCCATTTAGACAGTCTCACGGTTGTGTTTGGCAAGATATTTTAGTGCTGCTGAGATGAGATCAGTAGAGCTTACGGAAGCTTAATTAACTGAGATAAAGTGTGCTGCACAATATTTACTATTTAGATATTATTTGGGTTTTTTTTTTATGATCAAGTCTGTGTGCTGGAAGAAAATAATCATGTGTTTATCTCCAGTACATTCTAGATACAAGAAAAAAGACTAGAAGTTGTTCTAAAGTCAGTTTGTCTGAACCAATATTAAAACTTGCTGGAGCTGCAAAGTAGATTGTTCTGAACGTGCTTCTGCATAGCATTACCTTATTCAAGTATTGAATCAGATAAACTCAACTGCAGTTCTATGTAGAAAAGTGTAGTCAGGTTCAAAGGCAGAGAATCCTGGGGTTTTGAGAATAAGAGACTATTCCTTGAGCTACAGTTAATAAAGTATAAGTCTAATGGAAACATGAAGTGTTTGATACGAGTGCTGTCCATATAGCACATCATGTTTATTCCAGGTGTCTGGAATAAAGGCTGGTGAATAGAAATTAATGATAAAAGTTAGAAAGGGAGCAGATTGAATTGTGGCGAAATATGAATAGAAATGTCAGACATGACCTGCTGGATTGAACACTGTCTGGGGATTTATTATGCTAGTATACTCAGGATGGATAGGGTATCTGCTAATTAACTGTTCTGAATGAAGCCAATTGGTTTTCTTGCCATTAAACTGGGTAAGGTGAGATTTCTTGCATTTACTAATAAAGGTAAAAATCTCATTAGTTCTGGAAAGTGTTTAATATCCACAGATGTTACCATATGAATCCAAGTGATTGAAGAAGCTTAATTTTGAAGCTTTAATGGGTAACAGTTCAACTGAATAGTCAAACAGAAATTCTTCTGAAATTTGCTAGTAGCATGCAATACTACATAGGTACAAGAAGCATAATTAATTCTTGCCTTGCAAGGTCTAGAAGAATTTTTGTTTTCAGTTTTAAAAATAATCTCTCTCTTAAACTTCCCCCCTCCCAGCCCCTCCATACTTGGAGCTTATTAACGTTGTGTGATTTGTTCTGAGTATTTTGTTGCTTTGGCACTTAAAATAGCAAAAGTGAACTACTGTTGCTACTCCACAAAAAACATGGAAAAAAAACAAAACAAAACAAAAACCAACAAAAAATCAGTGAAGTTGCAGTTATCCTGTCATGGCATCTTATTTTGTCTTTTTCTGTTATTTTTGGTCATATAAGTGTTCCAAGGAAAAAATAATTGCTATTCTTTGTTTTGTGATTGTACAACAGTTACATATTCATGTGGTCCTGATCCAGCTTCAGGGCATCTCATTGCTAATGATTCTTCTACCCATTTCAAAGATATATTAGTAGTATTGTCATGGTTTAGGGTNGCAGTTATTACCTAATGTATGTAAAGTTATGTGTACGTATAGCATCTATTACCTGAACTGTTTTGGTATTTGTCTTTTAAAGCTAGAAGTTATTGGTAGATGAAAGCTACTAAATAGAATGACTTTGCTTTCTGATGATTTTCCTCTGCCTTACTGAGGTAATAAACGTGAAATTCACAAGTTAAACATGATCTGCTAATCTGTTTCCAGATGGAGATTGCATGTTTGTGTAAATGTTTCTTCAAATGTGATTTTATTTTGGTAGGTTATTATCTACCAAATGATGATGGAGAATTTTACCAGTTCTGTTATGTGACTCATAAGGGAGAAATCCGTGGAGCAAGCACACCTTTCCAGTTTCGCACCTCTTCACCTGTTGAAGAATTGCTCACTATGGAAGATGAAGGAAACTCTGATATGTTAGTGGTGACCACAAAAGCTGGACTTCTTGAGGTTTGATTCAACAGTTCTTAAAATACTACATTCTTACTTATTTTTCGTATATTTGCATACATACATGAACACAATCTAGTATTGAAGAACAAACCATGAGAAAAAAAAATCTGCATATATCTGTGTAATGTATATGTTTCTGGCTTGTTCTCCAGTATTTGATAGGAGTTAGAATATTTGCAGGTTAAATGAGTAATGGTTTAAGCTGGTTAGAGGTATGGTATAGCACTAAGCACAGCCTGGAAAACTGTAACAGAGTAGATAGTTGCCCATGTCTCACAAATGTACTCTCCAGCTAAGTGGAAGGTAAAAGATACCCTTTGTGAACTAAGCTAAAGATGCCCAAGTATGTTAGAATAGCTCTTGTTTTATTTAAAGTTGTGTTCTGTGTCTCATGTTCTTTGCTACACGGATGTGATTAGCATTGTTTGCTTAAATCCAGAGTCAGGATGGTTCCACTTGCTTGCTGGTACTTTGTAGACCGAAAAATACTTTTAAACAAACAAAAACCAAACCCCAAACCAAATCACCTTAATTTTGAGTTGCTTATTGGAAAGTTGCTGAGTAGTTTCCTTACCTTGACGTCAGATATTTTATCCTTTTGACAGTTGCCTTTAGGCACGTACTTGCATGTATCTGATTTATAGTCTTTAAAATTGAGGGATAAGAGACTTAGTATAGAGGTACATCTAGGATATTTTTGCTTTTCAGGTATGTACCTATAGTACTAAAATGAAAGGATTTTTCAAACTTTATTTGATTATTTTACTTTGTGCACTTGTTCTTACTTTTGGCTATGTGTGCATTCATATTTTTTTTGGTGAAATTCCTCAAACATTGCTTTAGACTCTGTGTGTGTGTGTGTATGTCTCTACTCAGCAGCCATTTTTTCACCATGCTGTCATCATCATAATTAGCTCCTCCATAGCTGCTGTCACTTCAGAAAAGTAAAGGCACTTCAATTGAGGGAAAACTTGAGTATAACATTGAGTCATGACAGTGCAAAATGTGCTGTCTAATGATAATGTAGTGCTGCTTGGTTAGAGCAGTGAAACTTCAGAAATTTGGGAATAAGGGGAAAACTGTAAAGTAACCTAGCCAGAAGACACACATTTTATGCTTCTGCTCAAACGCTGAAGTAATTTGTTATCCACTTACTTGATAGGAATGAAGGGGAGAAAAATTACCAAAGAGAATGCTTTTGTTTTTACAGTTTAAAATTGAAAAAATAATAAAAGAAAAAGAAGAGCTATTAAAAGTAACTTCTGTTCTGGAAAAGGAAACAGCACAACTCAGAGATCAAGTTGAAAGACTGGAAAAAGAACTTAACCATGAAAAGCAGAGATGTGACCAACTGCAAACAGAGCAAAAGGTTAGTTGTTTAACTGATTAAAGCTGACTCATAATGTTTGTAATCCTCCCTTTTCAAGAACCAGTTAAACTGTGTGAAAATCAGTTATCAAAACCCCTTAGCAGTTGGATAGACATTTACACTAGAATAGGTCAGTTCCTATTAACCTCCTGCCACTATTCCTTTTATGTCGTAAAATGGTTAAAATATTTAAGGCTTTTGGTACCAGGCTTGGTAAGATAATCGATGACAAGTGTTACCAGATGTTCCACATTTAGCTGTGGAATTCATAGTGGAAAGTAGTTGATAGGTTAAAGTTTGCTTAAATTAACTGAAAACAGAGGAAAGCTTTTTAAAAAAACTCCCATTAAGGAATAACTACATAGAGCACAGGCTATTGAAAATGGTAAAAAGAAATTGGTATTAAAAGCAAAGATTAAGACTTAACAGAGAATACTATACCAGGGCATGCAAAGAGTAAAAAGTACCTAGTCACGCCTCTAAAAGGCTTCACAAAGGTCTGAAGATTTTCAAAGGGAAAAGAAGCACACACCTAAAAATCAATTTACATAAGCTGATAGTGAAAATATAAATGTAGCATAAAACAATGCAAGCTTAATTTGGAATTCTGCATAAGCTAAGTAGGAAACCTAATATTAGAAAAAAAAGCACAAAAAAAAATTATTTTTAAGCTGCTGCATTTAAAGAACAACTTTTAAGAGGAGATTAAAAACATGTGGGAAGGAGGTGGTGACATGAACAAATTTGAAGTAATGAAGCCTATATAATTTAGCTGTGGACAGCAGTTAATAGGCTTTTTCTAAGTACTAGTATGTATATGTCAACAGTTCTGCATGATACACCTTTGATAGGAATTTGAGGGAATTTGAAACCATTGAAACTTTGTCATTTACTTTTCAACAGTCATAATGAAGTGGACTAGAATGTTGAGTAAGGAAAAAAGATCTTGTTTGGAAAACAAAATTCCTGTAAAAAGAATGATTTTAATTTCAAGTATATGGGAGAACTAGTTTAAATCACTGAGATGAGAATTAAATACTTAAAAGTATACATTTCATAGGCTTGCAGAATCATGAACTTGGTGTATAAATAGGAATGAGCTACATAGATTGTTTTGTTGTTACTTGAGGTTCTTATTTAAGAAAAGGTTTAAAAGTAATCTGTCAGTTCTAATCCATGTAAGCTTTACAATGTCTTTTTAGAACAATTTGTCAAATGGGATTTTGATGGCTGTTCAGCAAGGATTCAGTTAGATAGTATAGGAATAAAAATGTCTTGATACTTTCCTATATTTTACTGTGATTTTCTATAATCAAAAATAGTTTTGCCTTTATGATACCAGAACTTGGCAATTAGAATTTAATTTCAGGAATGTTTGGGTTGTTCTTCGGTTGTGTGTAGTTTTGGTGTGGTTTTTTTTTTTTTTTTTTTTTTTTTTTTTTTTTTGTTTTTTTTTTTTTTTTTTTTTTTTTTTTTTTTTTTTTTTTTTTTTTTTTTTTTNTTTTGTTGTTTTTTTGGTGTGTGTGCCTTTTTATTTGGCCTTGTATTTTGTTGAAGTGATGATGCAGTGTGAAGAACTTCTCAGTTGTATTTAGCCAAGGCATAAGCAGATGTCTAATCTGAGGCTGATGCAACTCTTCACCTGTCTAGAATACAATAGAAGCTTTCTAACTCATGCAATTATTTGTCTTGTAAGTCTTCACACACTGTCTGATTTTTACATCTTTTATGTTCTTTTTTCTGTTTTCCACTTTTAAAAAAAAATAATCTGCTCAGCTGAAAAAATCTTATTTATATACCTAAGCAGAATATAAATTGAATGTATAAAATGAAAATTTAAGGAGCATCTACTAAATCAGGTGCATAAGTTAACTTTTTCATCATCGGAAACAATACTTGATTTGTGGCTTTCCAGTCTCAAAGGTGACTTTCCTTCTTGATCTCCTTGCCTCCCTACCCAGTACATGAATTACAGCAGTAGGCTGTAATACAAGGCTTTATATGATTTATCTTTGCTGGGAAAACATACAGTGCGTTAATGGATTGATTTAAGATTCCTGAGCAGCAGTTATGCAATGCTCAGTTGGATTACATTACCTAGGTTTTATTTTCCTTATGATTTGTTGTGGTGGGTTTTAATTTTATTATTATTTTTTTTAAGGCAAACTGAAATGAAAGGAAACAAAAAAAACCCAGCCAAAACAAATAAAAAAAAAACA
>VWZY01004790.1:276-73964 GCA_013399075.1 Chloroceryle aenea
CGCCCCGTCGTGGAGTGGAGCCGCTGGGGCCCGGGGCCGTCGCCTCCGGAGCGGAACGGGTTGGAAAGGCGCGGGTCTGGGGAACGCTGCCCGAGGGGCGTCCGCGTTTAAAAACGTGCTTAAAAACGTGCTTTTGGCAGCTCTCGCTCTCTCCCCCACGGACACACGCACTCGCACGGAGTTTGTGCCGGATCTGGAGGCCAGGTCCATTGGCTGATGGCGCTCTCCCGTGCAATCTGTTGCGTGCTTTTATCAGCGGGGTGATAAAAGCTCAGCTAAAAACTACAGCAAGTAGCTCTGCGGCTTTGAGGCTGACTTTAGCCANCCTCTCCTCTTACGCTGCCAAACTTCACCCCGATCTTTGAGTGTGCTTGGCTCATTTCACATGACCGCCCCGTGCTTTCTATCCGCAAAGCCGAGCGGCATCCTTACTGTTTGTGTGTTGTTAGCTACCAGCATTAAAAACTTGAGACCCGTTCTTGGAGTAACACTGCCCCATCCCACTACGTTCTTTCTGAACGTGGTATATTACTGATTAAAGAGCACGTGGGTTTTTTGTTAACTGTATAAACCCTGCATGTGAGTTTTTTCCTAACTTACTAACAGTCGTGGAGCCATATGGCACCGTATCAAATGCTTTATTGGAGTTCAGGTTAGAGATCTTGCATTTTCATTAGGTCGAAATGATTTGTCATGTTAGCATGGTACTGCTTCTTAGTGGATACTGCATCTTGTCCCATGCGCTGCATTGCTTATGGTTCAAAACGTCTTGCCTTCTTTTGGAGGCAGCCTCTTGCCCCCTCCTTCAGAACCTCTTGACTTCTGTTGAAGTCGGGCTTATCGGTGGGGCTACAGTTGTCTCAGTGGATAATGTTTTTATTCTCCTGTCATGATACTACTGTGACTTATTACTGAAACTGTGTGGCTCCTTCCTTCAGAAATTTGGATTATCTCACCTCTGCAACCTGATAGCTTCTGGTTCTTTCAGTCTTCAGAGATTATGCCTTCATTGTCATTTGCTGTACCCTTTATCAAGACCTATAGCATTTTACACCAGAATAATTTAATTTCTTATGTTGAACTTTGTTGCAGGTATTTCAAAATACTTATGCGTGTCTTTGTATGTATTCTCTCTGTGTGTAATTGTATATATAAACTTGAATAGTAAATAACTATCTGCTTATCACATTTGGGTGGCCAGCAGGGTTGGCTGGTTGGTCACTATTTCAGGTGTTTGCAGTAAAACTAAGAATTGTGGGGTTCACTTCTGTCTTGCAAAAGGGAAGATAAGTTCTCAGGCTCTAAGGAAGATGTACAAACTGCCACCCCACTCTTTGGGAATCACTTCTGTTTAAAAGAGTAAGTACAAGTGTTGTGGATAATTAAAGAGGAGGTCAAATTGCTCTTGAAGACATGGAGCAAATCAGCTGGGAATGCACTGTAGCCAACCAGGGAAATTGAGGTTTGTGTGGTGAACAGTGAGTGTTCAGAGATGAACCCTAATCAAACAGAATTTAAGAAATGTTTCACTGGTTATACCTCATGTATGAGTAATGGTGGTTTTTCAGTATATTCGTGTTGTATCTGATTAAATTAGTTTCATTAGGTAACAAATGACATTCGCCTTCAGATTCCTGGAGGCAACTAAAAGTGTGCGTGAATGTACAGAGACAGATTAGTCCATGAGCAGGATATGAGTAACTTGCATTTACTCAAGTGGCTATTACTCGTATCCTGTGGAGGGACAGTCCTCCTTATGGTGCCGGATCCTATTTCAAAATCTCAGTTGACTTGCACCAGTACAGATCAGAACAGAAGATGACTGTAACTCTCAACACTTTAAATACGAATCATCAGACAGTTTGAGTGAAGCAGACCTGGGTTGCTGGTTTTTCCTCCTCAGCAACAGTCATCCTAGTAGTTTTCCCTCTTGTGGTTTCATTTTAGTTACTTTAACTATATTGGAGTATGTGGGAAAACCAGTAAATGCTGAAATCTAGTATACTTAAATAAGTGCAAAATCAAGGAATGCAGAAAGGTGAAGGAAAGATAATAGTTTCGAAGGATCACTAGTATGAGGTCCTCAGCTTCATGTTTGTATGGTGTTTTGTATGTGTTTGGTTCCTTAAAAAAAAAGAAAAAAAGAAAAAATCCCCAACTATATAACTTACATCTCATAAAAAGGCAATACTTCAGTAGGAAATCAGGTTTCCTTTGGGTGAAGCTAAAACAAATAACTTCTGCTCAAGGTACTGCTAGCTAGGCAAATAAAAGTTGATTGTTAGTAGTAGAGTTCACACAACTTCTCCACATCAAGGGCTTTTTCATTAAAATTTGTAAGTGCTCATGTGATAACTCATGTTCTGTTATCACATCCTCATGAAACTACTTTGCTTACAGCAGACGAGGAGGAAATAGATACAGATTCTGGAAGGAAACTGTGTCAGGATTTCTGTCTTGCTTGATCGTGTTAATAGAGATTTAGTTAAGCAAATTCCCTTATCCTAGCCTGAATGATTTGACTCAGCTTTGCCCTGTTTTTCTAGAAAGGAACAACTCTCGTAGCCATAGTTGGTGAGGAGGAAGGAGAGCTATATCTGAACGTGATGTCAGTTCTGTGGATGGCAATGTCTTGGGGACCCATATAGCTGTAATTCATACCATGCTCATCTTTCCTGAGGTAGGAGGAAAGCTGCTAGAGAGCAAAACTGTCCATGTGTCCTGTGCTCTCAAATAAAAGAGCTCTATCTGGGTATTATATCTTCTTGTTCAGTACAGGAAATAAACTACTCAATCTCCCCCCTGCCTCAAAAAAAAAAATAAAAATTTTGCAGTACATCATGCAGTGTGTAGTTGGGATGAATGAAGAACCCAGATCTCCCAGAGTCTCCCTGTCTGAGGTTTCTAATGATGATTTATTTTCCCTTTCAAAGCAGTCAAATTCACATCTTGAGCCTTCTCTTAGAGCTGCACTGCTTTTCAAAGTTAGTATCAATTAAGACTGCAGACCTTTCTCCTGCTCCTGGCCTGCTGTTGCTTAGTAACTCTTTTTTTCCCCCTCTTTCAATCCCTGACCAAATCATCACAAAACTATGGCTTGAAGACATCTCTTCAGCTGTGCCAGGAGCCATTTCAGGTACTCAAACTGTCCATTCGATAGTAAGGAAGTACAATAATGGAACACAATTAATTTGAAAAGTGTTGGGTGGGAAATGAGTGTAATTCAGTGTTGTTCCTTACAGTATTTCAAACAGATTATTTGCAAGCCACCACTTGATAATTAAATAAAATAACAGCATGTGTTGATATTATTGCAATTGAATTATTTAAATAATTGTTAACTTAAACCATGTAGATCTCTAGGAGGGAACCATGTTCTCTTTATGACCCTGACTTTCTTATCCCCCTCTCCTAGAGTTCAGCAGCAGCTTTGTAGATTAAACCTGATTGGGGAAGAGATACATATCTGCTTCCAAGAGTCTTCCTTATGAGCATTAGCAACCTCTTAAATTTACAGTGATCATCTCAGATAACTCCAGTGAGACTTTCTGTACTGAGTCTGGCACATGTGCAGACATGCAAGACTTTCAGAGAAGGTGCAGTGGTACTTAGAATTATTGAGGTCCATTGAGACACTGATCTCTGTGGCTTTTTTGAAATAACTTTGAATGTGTTTTTCCACCTATCACTTTCTGTTTGTGGATGTTTTCTCAGAAATGTAGATTCTGATTCATGCATGCATCACACTCGTTGTTAACTGATGAGTCCCTTTGCCACGAGAAGGAAAAACAAGCTGTACCACACATCATCCCTATTGCAGTTTGCTGCTAGAGAATTTTCTCCCAGTTATTGGTGTGCCCATTTACTTTTCTTCTTCAACCAGCTGTGTCCTTTCAAACTCAGTAAACTATTCAAACTTCTTGACACCACCCAAAGTGACCTTACTCTTTCAAACCTTACAACTGCATGCTGAGTGATCTTGTCATATACCTGTTAGAGAGGTCAGAGCTAAGTCATCTCTGTGCTTCTTCAGTGCTTGCTTCAAGGTCTTCCCTAAAGTTGTGCACAAGACCTCCCAAAGACTCATTTCTTCCATGATACCAAGGAAACATGCCTTCTATTTAATTTTTCTTTTACAATGAACAACTTTTATCATGCTGTGCAGTAGCTTTGCTGCTCACGTTTGCTGCTCAAGTTTCTTCTTCCCATCATTATTTGCGGAATCACAAGATGATTTGGGTCGGAAGGAATCTTTAAAGATCATCTAGTCCTCCCCCCAAACAGGGACAGCATCCACTAAAACAAGTTGCTTAAAGCCACATCTAGCCTAACTGTAAACACTTCCAGCAATGGGGCATCCACAGCTGCTCTGGGCAACATGTTCTGGTTTGTACTTGCTGAAGCATGTTTAGTTGTGACATCTTTGAAACTCATATATGCTTTTGTAGTCCCACTGCAATAATTAATAATCAAATTAATAATCCTATCTGAGTCTGTGAATTGCTGAGAACCAAGTGGGGGATTATCTAACAGCTTAGAAAGCTCATCATTTTGTGTAGCTAATGTTGAGCATGTGAGTACAACAGATGGAGATCATAGCAATAGATAAAACACTTGACCTATCAAATGACATTGTCTTAGCATCTGGCCAGACTCTTGTGTTATTCCTTAGACTGAAAGCAGTTTCATGTCCCACTGAGAGATGCACAGCAGGTGGAAGGGTATCTTGCTATATCTTTCTGAGGTTAGGTTTTCTTTTTTTTGTTGTTTTGTTTCATTGTTTGTTTTGGTTTTAAGGTTTATGTTGAGACTTGTTAAATACATTACACTTACTAGGGACTAAGAATGTGAATTGCATAGAATCAAGGCTACCTGTGGCAACCTTGACTGCTCTCTGACTGTTCTGTTAAAACTCCAGCTGCTAACAACAGGAAATATGTTCTTCAATATTCTTGTTAAGAGCTGGTTAAATCAGTGGAACTGAGTGTGATGATCTCATTAAGAACAGTGAAATTAGACAGTATGCAGTACCACTTCTGTGGGGTGTGTATGTAGCCTAAGCAATAACAGACTTAGAATTCAGACCACATCTGTAGGTTGTGTTGTTCAAACACAGTTCTTCAGTTTACTGGCTGAATATAGGTTAGCAATACATGTGATTTGGAGTACTCTTCCACCCCAAAAAATGCTTTACTAATTAGAGAATTGGTTTCAAAGATCAAAAAACTAATTTTGAGACATAAAATTGTGGTCACCATTCAAACTCTGGACCTTTTTTTAGCAACTCACTCTTTATTTTAGGATTTAAAAAATGTAGTGCAGAATGAGAAATTGAACTGATATTAGAAGTCTTTGGGTTTGAACATGTCAAAACAAGCTGATGGGTTTGTCAACCAAACTCTCTGTGGGGGTGTAAATTTTCCCTCAACTCTACCTTTAAGTGCTTAACCACTCTCTCCTACTTCATTGTTACATAATTTTTCTGTTGTGGATTTGTAAGGGGTTTAGGATATTTGGAATCACAGGATCATGTAAATTGGAAAAGACCTTTAAGATCACCAAGTCCAGCCGTTAACCTGGTACTGCCAGGTCCACCAAAATAAGAACTAGATCAAGGATAAATGACAGACAAGAAATAATTGGAAAATCCCAACAGTTTTTGAATGGTCTTTCAGTTACATCTTGCTGGCACATATTTTTTGTTTACATTACTGTGAATGTTGGAAAACAAAATTTGTTTGCAGAAATACTTGGAGGAGCTCTTTGAGCAGCTGTTAAACTATGTACAGCCACAACAGAAAGAGAAAGATTACAATACAGAGTTAAGACTTCAGGATAAAAGCAGGCAAAATGTAATTGCCCAGGTTGGATGTTGGCCAACATGCAGAAGGTAATGCTGCTGCCATGCTTGAAAAGGACAGAAGTTTTGATATGTGGACTCGGAGACAAACCAGCAGTTTGCTAAAATCTCTAAACACAAATAGAGCAAATTCTGGTGAGCTGTAAAATGGTGGGGAAATCTGTTGCTGTCAGTGAAGCTATTCTAAATATCAGAAGCCAAAGATGTGGCTTTATATATAAAAATAGCATTTCTAAAGGAAAAGCTCCTGCTCTGTAATACAAAAATACTTTTTGGTGGGTTTTTTTTGTATGTGTCTTTGCATAATTAGGGTTAAAGCTGGTATTTTTCTATTATCTTTGGTAAATTTACTCTTAAGTCATTTATATTCTGTGAATAATTAAACTGATAAAAGGCTACCGGTAGAAAGCAGTAGTGTTATTAGCCATGCCTCCCTAGTGGTGACAATTTTCTGTATTGCTTAAATAGTGTGAGAGAAACATCTAAAATGCACTGTGGGAGGCTTGATACTGCATCTAACTTCCAGTACTTGTAAAGTAGGAGTAGAACATTGTATGCAATGTGTTTCCTATTTCAGCGCTGTCTTAACAAACTTAATGCTTGTGGTCTGTCATACTTCTTAAAACTGCTGGGAGATGTGCAGCCCAGACAGTTTTCTGTAGTCCTGCTTTATGAAGTGTCAACTTGGCTTTCCAAGCAACACAGGGAAAAGGATGCCCATGTCACCACTTGCTCCCCTATGATGTATGCTGACCCCCTCTCCAGAGCTCTGCATTTAGAATATGATAAACCATGTTACTTATGATTGCTCACATGCTACTTAATTGCTGTCATGTTTCCAAGGGCCATCTTTGTGAATAGGCAAACTTACATGAAATGGAGTTGTACTGCAAGATCTCCCTGGTGTCAGCTTCTTTAGGTTGACTGAAAAACTGAATTGACCTCAGGCTGTTTCTTCACAGCAGTTATGCACCTGTTTCTGGCCATGATGATGTAAAATGTACTAGTCCTTCTGTCTTCCCTTAGTCTGGACTAAAAAGTGCAGATACTTAAAAAAAACCCTCTCGAGACTTCCAGTTTGAAACATGCTTTGACATTTGCTAAATGACTTTTACAAGTCAACCTAACCTTGTTCAAAAAGAGCATTTTAGCCTGCTAAATTATGGGATAAACTGGAGTAACTTTTAAGTACTTTACTGGTTCTTGGTGTGAACTTGCATTGCGGGACAAAAATGTCCCAGCAATTCATTTTTTCCTCAGCTTGTGACAGAAAACTTCTTCTGTCACCTTTATGAGTACAAACAAACAAACTCTGTATGACAGAAGGAATAAATCCTTCTTATTAACACCCTGGATAAAGCATTCTTTCAGCCCTTTTGTAGACAGTCAGCTGTGGGTTTCCCTCTCCCCTCGTTAAATCAAT
The DNA here is from genome assembly GCA_013399075.1 of Chloroceryle aenea. NCBI lineage: Eukaryota > Metazoa > Chordata > Aves > Coraciiformes > Cerylidae > Chloroceryle > Chloroceryle aenea. The sequence goes on from VWZY01004790.1 coordinate 7,560, forward strand.
GTAAAAATCATAGAAGCTCCTTGCCTTAACCTCTGTCACCTGCTAGGAAGAGGCATCGTGCTGTGAAAGTTCCTGATGCTGCAAAGCTGAACATAGTGTGGTGTAACATGTGTAGAAAGAGGAAGGTCAAACACAACAAGGGTTTAGCAGGCTCATAATCAAAAGTGTTGCTGTCAGATCTGCCCCTTGTGACAGTAGTGATAAAGGGGCAAGCACTTTCCATTGCTCTTTGAACGGAATATACCAAAATTCAGCTATCCTCCAAAGTTCTCTCAGAAAATCAAATTTTTTTAATCAGCAGAAGTTGCTGGCAGTCCTCGTGAGTGCTGCCCTGTGGGAGTGCTCCCTAGGTCAGGGACCTGAGGACCTGTTTCAAATTACACTGAAGCCAGGGAGAGTCTTTCCATGGACATGCATGGGATTTGTTCTAACCTGGGATGTTCAGTGGTACTTCTAGGTGAAACCCTATGCATGGTGTACCCTCAAGTGTCACTTTACAAACAGGAGACTATTTGGAGAAATTGCTGTAAACCTCCCCAGCGCTGATCCCTACTGAAAAGTATGTAAAGCTCTGCTTCCCTTGGGAGAGTATGAAATCCTTTCCTCTGTAGCCAGCTCTGGCTTGAGTGGATGTAATACCCTTCAAGTATTGTTATCTCAGTGTTCTCCTGCTATCCCTGACCTAAGTTAAGAGCAGAGTGTTAAAATCTGAGGCCTTCTTAAAAGATGCTCTGTGCAGGTGCAGTTAGAAATGAAGCAGTATCCTGGAGGCTTTTCAGAATGCAATGTGCTGTGGCAGACATTGCTTCATTCCCTGTTGCTTAAGCACTGCCTTGAGATTGAATGTTTTGTTTTCAGCTGCTGGAAATACAGATCAGCCAGAATAACTCTAAACGAAGTACTACGCAGTAGTGTTTGTACACCCTTCTTGAAAGTTAAGTTGTAAAATAGGCTCATCCAAGTAGAAGGAATTAGATTTAAGCTTGAGGGAGCTATGTTCCAAAGTAGTCAAAAACTAGTGTGTTGCACAGATGTGCTATGTGAATATTTAACTTAAAATCATACAGAACAATTGGAAAATGCAGGTACAGAACACTTCTTAAACCATCAACATTTTGACAGGTGCAGAAAGCTTTAGTACACCGTTCACTAGCCTGTTTTTAATAGCTCTTGGCTAAATTATTCCTTGTCTATCTAATAAGTGTTTCTCTGAGCAAGCTTTCTGTCAGTGAAGGTTAGCAGCAGTTAGTCCTTGGAAGGTTATCTGTGCATGTGTCTTGGTTATCAGGAGACCTGGTTCAGTGAAGCACCCAGGTGCTTATCCAAATAGCTGTGCATTCCAAACTTTGCTTATCCAAACATCTTCCAAACAGTTCATGTGTGAAAAGCTTGAGCTGGAAATCTCATAATTACAGGCTTTCATGGAAGATTTCTTATTTCCTGCTTCCAGCCTGAGTGGATATACTGCGGGAACAGCTGCTTTCACAGTACTTCGGCAATTGCATTTCTAATTCCAAATGGAACTGAGAGAATAAAGGAGTGAGAGAGACTGGGCTTCTGTGAAATGCCGAAAAGAGTGATTGGATCCAGCTCGGGTTTTACACGAAGGTTTGTCTCATTAAAAGGAGGCGGGAGGAGAAGCAGCATTCTGTACTCCCTGCTTGCAGATTACTTCAAGGATCCAGATGATGCTCAAACACACTAACAGTGAGAAACAGAAAATTTCCTGTGAGAGATTCTGAACTTTATACATGCTGCACAGCTATTAGATGTGCTTTCTCTTCCTCCTGGAAACACTAGTGAACATACATTTCATGCTCTTATTTGGGAACTAAAGCTAACTGTATAAATTAGTATTGGCAATAACTCAGGTCCTTTCTTGAACTCCAGTACAGTGTGTGTAAAAGAGGTGTGTGGCTTTCCATGACCACCGGAAAGGAGACTAAGCAGAGAAGAATTTACTGCACAGCTGAGAAATGCAGCCCTAAAATGTCAGAGGAGTGAAGCTTTTAGGTGAGACAGTGTCAGCACACACTTCCAAGTGAAGTCAGTTTGAACATCCTGCTTAGAGTCAGCAAGCTAAAAGCTGTGAAGAAAACACAGCAGCAAGGAACAAACAGCAGGCATGTAGAAGACACTAACAAAGAGTAGGAGTTGGAAGGAGAGAAGAGGGATTTCGTCCCTGCTGTTCAGTGCTCTGGCACACCTCACTTGGAAGTTTCATCCTGACTTCCCTCCTTTTCAGTCACGAATAAGGCAACAATCACCATTATATACCAGTGTTGGCACAGCTTTTTCTCCACTTTCTTTGTCAAGTAGTCCTGCCCTCTCACTGGAAACCATAATTGCAGCTGTGGATCAAGGGCATGGTGACACAGATCAGCTGGGCTTGATGCAGTTGTGCATTGACTCTTGGAAAAAAATTTTTTAAGGAATATCTCAGGAGTTGTGAATTATCAGCTTTTCTAGCTTCATACCTCTCAGCCAACATGGCAGAAAGTAGCAAGGATAACAACTCAATTTATGTCAGTGTGAGGGTTCATGTTGAAGACATGCTGCAGGCATGAGGATAGAGGAGCTGTTACAAGACCACAGTAGCTGAGCTTCATGAGTAATAAGAAGGTTTTGATATGATCTCTTCTACTTCTTCCTCAGTGTTAGTGAGCTTACACATGGTATAAGTGAAAGGGATAGTAGAATTTATCTGACTAGTGCAGATAACTTACTGCATGCAAGGTGATGTGCAGCAAATAATACTAAGTAGCTTAAGACAGACATCTGCTTAAAGACCCTATTTTGCCTGGGGAGAAAAAAAAGAAAATAGATAGGAAGGGATTTTCCTGTCTTAACTAGAATGGGTTGTGTTCACTGGGTGGTCTGCATGGCTTACCCACTTGGCATACTCAGGAGAAATGTATGATCTTTGACAAGATTTCACAGATCCTTGGTAGAACCTGGATACTCAGATCTTTACTAATAATTAGGCCTGAAGTTCTGGTTCATTAAGATATGTGTCTGACTTTTAAGTGTCTGAGAAGCTACCTGATGAATGTCGAATAAAGCCACCTACAGAATCCAGTGTTCTGGTTTTCTGAGTTATAAGATGTGATCTGTAAAATGTGATCATCTGCTGAAGGTGCATAGCTCTTAAATCATAATTACACTGAAGAGATGGAATTCAGAATGAAGTTATAACCTCTAACTAGGCAGACTCTGCAAGCTCATTTAATTTCCCAGCGGAATAGCAATAGAATAGATCTTTCCCTATTGCCAGCATTGCACATCATTAAATATGTACTTAGTAACTAGCAAAACAGACTAAAAGTTAAACTAACTTTGCTAATAATGGGCTGGAATTCTTATAATGAAAATGCAAGGTACCCTATTTAAATGTTGGCCCCTTGACAGAATCTGCAATGCAAGCCTCACAAGACTGTCACTAATCTTTTTGTAGGTGCCCCGTAGCCAAAAATGTGCTGATGTCTGGCATTGCACAGACTGGAGGCCTGGGAGATTATATGTTTTGAATAGGATCAAATGACTAGAAGGGGAAAGCACTCTATACTTAGCTGTCTTGTCATACAGACAGACAAATGTTTTGCATGTGACCTTGTTAACAGCATGAGTTAAGAGCAACACTACAAAGTAGAGTCAGAGCTACTGAAGTGTAGATTGTGATTTTTCTGATCATCTGCCTAACACCCCCCCCTTCTCCCATTTAGACTTCGTGACTTCAATTTTCATGCTAACTTTAGATGAGATGGAGAGATGAGGCTGAGAAAATGTAAGACAGCTAGAAGATCCAGTCTCCCGGTCCAGTTCTCCTCCATGTTAGAAAAGCAGATTCATCTTGATACAGCATTATTTTTCATCACCACTGTCAAGTCCTCCTTTTCTCTGAGTCATTTGTTCTCCTTTCCTACTGCAAAGTTTGTACTGGCATGGTCCTTAGCTGCCATGCTTTTGAGCATCTTTCCAAATTACTGTGACAAGTCTGACTACCTCTCTACAAATTAATTCTTTGCTGTTGCAGTGCGCACTTAGGTCTTCAGCTTCACTGCCTCCCACAACTTCAGTCCTGCCTCTTCTGTATTTCAGATAGCCTTTTACATCTTCCCCTTCTGAAGCCTCTACCTCTCTGCACATCAGATTTTCACTGATGCTTCTTTCAACGGAAGATTGACATCCCCTATCCCTTTCCTTCCTCCCTGTTACAGGCAGAATTTTATTTATTGCTACTTTCTTTTACCAAAGGGCAGCACATAGTAGCACAGAGTACATACATCCTGTTGAAGTCTGCATACAGTTAACCTCCCCTACAAATACAGCTTTCACTCTGTATGAATGGCTTGTGAATTGCCTCATAAATATATAGTCCCCAGCTCAAGTCAAGAGACCTCCTATTTTTTCCCAGATAATCACACCTTCTTTTGGTTAGGGTAGATGAAACTCCTGGAATGACTGTCACCATGCAAAGGCACGCTTGCTATCAAACAGCAGCTATTTAAAAGATATGTCTCAGCCAGGAGGCACATTTTGTTTGCACTGCAGGAGGTTCTCTTTCACCTCTTTCCAGAAGGAGAGGGTAGCTGCCAGAACTTAATTTTCTGCAAAAATCTCATTATATTCTGGATCTCGAACATTGCAACCACTGAAACTGTATGGCTTCTAGGAGTCAGCAGCCTTCCCAGGTGAACAGGTAAGGTGCTGCCAGCAGAAGCTTGATTTGCTTTAATACTGGTGCTCAAAAGTTCTGTTCCTATTCCCAAATCCATCTTTTTATCAACAGAAGGGCCTCAAGCTCTTGTGAGCAAGCACAAGTAGGAAAGCAAAACTCTGTGTCTGTCCCACATTGCACTTACAGTTGGAGGCTGACAAAATAACACAGGACTCTCTGAGCCACACATGGAGGCAGCAGTGGAAGGAGCAGAGATCAAATAGTATGAAGCAGCATGATAGTAAAAGGAAAAGCATGTAAAAATATGAATGCCAGACAGATGACTTGGGGGGGAAGTGCAACTAATCCATGGGAAATCAGAACAGTTGGATGACTGGTTTAAAATCTTTGAGAGGGAAAGCAGACATTTAATTGGACTGGATAAGGAGAGTGCAGAAATAAGCTTCACTGAAATTAGGACTCACTTCTTAGACATTACTTCTGTAGTGCTATAGAACATGACAAATCTAAGTAGCCCATCTTACTCGAATGCTGTATAAATAAAAAACTTCTTTGAAAGCAAAGAACTAATAAAATGAACTAATGAAATGCCTTCTTTAAGGCTTCTTATGTCTGTGGTCAAACTTCTTGTAGAAACAACAGCTGGTGGAAGGTGGCCAGTGAACTGGACGCAGCAATGCACAAAAGAGGTGGCATTCTGTCCACTTTGGAGATAGGAGTACTTGTTCTTTAGAGGGGAGTGGGAGGTGAAAAAATTAAAAGTGTTTTCTCTGTTACTTCCCTCACTTTGTTATCAAATGTAAAATCTCCAAACACTGAAGTTACAATGGAACCAGGGAAGAGCTGGGCAAATATTTAATTTTGCTATCTGTATTTACAGGATGTTTCCACAAATTAAGAAACATGGGGGCAATTATGAAAAAAAATAGAAGGAATTGCCTGCCAGCTCCTGTTCTTGTGCTTGAAGGGAAGTATCTTCCTGCTTGCTTTGAGTGGAAAGCCACACCTGAAAGCATCACCAGCTGAGAGAGGCAAGTTGTCAAGCTGGTGGAGCGACAGATTGTGATTATCCTAATCACCAGTGACAGGCTCTGAAAATGCAACCTGCAAACTCTTACCGCAAGAGATGGCTTTCAAAGAGCCGTCTCCACTGCTTGAAAAGATACCTAGGAGAGGTGGGAGGAGGATGGGTGACCACTGCGATGGGTTTTCTGTATGAGTCTGTTATAAGATGCAGGCTGTGGGTGGGAACTGACTTTCTTCTATTTCCTTTTTAGCTACTGAAGGCATGAACTGGTTTACAGGAAAAGTGCTAGGGTTTTTTTTTGGGGGGGGGAGGTGAAGAACAAAGACTCTGTGTGTAACTTAATGCCTTCTTGGGGAAGTTAGCTAGCATTTAGAGCTCTTAGATTCCAGTGTGCAACAGATCAGAAATGAGCTTGGAGTGTCAGCCATCAAAATACATACAGAAACCACTTTAAGGAAGCATGAATTATGCATAAGGCACTCAGAATTTGCTCAGGGCTAACGGTGTTGACATGTCACAGGTGATCTGTGCATCGGATCAGTGGTGGTCTGATGATGCCTCTTGCTGTGTGGCAGGGGGTTGTGTTTCCTGGGCTACAGGACGACATGGAGATTGAAAGCAGACCTGTGTCTCTGGCTTGGGCTGCTCAGCATATTGAGGATATAGTTAAACAGAGCTAAGAAGAGCTGCAAATGGGGAATCAGAAGGATTGGTCTTCTTTCCATGCAGTTGCAGACTTCTTTGTACGGCAGAGTTAAGAAACTTCAGGCAGGAGAGATTTGGAGTTACTGTGGCACCTATCCAGGAGCTAATAAGAACTTGAGTCCAAGCCCTAAATACACTTTATTTAGGCCCAGAGTAGCAACTCTTCTTACTGTTGTAGTTCAACCAAAAAAAAAAAGCTTATATTCTTTGAGCTTCTGTCTTTGAAACTGGATGGACTTAGCTTTCATGTTAGTGAACAGGTACGATGAGGGCCAAAAGCTTTTCTCATTCTGGATTTTCTTTGCCATCAGTGCTATCTCCAGTACAGAGATTATTATGCTTACTAGCGAGGTCAAAACAGAGTTTGTCTTATAGTGTCCTCTTACAGTTCACCTCTAAAACCGGCCCACAGCGTGTGGGTACAGATGGATGATAACTTTGGAAACCACAGCAGTAGGTCCAGGTTACTGCCCCGCAAGTTCACTACTCTGGGTAAATGGCTTGGTTTGTATTGCGGGGGGCTAGGGGTGTTTGCGTGCTCCTCTTACATAACAGAGCTGGAGAGATGGTACCTTCAGCAGCATGGCAGTTACTTCATAACCCAATATACACTTTGAGTACTATCACTTAATCTCCTTTATTCATGAAGACTGGTGATTACCTGGAAGCCCTCACATTGTTGAAAGCAGTGGCCTGTTGATAAGACCAGCTACCACTATGGTTGCTGTAACAGAACAAACTTGGACCCATTATTTTTTAATTGACTTAACCCTTCCCAGTTTCCCACTGAACCAGAGTGAACTGGAATCATAGAATGCCTTGGGTTGGAAGGGACCTCTTAAAGGTCATCTAGTCCAACCCCCCTGCAGTAAGCAGGGCCATCCTCAACTAGAGCAGGTTGCTCAGAGCCTGACCATGCCTGACCTCAAACATCTTCAGGGAAGGGACCTCCACCACCTCCCTGGGCAACCTGTCCCAGAAAGGAAAGTTTTTTCACTGTCTGACCCCATTTTGATTGCTTGAGGCCCAGTAAATTGTGAAGTAAAGGCAACATTACAGGAATCAAACTTCAACTGAAGCTCTGATCCTTCCTCAGAAACATTTAATTTACTTATTTATAGCTTTCATTTTTATAGATTTTTTTTTTTTTCCTTTTGCAAATTTTAAAACAATGAAAAAATGGCACTTGGCCAGCAAAGCTCACTTCTCAGGTAAACCAACACAAAGTCAGTTTTGATATGCTGTTGAAGGAATTAAGCAGTACTCATCCCCACATGTTCATGAGTATGTCTAATTCAACCATTTATTTATAATATTATATTTATTACACTACATCTAGACCGATGATCTGTAATATATGATGTTTCCAGAGATGCACATTATTCTGTGCCTTCAGAAAAAAATTATAGAAGTTTAAGATACTTGTTCCCTCTGTGTTTATCCTGATGATAATTAAAATCTTTAAAGGGTGATTTTAATAAAGCTTTCTTCTTTTTGTCCCTCTGTCCAATAAGGCCCACTCTGTCCCACTTCATGCTAGCAAATGAATGGGAAAGAGGAGCTGAGCCTGCCAGGGCCGGTTGGAGTTTCATGAGGAGCTGAGGCATGATTAGAAACTGGAAAAAGGAGACCAGAAACTTTTATGTGTCAGTGAGAAAAGATGGGAGTTTTAGAAAGAGTGTTTGTAGAATGTAAGCCAAAAAAAAAAAAAAGAGTTTAAACTTTTGAAGATCTAGCTTCTGTTCCAGGGCATGATAGAAATACAGAACTAATTGAGCAATAAAACGTGCTTATTGGAGTTGGCCACTGTGTGATCACTTTTAAAGGATTACTAACAACAGGATGAGGGTTTTTTCCTCTGCAGGGAAGAAAAATTAAGGAATATTAAATACACAGCATAATACATTCAGGAGCACTTGAAATGTACATATGTATAATGTCCTTTAGCCTCCTTCTGACTTGTGTTCATAAAACATTTTTGCAGTTCTCATGAAGGAAGAGTAAGATCTCAAGCCCTATGAATGAGTGGTAACTTCACTGTCACATATGTCCCTCCTGTTTTGGGTATTTTAAATCAGTGGGGGTCTTGTTTCTAAAGTGTGAGTAAGCTGCATCAGACGGGGCATTCTGCTCAGTTACAGTCTTAATAGCTCAGGATAACTCCCCATCCTTTACTCTTCACACTGTTACAAAATCTGATCTTGGAGGTTGCCCTGTTTTGCAGCCTAGATGCCCATGCCTTATGCTAAGCACTGTACCTGTGAAAATAAAAACCCTTAGTTACTAGATTCCATAAAAAATGAAAAAAAAAATCTAAATAAACAAAGGTAATCAATGGATGTGTTTGGAGCTGTCCTCAAATAACGACTACTATTTGTAAGACTAACTGCTTTTCTCAGCAGTAAGTAGTTGTAGAACTGGATATTAAGGAAAGTCTAAAGGAAACCAAATTGCTCAACTGACATAAATATCCAGCTCTGTTCCTGTAAGGGAACATAGACCAAAAACTAATTAAAAAAAAAGTTTTATTAACTGTTGGGAGAAATATTTCTATCAGCATTTCCCAGGAAAATTGAAGTGGCTTAATTCCCAAAGTTTCTTTTAAAAAAAAAGGCATTTTTTTCAAGCTGTTGGAAGTTGGCCACTAAATGTGTCTGTAACACATTAGGCACTGTTTTTCAAAACACCTTGTGGACTGCTAATTGAGGTTTGCATAATACCGCAAAATTGCAGGCATTCCTTTCAAATAAGTAGGAATGAAAACTGCTTTTCTGGGGTAAATTTTTTTATTATTATTATTTTTAACAAAAAGCCCTAACAAAAATCCTTTGTTTGAATATGTTATAATTATTGTTCCCCTCCTCCCCCTCCCCCCCTCCAAGAAATTAGAATCATTTGAGGAAAAGTTTCTAAGTAGTTTTGAGTTACCCAAGTTCAAGGGGGCCTTGTACACACAGTACTACTGTTCAGGCCAAGAGGCAAACAATTATGAAATGCCTTTGAAATGAAGGGTTGGTAGGGCATTTCAAGGTTATGTATTTTGTCACTAAACATAACAGTAAGTTGTTGGGAGCAGCTGTGAGTGATACTTATTCACAGATGTACAAATGAAAAAGTTATGAAATTTAATAGCTCAGGGTCCCAATTCTTAGTTATAATACCCTGTTCTAAATCTGACTTACCCTACAGGGACTAGGGCAGGAAAAATTAAAAAACAAACAAATTACTTAGAGGAGTATACTTGGTTGGTCAAAATTCAGACTTATTCTGCTCTTTGGCTAGTGAGTTCATATGCATTTCAGGCCCATCCATCCTGATGATCTGGGGCTGTACTGGGTTTGGTCCTGAAGGTGTTTTTAGGGTAGAACAGGATCGAATTCGGGCTGTTGCAGAAAAGCATTAGGCTGAGGTTCTCTACTTCTGTCCTTTCTAACTGTTGGATCACAGTGAGCTGGGAATCCTTTTCATGTCTTTGAATTTTCAAAATGTCATTCCAAGCAAGCTGATTTTGTTTGTTTCCTAAGTGTCCAACAACTTACCATGACTACATGTGGGTAGCAACTCTTAAAAAAGACAAGCTGGAGAAAGCCAGTTTCAGAGCATCATGAAAGACTGACTGGGCACATGAGAGAGCCAGTCCTATCCAGTTAACTCATTTCTGTCCTGAAATTCTGAAAGTGCAGTTGCACTGTCTCTTTATGCTCTGGGTAATGTACCCAGCCTGAAAGCATGAACATTGTATTTCCAAATCTGTTTCACCTCACTGCGTGATTCCGTGTTTAATGATATACAGCAAAAGGAAAGCTTTTAGCCAAGCAGATGCACTGGATGCTGATAGAGTTGGAAACTTAAACTGTATTTACTAACAGAAACAGGCTCCAAAGCTCAGTACAGCAAATAATACGGTACTTGGAGGACAGAAAGATGTTGGGGAAAGGAGAATTTTTTGTTTCAAGTGTCAGGTTTGACAGTACTTTTGTTTATATCTAATAAATACCTAATGCTTATATCTAAGACATGGTATTTCAGACTTGTATAAAAGAGGCTTTAAATGAAAAGTACACATCCTTCCTGTTAATCAAGTACACAAAAATAAAGAAAGAAAATTACCTTTTGTATATTTGAAGCACAGGAGGAGGAGGAGGCAAGGGCAGATTATCAGGGCTTTGTGCAGCAGTGCCTGTGTACGAAATAAACAACTTTTGACAGGAAGATTACAAAAACTGAAATCATGAAGAGAGAAAAGCTGTTGCTAAGTGGTAAGAATCAGTTTGCTTTATTTACCCACCCTTTACCTTCTGCTTAAACAGAGGTACATTCCAGGTTCTTGGAGATTTTAATCATCCCTGAGCTGTCAAAAGCTTTGTCACCAGCACAATAAACACATGTTTACACAACCTGTTGGATGAGAAAAGCCCCCTGCCCTCTTGTGTGGTGTCCCATGGGCTCCACTGTGCTTCTGATGCCAAGTGTGGAGTTTGAGCACAAAAGTGGTTGGCAGCGCTAAGTAGATTGCAGAAAGGAGGAGAGTGTGGTGCTGTATATTTTTAACTATATAATCTCTCTTGAAAAGACAGGCAAGTGAAGGATGGAACTGCAGGAGGCCAGAGGTGAAAAAACATCCTGATGAAAGAAAAAATTCCATTTTCTAATGAGAGGTTTTGTCACTGAGCCATGAACTTCAGAGAATAACAAGAGGTCACAGGTATCTACTAGGCATAGAATTTGTGTTAGAATGAAAACAAGAGCAGGAAGAGTAAAAAGATCTCTCCAGAAGAGCACAGCATGCACTTGTCTCTCTTCATAGTAGTGATGAGAATATCATGGTCCTCTCTCAGGGTTCTTCTAAGTGTAAGCATGAGAACCACAGAAAATAGTCCTGTAACAACTCAAGATTTCTTCTTCCTTGTAGTTCTGTCTTATTTTCTCTCATTCTAATACAACACTATAAAGAATGACATAGATAATAAAAGTACTCATGAGTTAAAGTACTTTTGTTCCTTTGCTTACTCGTTCCATAGAAAATTATCTGTTCAGAATAACAAATAGAGAGATGCTAGTGATTGCAATTAACAGGAGATAACATGTCAGTACATCAGCAGTTTTTAAAATGCTGCCATTTCTGTCATGGAGCTTCAGAAAAATCTAGAAAAGCAGAGGAGTGTAGTTGTTTGCTGTCACAAGAACTGCCTTTGCAAAATTTGTATTGAAATGTAGTTTCCTGTTGCAGGCGTGCCCACAGTTCAAATATATTCTGTTCTCATGTTTCTTATTTTAGGCCCACTTCTTAGAAATCATAGGGGGGGACCCCAAAAGACAGATAAACCACACACTTAGAACAGTGTCTTCCGAGATCTGGAAGAAAGTTTGCTTTGCTTTTTGTTGTTTGTTTTGTTGTGTGTTTGTTTTTCCTAGCACTTTACTTGTTTCCCCTACAGTTTCTGGGTTTGGTCCACACTGGTTGAAATGCTTGCTTACACAAAAGCCTGCAAAGAAATCCTATCTCTGTATTGTTTTGAGGACAGGAAGGCTCTGAATCCTACAAGGCCTGTTTAAATGATCTTTGACAGGATTTGGACCAAAATAAGTGGTCTGCCTTAGCAGTCTGCCTTATGTTTGTGGTATAGTCAAAGCCAGAGGTGTTAATTTGTATGCTCGTAGAGAAATGTCTTAAAATAATTTTACTCCCAACCTGAAGATAAGTTTTTATCATAGCCCATTAAAGTTCTTCAACTAAAATCCAGTGGAAATTGAACAAAATTACTGTGAGATAGACTATTCCCTCATTATTTCCAACCCAGCCAAAATGCGATTTAACTTTCTTTGTGACTCCTTGCTGAGACCAAAACTGTTGCCTTTCCATTACTCTATCTAAAGGCAAGAAATTAAAGCAAAACAGTATCTCCAGCAATGAAAACTGTTCATTCTAGCACTAATGCCATTAAGCAATCAGAACTTCATCTGTATACGAAAATGTGAACATCATCTAGGCAATCATAGCATTCCTCGATTAGCTTGAGTAAACTGCCATGTTGACTCAAACTGCACTTTCCCTCCTTACATTTCACAGATCCTTTTTCTTCTCTTATTGTTGAAAATCTTTGTTTTCTCTTCTGGCATAAAGCTGCTGTGCAGGTGCGGTGAAGTAGGAGTATTGGATAGTTCACATTTTTACATTACATTGTGGGGACTGAATTTGGAAACAGGAGCCTTTGAATTAGTATTCACTAATTTCAGATCACAAAGATTTATAGATTCAGGCAAGCCGACAAGGGTTGTTTTCCTGTCTCACAATGGCTTTGTGCAACCTGAAAGCATCTCACATCCGGCTACTCAAGCATATAGGAGACGGTAGTTAATGAACTGTGGTAAGCTATAAGTCAGTAAATATTCAGATATAGGCACCATACTATGTAGTTCAATTAATTTGACCACAATTATTAGCTAATTACTGTGGTCATGACTGGTTTCTGAGTTTTGACTTAACAAAGCATAGTTTTGTACTCTTAGCAAATGTTTTAGTATGTTATGGTTTTCCTGAGTTAAGGCTGGGAATGTATGAATTTACAATGAGAAAGCACAGTGAAAGCTGAAGTGTTCTTGGGTAATATCCAGAAAGTAGGTTTCTGCTGGAAACCTATTTAAGTATCTTTTTTTCCCTTGATACTCTTTAACTAATAGCCCTTAAGTCCAATTAATTTTGTGTCAGATAACATTTGAAAATATATCATGCATCCTTTCCACAAAAAAATAAGATTAATCTAATGGAATTATACACATTATTCTAAATAACACCCAGTATTTAACATAATCTCCTTTCTGTACAGCTTGTCCTGGAGTTGTAGTCCTAGATAATTTTGTTCTTGGTCACTAGAGGTCAGTGATTCAGCTCCAAGTTAAGATGCTTCAAGGTATTGAAGTTAGGTACGTGAGTTCCTGCTGTAGCCAGGGGAAATTTAGTCAGCTCAGTAATTCTCTAGGCTCCACTGACTTACAGCATTGACTATACTGGGAGCTGAGACATGTAGCTCACATGCAAATGCTTACATTTAAGTATTTAAAGTAGAGTTATAAGTTTCTCTCAGCCTTTAGATTCTGCTACATTCTGTTGAGGGTAGTTCATGATGATCTGATCTAGAACTAGCCCAAGGTGTCTGAGTGGGAACTTCTCTGTCCCCCAGATTGACCTCCCTAGAGGTTTTATTTGAAGGCTGGGATGGGTTTATGGAGGGGGGCTCTTGCCTTGGTGGCGATACAAGGCATGGATCAGATGCACAAGAGAAACCTACATCTTAGCTTCTAAGTACACTCCCTTCCCAAAGCTGCCTTTACTTCTAATGTTGCCAAAGAGCAGCCAGGAGCACTCTTGTACCCCCAGATACAACCAGCATGGCAGGCCAGGCCCTCAGCCTGCCCACCTGCTCTGCTGCCAGCACCCAGCAGTTCTGTAAGTCAAAAGCAAACCAAGCAGGGGGCAAGCAAATACAGCCCTTCCTGTTGCAGTTGCAGGGAAGGGGAACAATTCTTCCACTTCTTTCATCCTTCTCCTGCCTGAGTCTTGGAGAAGTTGGTGCAGCAGGACCTGGCAGTCAGTGGGACCCAGCACATTACACAGCTGCTTTGCCTGAATGGGCCTGAAGTGGCTTGCCCCACTTCTGCATAAAAGCTTAGGAAGTTTTAAGGATTTTGGACAAAATAATTTTTGGTAAAACTTATGGGATCTGAAGGTTTGCTCTTATCTCTTGACCCGTGCAACTGTCCTTCCTTTGGTGTGATGTTAATAAAAAGTAAGAATGGGTAGAAGTGGAAGAAAAAATGAAAGGAAATTTCGTCTCACTTGAGTTATGTCTGCCAATCACTTCACTTCTCAGGAAGTGATTTTTAGCAATTCAAGCATGATTTTGATGCGTGTCCTGAATACTTAAATGTGTGTAACTATTGACCATGATTTTGGACAGTTTCCTGATTGTGGATAAATGATATTCTTCTCACATGTGCTAAAGCAGTAAGGAAATATCTCTACCATCTTGGAGGTTTAGAGTTTTTACTTTTTATGACTTGGGAGGTTGTGTGGGCTTTTTTTTTTTTAAGTCTGTAATGAATAGCAGCTTAAAACAATTTTAGCCTTCTGCTTTTCTCTTGGTCTCTTTCCTCAGCACAGAATAGTGTCACAGGTTGTTTTCCCTCTTACTTTGGTTGTTAGGAATGAATGATTTTTGATGTCATCTGAAGCCTCCAAGAACTGCTTTTTAATTTTATTAGAAAAATTACTGCTTGACCAATAATTATTTTATCCAAATAGAATGTGCGACTCTTGATATGGTGCTATAAACATCATGAAGCCATCACAAGTGAATTGCTCTGTTCAGCCACAGCATGGTCAGTGGTGGCTGCAGCTGTTGACTTTTAGCTCCTGATCTGATCCACAGTGTGATTCTCAGGAGGAACAGAGCCATCCTCTGAGCCAGCAGAGCCCTCAAAACTCCCTACTAATCTCCTTGAGAAGTTCAGCCAATAGTGAAAATGGTAGCGGTTTTAAGACCGGAAACGTGGCTACAGAGAAGTGAACAAAAACCAACTTACTCTTAATTACTTTTTAAAGGAAAGCAGATTTCCTCCATAGTGATAATCAAAGGAACTTGTGTTTGGAAGAAAGATGGATTGTTCAAAATCAACCCAAATCTGCACAGGACAGATTTCCAACGGCTCTTACTCCTTTTTGAGATCACTTATGGTTTCATAAGTAGTTCCTGAATAATCTTTTGTAAGTGTAAATTAAAGAGTCACCCATACTAAGAAAAGTCAACCAAAGTCTAAAATTGCTCTAGGAACAATTTTAAAACCAGTGGTCCAATTGTGTCAGCCAATACCCAGCTTTTTATGATGTTCCAAACTGTTCAGTTTCCATATCTCAATGGCATTATAAAGCACGGTCATATATATATATATTTCTCTCAGAATCTTAATCTTCCTATTAGAAATCATAGCTGTCTTCAACAACATTTGTCAATAAGAAATTCAGGACATAACTTGTGTTTCTAGGGTTTGAGAAGTCAGTCTTAACAAATGTGTTGCAAACACCACCATAATCAGCTGCATCAGTCACACCCACCAAGAAGCTATATCTGCAGCCTGCATTCTTGTACCCACCAAGTTCAACTCTACCCCATGTCATCTAGAACAGCTCCTTTGATGAGAGGATGCTTATGGGACATCTTTTTTTTGGGGTCTGCTCACAGGCATCTCTACAGCTAAGATGTTTTAGCTCCATGCTGCTCGGACAGTTTACCACATCATGACCACTGTGCCTCGCTCCTCCAACAGTGGGGCTGATGTGGAAGGCAACCTACATTTCCAGTGCCTACTTCTCTAGGCTTGCAGATGGAAATTGGAGGCAACTCATGGCCTATTCTCTCTCTGGCAGTTTTCAGACCTGCAGAACTTAAAGCCAGTTTTGGCATGTAATCCTCAGAAGTGCCTTTTATGAAAATAAACTTCGGGTTTTTTGAGAAGCACTGAAGCCGCATGAATTAAAAGCATTGCATTACCTACTTCCCAAGTGGAGTGACAGATTGTTCCACCCTGTCCTGGTGCCATTGTCAGATAAGAAAATTGAATTCTTCATTCCTCACGATACATCCTTGAGTGCAAAAAGAAATACAAAATCTTCATAGCTAGAACTGATTAATGTCAATTCTGTAATGACAAGGTATTTCAAAATTACCGTCTCATGTCCTTTAGTATTTTTTTCTTTTTAGCAGACTCCTCTGTTAGAACATGTTTACAGTAGGTACTTTTTAAAACTAGAATTTCTAAAAGGATTCGGAGAAAGAAAACAGGGAAATTACCTTGATATTCAGTGACAGCTGTGATATCATGTAAATCATTACTAATGGAAAACAATTATGGAGGCTTAGAGACGACAGTAATAGGTTTTTCACACAAAGGAGAGAAGATGTTGGACCTGCTGTAGAGCTGTGAAGAAGTAATTACATATCATCCTTCGTACCTATCAAATGAGATATTTTTAAGATGTCACACTAGCCATGACATGCTCAAGAACATCATGTTCTAGGCAGTGGGGTGTTTTGTTTGCATTTACATCTTTTAGAGCAGCCATCTGTACTGCAGCATTTGTGTGCCTCCTACATATTTTGCATGTGTGCATATGTTACAATTCTCATTTGCACAGTTGTTCGGTAACCTCTTACTGAAAACATTGCAGCCATTTAGGATTCGTGCTGTATATACTGATTGCTGTCTGTTGCCTTCCCTCAGCCGATGTGCAGATTCTTCTTCAGAGTGACTTCTTTTGTACTTAGCTATGTGACCTCCTCAGGACTAATACCTCCCATAAAGTAAAGCTCTCCTGTTTCTACAGTGGTATTTATACTGAGTTCTGAGAAGGTTTAATGAAATTTAGTAATTTGAGGTTCAAAATTCTACTGAGAGGTAATCATCCATAGCTTATGAAGATGGAGATGATGCAGTTTGAATGCTCTCTTGCTTCAAGGACATAATGCTGTTTAATTCTGGCCATTCTGTTAATTTTAATCAGATTTTCCAGTTCCCTGTATCAGCACTTCTCTTAGTTATGAGTGGTTTTTAGTTAATGCCATTTATTCCTGTCTCTGCCTTACAGATTGTGAAGAATTGCTGTAGGGCAGTGTGCATTGACCTGATAGATGGAAGGCTTTGATTGCACCTGGAATTAGACTCACCTTTTATTGTATCCAAGTGGAAAAAGAAAGTGGCACTAGGACACTGCATTTACTCTGCCCTTTTGTGTACCAGAGCCCAGAACCAGGAGCTGCCTTCCCCTGAACTGCGTTAGGAGAATCCCAAAACTTGGGTCCAGCCCTGCAGCTTGCTCTATATATTTTAGTGATGTTTTGTGTCATGGAAACCCAAAGCTAAGTTGTAGGATCATTTAGTGACATGATTATACAGGACTTTTTTAAATTTCAACTTTAATTTACTTTAAAACAAGTCATATTTGGGGATCACAATGGTTCTCATTTGTTCGTCTGTTGCAATCATCCGCTCACATCACTTACTTGCCTGTTGTAGGGATGATGAGTGCTGAAAACCTGAGGTATCACCCTGTTCTCCACCTTTGTCCTGAAGTGCAGAAGTTTCTTGGAGACTGAAACATCTTAGATTAAACTAAATATTTTAATTAAAAGGGGGATAAAGACTGAGTAATGTTTGATATGAAAGAGTTTGGACTTGATGGTTTAAAATAGTTGGAGTCTCAGAAGTCAATTTTGGTTTCTAGCATCAGTTTCCCATCTGTGAAATGGGAATAAACTGAGCCTAGATTGCATTCATGCCTTGCTTGCATTCATTGGAAAAGGATGGTATTCTTCCTGTATTTTGGATGGCCCAAATCCATCTGACAGTTTGTAGAAGGCTTTGCAAAGGAAAGCAACCTCTAACAATACTAGTTGAAAAAAATGCATATTCAGTGATCTTAATCACTAGTCACATAAAAAATCTTGTGTTTCTTGAAGACATAGCAGGGCCAGGGCATATATGTTTTGGGTTTTTTTTATTTATCCCCAAACATCTGTTTTCCCAGTGAATAGAAGTGTAAACAAGAGAATGAGAGGACAGTTTATTTTCCTGATTTCAATCTTTCTGTCTAACTCTTTCATCTTAGAATGGGAAAAGGGCATGTTCCTGAAATACTTTCAGTGTTTAAACCTTTGTTTCTCTTGATAAAAATAAAAAAAATTACACTGAAACCATTTTGACTACCTCATCAATTCCCTGCTGGGGGTGATACCACATCTTAAAAATCTTTTTAAAATGGTTAAATATATATTTATATACATAAATATATAAATGTGTGTAAGTATAGATTTATGTTACAATTTTTCTTTGTGCTTTACTTTTCTTCCCATGAGAGGTTTGTTCAGGCACTTGGCTGCACAAATCACAGAATCACAGAATGCTAGAGGTTGGAAGGGAGCTCTGGAGATCAAGTTCAGCCCCCCTGCCAGAGCAGCATCACCCAGGGCAGGCCACACAGGAACAGATCCAGGCAGGTTTTGAATGTCTACAGANATGTCTACAGAGAAGGAGATTCCACAGCATCTCTGGGTGGCCTGTTACAGTGCTCCACCAAGAAGTTTTCCCTCACGTTGGTTGGAACTTCCAGTGTTCCAGTTTGAGACCATTACCTCTTGTCCTATTACTGGGCACAACTGAAAAGAGACTGCCCCCTTCTACTTGACACCCACCCTTCAGGTATTTGTAAACATTCATAAGATCCTCTCTCAATCTTCAGACTAAACTGCCCCAGGGCTTTCAGCCTTTCCTCATAAGAGAAATGTTCCAGCCCCTTAATCATGCTCGTAGCTCTCCATTGGACTCTCTCTAGTATTTCCCTGTCCCTCTTGAACTGGGGACACCAGAACTGGGCACAGTATTCCAGTTGTGGTCTCACTAGTGCAAAATAGCAGAGGAGGAGAAACTTCCTTGACCTGCTGGCCACACTCTTCTTTATGCACCCCAGGATAACATTGGCTTTCTCGGCTGCAAGGGCACATTGCAGCAGTAAAACACCAAATGCAGTTCAGGGACAGGAACATTCTGATAATATAGAGAAGAGATGACTTGGCCAAGCTTGGTAAAATACATGTTAGTTCTATACTGTTCTCTCCAGCTGCTACCTTGAGTTGTCTTTGACTTCTGCCCTATGATGAGACTAGTGCACTCCTCACTGTTGGCCTTGCAGTCACATCACATGTATGATCTATTTCAGGGTTTTCAAGCATGTATTTCTAACTGTAGGAGTTAAAGAAAAAAGATCCTGTGCTCTGAGGCAAAAGTCACTTAATGCATGGGAAACTTCACAGATCAAAGCGTGGTGAAATGTCTTATGATGGCATGTTGTCTGAAAGATGCCAAATGCCCAAGTGGAACTTGAGAATGTTCTGTATTTCAAAGTCTTCTAAATTACTGGCGTAAATCTGCCTAGCTGAATAGCTTCAGTTACTAAGCACCGATTCGGTGTCATGCGACTGAGATGAGGGAGTCGAAGAAGAAAGTTTTCTCACAATGTTGGAATTATTTCTGCAAACATATGTAGTGAATTTCAGTAATCGTGCTGGTTAAGGAAACTGCTGCTCAAAACTTTGTCCCACTGGTGGCAAGTTGCTCTTTAGACAGCAACTTGTGAGAGATATCTGACAGATGCAGCCTATATACAAGGTTTTGCACGTGCCTCTGCAATTTAATGAGTGCATGCAAGAGGCTGTGGGAAAGCTACTACAAAATCAAAACATGATAAAATCTGAACAATTAGATAGGGACAGGAGCTGAGACTTGGAAGACTGCTACCCAACCACCTCCACCTCCACTCTGTTGAAGGCCTAATTGTTCATTGTCTCAGAGAACATGAGGCTAAATTGTGGTGTGAAGTGTGTCCCCAGAACTAGCAATTATAGAACTTCAAGTAAGGTCTTGTAGATGAGAAGATAGGGTCTTATTAACAACCATATACTTGTCAAGAATTTGGTATCCTAACCATTTAACAGCTCTGAACAGGGGTTAATACTTCAGCAAGATTTCTTGCAGGATTTCTGGCCTATTCCATTCCTGATACAGCTGGGCCAATATTAAAGTGGTATTTTTCAGTACTGTCTGAACCTGGAATGTACAAGGAAGCATCAACAAACAAGAAGATCAATGGTGGGGGAGAAGAAGAGAGGTCTTGAATTTTTTGAAGTGCGGAAAAGATATGAGAGGGCCTAAATGGCTGTCTGGACACAGACCTCCACTGGAGCAGATGGTGCACAGTGCTGCGCCTGCCTGGGCTGTCTGAAACCTGCACCCTACCTGTGCTGCTCGTGTGCATGGAATGACAACCAGAGCAAGAGGGGTCAGTTTGAAAAGCAGCTTCCCCAAAAAGAAATTCAGGGAGGAGAACCCGATCTTACAGCAGGCAAAGTTTGTAGGGTTCAAGATGTTGTTTTCCTTACTGTCAAAGCAAAGATGAAAAATCAGTTGACATTGCTGCCAGACATAGTCTTGATAGGTTAATCTCAAAAATGCTCTCTCAAAATCTTGAGGAGAAATGAGATCTGGTGGGATTAAATGTCATGTAGAAAGAATGATTAGTGGGGCCATTGACCAGGAGAATGTGGATGAAAGTTGGGAGCAGAACTCTCAAGAGAATATCATGGTTCTACATACAGATTCACGAAAGAAAGTAATAAAAATCTCCTGAAAAGGGGAAGGAAGATCCTGTTAAATGTTTAAAGCAAGACTTTTTTTTTTCCTTTCCAGAAGCAGGAACAGCTACAGTGGTATAGAATCATACAGAGCTACCTGCAAGTCTGACATTTTCTCTACGCTCAAATAAGCCCAGAGTCACATCATCAAATTAAAATCCCCAAAACCACAGAGGTGGAAGGGCCTTTCGCAGGTCTCCAGTCCAACCTGCCACTCAAGAGAGGCTCGAGGCATTACCCACCAGGTCTTAGGAACTTCTGAAGGTGGAGACTGCACAGCTACAGTGGGCAACCTCTTCTTGAATTCATGAAAATTCAAGAGAGAGCTAGAGTCTTCCAACTTGTGTGAGAGGACATGAGTCTTTCAGGCATTGTTCCGGACTACTTTAGTGAAATGTAGTCTCTGACAAGTATAGTACGAAGCTCATCTCTCAGAGAGTTGCCCAAAAACATCTGAAAAGGAGACCACGGCTCAGGTGGGGAGAGGGTAAACATATATGTCATCAAGCTAGGCTGAATTTCCCTATGTTGGAGAAAGAGGGAAAAAGATCAGGTGGATGGGATGTACAACTGAGTGGTTTACAAAGGTAGGAGATGACTGGGCCTTCCTTGCTATAGTACCTTTTAAGGTAGAAGCATAAAGGAGAGGCAAAAGAAGATGAGGCCACTGGAAGAGTAAACTGGGTGATAATTGTCCTTTATGTCAGAGAAATAAAGAACTTCCTGCTACAGTTGGTGATACTCAAGAGGTTTATAAAAGGATCATCTGGGTTTATGTTTTATGAGAGGAGTGGATTTATATCCTGAAGACAAAGAGAATGAAAGGGTAGGGGATTAGTAAATTATTCTGGAAAAGATGAGTCAATAAAAATTAATTTCAGTAATTGTTAGAGGGGATGAAAAGCCTTTCTTTATAGGAAACAAAGACAGACAGGTGTGTTACTGTGCCATTATAAGACATGCACTTCTAGAGCAGTCTGAAGGAGGTATCTGAGAACATAAGGACTGCTGCTGTGTGCAGTCCCCTCTTCCCCGAACAGTGGGGGAAATACTTCCTGAGCAATCTGCACTGGGGGGAAGGACGGTAGGCAGGTAGCAAGTCTAGCCCTTGATCAACCGAGATGACTGACAGCTATGCAAAGCAGCATACAGAAAAGTTCACAAACTTATTGCAAGGCTTGTTTAATCAATGCCTTTAAGGGGGAGAAACTCCTTCCTCCCTGAAGAAGGCAAAGATATTTGTAATACTATTACAAGAAGAAACTGCTTGTCATTTATACATATTTCATTCCTTTAAGTTGACTGACTGGTTCTCACTAGAATTGACAGACTAATAACGTGTTAGGTATGTATTCCCAGAGCTGTAAGGGGGCCAATTTTACATCATAATCAAAAAGCTCTACTATCAGCTATACAATGCAAATTGGAAACAGGCGAGTTGTCTGGGGGTCTCCCGACAAAGAAAATGCCACTGAGAAGCTAGAGGGGATATGTAAAAAACATTGCCTTTAGGAAAATGTGGCTTTGGAGGTAAGGTGAGACCTTGCGATTCTGCTGTGTATAAGGGGGTTTTAGGCTTTTGAATTAGGGAAAGGAACGACTTTAATCTGATTAATTAATGTGGCAAGAGCCTCCATGGTGTCTACGGCTACAGCAGAACATCTGTCTGCAGCAATTAGGCAGGAACTTCCAAACTAAAGGGCTGCTCACAGATGGAGCAGATAGCTTGCCAGGCGGATGATGTAGGGCTGTTTACACAAACCCACTTTTCCTCTTAAAAGCAATAGAATAGCAAAGGCATATCATTGATAGTCTTTTGGTGTAAAATTAATTATGATAAATCTGAGATGTTAAGTGCCTGCTACTTTGAAAAACATTACACTGGGAGGGGAAGAAACCCTTAAGGAGAGTTAGAATTCATACAGATGAAACAGAAAAACACAAGAGCTTATTGAAAGTTTATTATTCTGTTTAAAATAATAAAAGCCTTTGAAGAATGGGTAGAGATGAAGCTTTCTTAAATGTGCAGAATAGCTTTCAGTAAAATGAATATATTTCATGCCTGTCCTATTTATTGCTGTTGTTAAAATTAGAGAATTATTATTGTTAAGGAATTTCTTCCTAGAATCTACCAAATGTGTAAGCCTCTTTTGGTCAGGGAATATATTGCCCTGCAAGGAGGAGGATGTGAAACCATCTGAAGATATTTGTAGATACCCTATGGTGTAGGAGGGGTTTTTCATTGTGATTATTTTTACTGTATGTAATGTTAAGATTCATAAGAAACTTCTCATAACACTATGTGCTCCACTATTGATGAGATGACAAAAGATTTCATGGGAACTAAAATCTAACTGATTTCAACAGAAAATATGGTAAGACTTAGCACATAAAATCTCGGAGAAAAAAAATTATCAACAAAAGAAGTTTGAACTGAACAGTGGGTAAAGATGTAGAATAGTTGCCTTTGATCTCCCCCTGCTCCCTCAACACTCTCCTAAATGTAGTGTAAATATTTGTACTCTATGGTTACTATTTCTATTTATGATCATGCACATTTTCTGATGATGGAAAGTAGTGCTACAGAGGTGGTTGACAAAGGTGATTCTTATTCCATTACCTTGTAATTGTAGAAGAAACTCAGATAACAGCCTCTGCACTATTCTGCTTTAGCTACCCGTGCTTTTCTCTGAGAAGCTCATTGTATAGAGAAAAAAAAAATCTGATATCCTAGCTTTTATAATTGCTAGAAAAGGTGTTGCTCAAAGCAATGATTTCCAACCCTACCAAACCTCGTGATTTGCTAAAACATAGTTCAGTTTCCCCATCATGTATCTCATCAAATTAGATAAATTAAAAAGAAAAAAAGGGGGGGTTCCACATCTGAAGGAAAAACATTCTGCATCCAGAATCTTCCAGAAGATATCAGTGTATAATATAGTATTTTTCCTTTGTATGCGTTGGTATGTTGAGGATGGATACAAGGCTTCCTTTTTACTAACAGTTACATATATTACATTTTAGAAAGCAATTATTGATCTCAATTTCTTGCAATTTCTATCTGTTCAATTCCAGATTTTTACCTGACTAAGAAAAATATATATATATACTAAGTGAATTTTGGTTTTCTTTTTTGAAAAACATATTGATCTCTGTGGAATTGTCCTTGCTTCCTGACATGACTACCCTGGGAGTACAGGGTGTCACTTCACTGCTTGTTTTCAGGACATGGAGTTCTGTGGCTGCTGGATCAAGGTCTTGGATACATGTGGTTTTTTCAGGTTGTAATTTCCAGCTCAGTTTCTGATCTGAAATATGAGGACTTCTCAGTAATAGGCAAACAGAATAGCATGTTATTTGTAGTTATGATAGGACCCTCTTTGCCAGAGGTTGTTTCCATCCCCCACCACCCCCAACAACTATTGTTTTTTCAACTGACCCTAGTGGTTTCTGCAGTATCTGCAAACTGCAGCATCTGAATGCAGCTGCAGCTGCTCAGTTTCTGAAAAAGAAACATTTGGGAAGAGTGACTTCTGCCTCTGCTCCAGGGGCCTGGAAGAGCACTGGCTTTGCTACTCCTTCCATGGAAGGCTCACAGCAGCCTGTTCCTTTCTTCTTGTTACTCCTGACACCTCCCCAGACCAACACATTAACTTTTCCAGGAGACCCAGTGATGATGTCAGTTACTGAGACTGGAAAATGAGATCACAGAGAATATCAAACAATGACTTGTCTGTCACCTCCAGAACTCCATTCCCATTTCCATAGAGTTGAAGTTATTTTCCCCTTCATATACAAATGGAATTCAGTTCAGGAAAATGAGATTTGTCTTTTCAGGTGAAAAAGCAGGATGGGCTCTTCAACACCCTTTTGGGGATTAACTATTTGAAGCCACATCCACTGGCCCTTGGGCACATGAGCCACTTGCATCCAAGGCAGAGACACCTGAACAATGGCCAGCACATCTCAAAGCAATAACAGGAGTCAAGACAAGGACTGAATGCACCAGTATTTGATACTGGAGATCCAGGAAAAACTTTTTTCCTCGATCTAAAAATAAAACCAAACCATTTGCTGAGCTTTATTTCATAAAAATGGAGAGAATAGGAACAGCTCATACTGAAACAACAAACCTGAAGTATGAGCTGACACATGCAGCATACTTGCCACACGAAAAAGATGATGATGGAAGAATGATCTGTTTTTCTCTATAACAATCCCTTTGTGCTGCAGTGGATCCTGTTACATTCTGAAGAGAGAATTGCTCGGCCATTAGGTTTTGGGAAGGAATACATCAGGAAGCTTACTTTGAGGTGAACTGGGATACACCTCCTTTGTTAGGATTTTAGGCACACTTCTGTCTACTGGTAGAATTTTAATCAATGTTTTCCTCTGTGTAGTTGATGTTTGATCCATGTTTGAGTAGGATCTGTGTTTGAGTATCCACGAATACAGTGTACATTACTTTGATACATTTGTGTGGGAACTAACAGCACACAGTGTTTTTCCCAGTATTATTCATGTGGTATTAGAGCCTGGTCCAAAACATTAGTCAGTTTTACAACTATAGACAGAATTTTATGACATTCTTCAGTAATGTGATAATGATGAGCTGATTCTTACAAATCTTCATGGAGTTTCTCTTCAGTAGAACCAAATTAAAATTTAACTTTTTCAAAATTTTCAGTGTTTAGGTAACTGATTCACTGGTTTATTGAGACCCAGACAAATATCTGGGGAGATAATGTTCTTGTGAGTTATCTATCAGAGTTTCTGAATTATTTTTCTGCAATAAATTCAAAAGCTAATTTGCAGGACCTTTGTATTAAATATCTTTTTTAAGTAGAGTCTAACTAGTTAAAATTATTTTTCATACAGTTCTTAGTTTTTCTTTGGTAATCATTAGCTACTGAATATACTGTTATATAGATAGAGTCTAGGAAAACCACAACTTTTTTCTGGATGCTACTTTAAGATGTACTCAATATTTATTCAAGATGATCTGGCTTGAAGAAATAGACAGTAATCTTACTGTTTTTTTCTGTATTATGTCTTGCAATTCCCAGAACAAACAAACAAACAAAATCTCTGTTTAATATCAATTGCACAAGAGTTTGATGAGTCAAGAAATACTTTTTATATGCCTTCACATGCACATGCCAAAAAGTGTCTTCAAGAGTTATTCTCTGTTGGAATTTACAGGGGTTTGTGAAGAGCAAATACTTACTTCTTCTTTAAAATACTATTTGAGGAGAAGCCTAAGGAGCTGTATTGCTCCAAAAAAGATCTGTTCAATGAATATCTAAGAGAGAACTCTTGAGTTGCTAAGATGTAATTTAAAGGTAAATTTTGTGACAAAACAAAGTTATTGTTTGTACAGTTTATTGTTCCTTTGGGATTTAGAAAAACATCTCCAGCATTTTTTGCCTCCACCCAAAAAAAGTGTTTGTTGTATTAAATGGTTTAGATTGCAGTTTCCTCATCTTTCTGAAAGACTTTAGCAATTATTTGAATTCCCTAAGAACATGTTAACACACAGCAGACAAAAGCCTCAGCTTCTGTTTTCAGCCCTAGTTCTGGAGAGAGGCAGTGTTGTAGTGTACACTATCCGTGAGGGCTAGGCACTTCTCATGTAAAATAATATTTTTGTTTTCACTGTTTTTCTTTATTAACAACAACAAAACAAACAAACAAAACAGGGATAAAATGCACATGTGGTTTTGTTAACTTAAAATATAAAGTAATATAGATAGCACAATTAAATATGTTTACTAGTGCCACTTCTTAAAAGATTAAGCAATTGGAAGGCATTAAATAGGAAGTTCTTACAGGGTATCTTGGCCTCCCGAAGGGGTGGGATGCCATCGCACTCTGGACTTGCAGTGTCCCCAGAAAGTTGCCTCACTGGCTTCCCTGGGCTTGGGGCACCTCCCAGTAGCATTCTTTGTGCTGACACATTAGATAAAGCTTTGGCAAGGTTCATGCCAGTGGTGGGCCCATATTGCAGACATGGCTTCTAGGTAGAGTTCCAGAATAGCAGCGAATGGAAACTTCTGGGTTAGGCCAGTTAGCAGACAAACAGTACAATTTTTGCAATGTTAATTCATGTTTCTGTTAATTCCTGGTGGCTTTGGAAGACTAATATTAAACAAACACATACTGATGCAAAGGTTGAGCAATGAGTAGCTCACTATCTGAAAAAACAGTTATTTTTCCTCACTTCTTATGGAAGAATGTACAGAGAAGGAGGGAGGAGAAAACTGCTTTCCCTCCCCTGCTCTGTCCATCCTCAGCAAGAGGCCAAGAACAATCCACTTCTGTTTCCAGGGCAAGACAGGGTTTTCCTTCCTTCAGATATACCTGGCCTTTCCTCTCGAAGGGTAGCGTTTGGTGTAGGTCCCCTATGTGACATTGTTATTCATAACTTCAGTGTCAAAATGAAATCAAGACTAGGTGTGCATAATTATGGGATGAGGGAAGAAGACGGTGATGTAAAGAATTGATGAAAGGGGCTCTGGTTAGTGTGTTATGTTTAACCCTCTCTGCATATCTTGATGGTTGCTTTCCCTTCCAGATGTTAAGGTTTTTCATTTTCTGGAATAAGGAGCTGGGATAGAACCCCTTATTCATCAGAACAAGTCAGGAAGAGTCTACCTGGCAGCAGCTTGCAAATTTGATGGGCTCAGCAGAACCACATTTGCCAGCACATCTGCTGGAGAAGAAGCCTAAGCACCAGATGCTCCTACTGCTGCTGCTTTAAGTCATGGTCAGGGCTCAGCCACCTCAGTTGAGGAGAAACACAGAACCAGGTTCTGGAGAAATACCAGTCTTTGCTGATGGCAAGCCCCTAATTAGATGTGTTTATGAACTGTTTTGTGCTTACAGAGGTACATAGCTAATTATTTTTCTTTGAGCCAGTTCATGCTTACCTCTCCTGAGAATGTACCATGAATAAAGAAGGTAAACTGCTACTTAATTGTACTTTAGGTAGTATTTAATGCAACTGAACTATAGCAGTGAACGGAGCACAGAGAGTAGGCTAGTGTTTGAGTAACATGAGATTGATCCAGAACTTTTTCTTGTGCCACCCTTTTCTCAAGTTTCAAAATTTAATTGTATATTTCATTGTAAATATGGTCCAGTGATGTGTTTAAGTTCAGGAGGTAGCATATTAGCTGAATTCTAGACAGTTTAGGGTTCTAGATTTCAAGGTTTTTCTTTTCTCTCTCTCACTTTTTTGTTGTTTGTTTGTTTCAAAAATACAGTGTAAAAAACAGGCAGAGAAAAGCATTTTCCAAGCAGTAGAATAGACAAGGTCAGCCTTCACTTTATGCAGCTTTATTCCTGTCTATGTCTAGCTAGCACCAAATGAAAAACAATCCACTCCGAAAAGT
The DNA here is from genome assembly GCA_013399075.1 of Chloroceryle aenea. Classification (NCBI taxonomy): domain Eukaryota; kingdom Metazoa; phylum Chordata; class Aves; order Coraciiformes; family Cerylidae; genus Chloroceryle; species Chloroceryle aenea. The sequence goes on from VWZY01004790.1 coordinate 35,604, forward strand.
TGTATTATCTGCATAGGCTATGTTTATTTTTCTAAACATAAAAATGTTCTTATAAAAAAGGGGGGTTTAGCAAAATAATATTTTCTGATGAAAAAATATTACATGATAAAATGTGGGCTAGATCAGGAAATACTCATCTTGAATAAGAAATAATGCTAACAGTACATAGAAATGTCTGGGTTGGAAGGGGCCTCTAGAGCTCATCTGGTCCAACCCCCCTGATGAGAGCAGGGACAGCCTCAACTAGAGCAGGTTGCTCAGAGCTCTGTCAAGCCCCACACTGAATGTCTCCAGGGATGGGGCCTCAACCCCCTCCCTGGGCAGCCTGTTGCAGTGCTCCACCACACTCCTGGTAAAAAAATTCCTCCTTATTTCTAATCTAAATCCACTCCTTTCTAATTTAAAACCATCGCCCCTCATCCTTTCACTCCAGGCCTTTGTAAACAGGCCCTCTCCAGGCTTTTTGTCAGCTCCCTTCAGGTACTGGAAGGTGGCTGTTAAGTCTCTCCAGAGCCTTCTCTTCTCCAGACTGAACAATCCCAGCTCTCTCAACCTGTCCTCATAGGAGAGCTGCTCCAGCCCCCTGCTTATCTTTATGGCCTCCTCTGGCCCCGCTCCATCAGGTCCATGTCCTTCCTATGCTGAGGGCTCCAGAGCTGGATGCAGTATTCCAGGTGAGGTCTGACCAGAGCAGAGTAGAGCGGCAGAATCCCCTCTCGAGATCTGCTGGCCACACTTCTTTTGCTGCAGCCCAGGATGTGATTGGACTTCTGGGCTGCAAGCACACACTGGCCGCTCATGTCCAGCTTCTCATCTACCAGCACCCCCACGTACTTTTCTGCAGGGCTGCTCTCTATTGCCTCTTCCCCAAGCTTGTCTTGATAGTGGGGATTGTTCTGGACCAGGTGTAGGACCCTGCACTTGCTCTTGTTGAACCTCATGAGGTTCACCTCATGCTAAGCTTACCTGTGCTTATTTTGGACAAAGTTTTCTCGCCTTATTGTTCAATAGTTCAAAGAGTTACAGAGGTATTTTTATGTTCCACAGAAAAATTAAACCAAATTTAAAATCCGTAAGGAATAAAGTTTCCAGCTATTTCCCATGTCTACTGCTTTTGAATGCAATAAATAAATAAATAAATAGTTATGTACGACCTACCATCAAAAGTGAAATCATTAATCTCAAACATTTATTCATGCAGTCTTGTGTGTGAAGCTCTTAATCAGAGCAAGGTGTGGTAAGTAAAGTTTTCTCCCTCAAGAAAGCACCTTGTTGTGCTGCCAAGACAATGCTCAATGCTTCCTTCTCTTCCTTCCCCCTTTCATTGCTTTCTGCCAGCCATGAAGCTTCTAGGGGCAGTCACATCAGGAGGACTAAGTGACCAACACTGCCAGGCTTGCTAGTACAAAGCCACACAGTACTCCAGCCTCAGGAGAAAGCACTGAGTAGAAGGGAGGCTGAATCAGCCAGTGAGGGAAAAAGAAGAGGAGGAAGAAGGGTCACACCTAAATTTGCAGTATATACATGTATCTACACATAGTGCAGAGGGCAGTTGCAAAAGAGGAGGTGAAGGATGGGTAGAGACTCCTAAGAAAGGATCATACAGTGGTTTATGAACAAGACTGAGACTCATTTACTTTACTGTGTCTTTCTTACCTCTACAGTTCACTCTGTACTCATGTACCTTAAAGGGTTATGCAAGGATCATACAATCTTTAGACAGAAGTTGTAGTTGAAAGCAAATTTCGGTTTGATGCCATGACTAAAACCCTCTGCATTCATTTTCTTTGAATATTGTCTAACTGTTGCTGGTACAAAAAGCAGCGATAATCAGTCTTTACACTGTGCCAATGTAAAAACCAAGACTGCAGGCAGAAAATACTTTTGAACCACTGAGATCCTGCATTAGAGAACTCACTGTTTACACAGAACAAACAAAACACAGAAGTGGAAAACTGAGGTATGGAAAGGAAGCTACTTGTTCTGTAAGAAACCAGGAAATTAGCTTAGGGCTTATGATTTTTTAATGCAAGAGTGCCCTCTCTTTCTCCTGCAGAAGTAAAAAATATTAATCTCAAATTATTGAACATTTCCCCAAAACAAGCTCCATTTGCTCTATTCAACTCTGTAATTATCAGCATGTTTCTATTAATAATTATGTCATTATATCAATTGTTATTTTAGATAAACTAAATATATTTATCAGTTTTAGTCAATGGCTGTGTTAGATACACATGGATTGTAGTATCAACCAGTTTCTGCTTGCCTGCATGCTAGTGCCTTAGCAGAAAATGAGAAGGATACCTTATGGCTCAGGTAACTTGTCAGGTCAACCCATAAAATGCACATATTTGCAAACAATGAGGAAATAGGAAAAGAATAAAGAAGTTGTTTAAAAAGATTCCTTACCAAGTATTATAGGTAGGTGAGAAATGAGAATGCAGAACAGTATAGAAAACTTGTTTGAATAAATGCATGACAATTACCCTAACTTCATGCAGAAAAAGAATCTATTCTTCAACTGCAGAACCCTCACTGATGGATTCAAGGAGTCTGGCTGTGCTCACTGGAAGCAGTTAAAGCATTGATAATGCTCAAATCAGAAATACATGTAATAGAATATGATGTAGACGTTGGAAAAAACTCAGACTGAAATTGCACTACATAGGCAAATGCAAAGGGGGCTCTGAAAGAGCAGGTGTATCTGTCAGTGCTACTGCTTGTGACTACTATAAACTGCAGGCAAGAATGGGAATTATAAATGGATTTCTAAAAAAAAAAAAAAGCATAATCACATTTCCTTCTACCTGCCTGTTCTCCTGGGCTTTCATTTTCATCTTTTACTAGTGTGTTTAGTCCCCTAGATAGAAGATGGTGAACTTATTACAAGAAGAATATTTAACCAAAGTTGATAGTTGTCTAAACTGCTCCTTTCAGGTATGGAGGTGGTGATAGGTAACTTCTATCTTCTATGCTTATAATACTGTATTGATACAAGTCTCTGTGCTTTCTCATTGGATTCCCATGTCTCCAAAATGCAAAGTTTCCGTGAATAACCAGTGTGCATAATTTGTCCGTGTTCTTATGCTCCCTTTATTTCTTTGTTTCCAGTGGTTTATTATGCCATGTAAACTTTTACATACACTTTTCTATTTTTGTTTAGAAAATACTGATAGTTAAGTGTCTCACAGTGGTATCAAAGAGCTAGTTATTTCTTTTTTATAGAGAACAGTACTCCAATTATTATTGCATAACAACAAGTGCTGATTTTTGTTTGAGCTGTGTGATGGTACTACACTGCATGAGTGTACACAGTACACGTACTGAAGGTGTGCCCACATTGGTGTAAACATCTATTATATTTATTATAGAATAAATAGTGACAGTCACAGGGATAATCACAGTGAAAAACATACTTAAAGATAAGAGGTTTGGTGTGGTCTGAGCTACCTGAACACTGTCCTCACAGGCGAGGTCATGGATCACTCCTTGGTATGCTGTGCTTTTCATCATTGCATCTAGTTTAAGAACAGAAGTGTCAAAGTCAAAAATATGCAACTCTGAAAAGCAGTTCAGTCTCTTTAAGCATTAGTCACTGGGCAGAAGCACCTACTTCTGTCCACCAGCTTATATCTACAAGTATGTGAAATAACATCTTATCTAAAGACAATAATTTGTAGCCCATTATTAAAATCTGAAGAAATTAAAAATATATAGGTAGGTAGGTAATTTTGCACACTTTGGTTTTGCTCATGAAAGAACAAAGAGGTTTGTGAAGAGGGCAATTCTGGTACTGCTTCAGTACCAGAATTTCTGATGACTGTTGCTACCTAGTTCTCCATGGCAGGTTTCTCATCTTCTTGGAATTCAGTTCTCTGCAAGCACTTTTTTCTAAGTGTGCATATTGTTTTTCTTAAGTGTGCATATTGTAATAGCTTTACCTCAAGATATTTCAGTTTAAAATCTTTTCACCAGAGTTACAGAGTTTAAGGGAAGATTTCAAGACTGCCTGTAAACATCAGTTAAACTTTACTCTAAATGTTCATTTGTCAGAATGGCCCAGCTGTTAAAGGAATGTCTGTCAATACCAGGGTCTTTCTGTCTCTGCTATATCCAGATAGGCTATGCTTCAGTGCAAAAGCAAACTCACCAGGAGATTTTAGCACTGAATAAACAAACTCATCTTTTGTTTCGTGCATCTTACTGATCAGCAGTAAGCAGTAGTGATAATACTGCTTAAGATACAGCAGTTGTATGGATTTTGATCAGTAAAGAAAGTGGGTACAGCTGATGGGTACAGGCAGGCAGTGCCACAGTTTATGTTGAGCATGAGAATGACTGCTCACTCCAAAATGCAGCAGAGTTGCTGCTCTGTAAATGGAATTTTGAATATCTGAAATTTAAATAATTGACTGGAAAAAAAATCATTCACATACTGGGAACACTGCAGGGGAAATTAAGTGATTTTCTGTGTAAAAACCTTCTACAAATGATGGCTTCTACGCCATCATTTTATCCCCTTTTTGTGAAAAGAGAGTACAGTTTGCAGAGTATTCTGAAATTAAACTATAGAACACATTGGATGAAATCTTTACTTATGGGCTTATTAGGACTATAACCAGAAATAGTAGAACCATGCATCTTATGGCACAGAAAATCTCAAGTTTTGGAACATTTACAAATATACCTGCTTAAAAATTCAGTACTTCAAAATGGATGAAGTGAGATGGCTGCCCCAGTTTCTCCTGATGGAGAGTCATCCTGTCTCTGTAACCTCTAACATCAGTCTTGCTATGTCTTTCAGAGGAAATGTTATTGTTCACTGAAGATCTTATGCACATGAGGAAATCTGCATAAAATGCTTTCTGCAGACAAGAATTTACAGTGACCTAAAATAAACCAGAATGAAAATAATCCAAGCAAGCACAAGTCACCATGAGCAGTATTAGACATCTTCAAACAAAAAATAATTCCAGTAATTCTCCTACTTGTTTTTAACATAACTTTTCATCTGACTGCTGCTTTTACACAGCAACTCTTCCCCCTTTTAGTAAGATTTCCACCCAAACCAGAATGATGCTTAAAACATCGACAAGTCATCTTCCTTCATTTCAGAAATCCCAAGCCTTTCCATAACTGAAATAGTGAAGGAGCCAGGGCCTCCATGGAGTCCACAAGAGACCTTACATACTGCCACTTGGTTTTGCATGGCAAGTATTACCCACAGCAGTTTGTGTCCTAAAACAGTCAGCTTAAGAAATATTTGGATGAAAAATGTAGAAAAGCCTGACTAGAATAAATACTTGTAACCTCTTGTGAATTTGCTGTGGTATTCCTGACTTACCACATGGAGCTGTGTACTAAATGAAATCAATAATTCAGTGGCTGGTCCTAACTTATGCTGCATGAAGCTGCTCTGTTGTTTTGTCACAGCTATGGCCCTGTTTTCTCTCCTAATTTGTTGTGCTTGCTCAGTGAAATTGAATCCCACATCGTTTTGGGCAAGTCTTGGAGTTATTTTCCTCGGTGCAGATGGCTCTTTCCTCCAGATGTGAGAGGCAGCTAAGAGCTGCCTCGTTTTTTCTTAACCCTTCTGCCCATCTTGAAATCACTCTGATGCTATGGCTGCAGTAGTACTGTGGTTCTTGCCCCCTATCTGATTTTCCCATGACTAGAAGCTGTCACGCCTGGCAGCCACAGCATGCATCACACAGGCTCCTAATGATATAGGTTGATTTAGTTGGTTTGTTTTGTTTTCTAGTCTGTTTGAATGAGGACAATGTGAAATTCAAGAGTGCGGTGACCCCCGGGAGATGTCTCCGCTGGAAGCTCTTGTGGAAGCTTGGCTCCAGTGAGGGTGCTGCCCTTTGTGTTTCCAGCAGCAAATGTTCCAGCCTTGCATCTTCGGCCCAAAGCAGAGGAGGAGAACCTGTACCCTTGCCGTTTCCCTTCACCCTGCTTGTTTCACTTGGGAACACAATGAGCTGTCATAATTTCCTGCCTTGTTTCCACAGAATCCTTCCTTTCTCTCCAAAAAGGATTATTTATCTAAAACTGCTAATTGTATAAATTGTCAGAATAATTGCTTAACTTGATTTTAAGGTGGAGAGCAACAAGATGTAAAGGTCTGGTGGGTTGATGAAAGTCGCCCTCAAAGTCCTCTGTAAAAGAGGAAGAGTGTCTGGTGTGGTGCCGTGAAAGGTCCCTGCATCTCAGAAATGAAAAATAATGCAGTATGCTGTGCATCTGGTGCAATCCCTATTTTTAGTAAGTCTGTTGAGTGTATTTAGAAGTAATTAAAAGTAATAAGAAGAATATAAATGTTTTCCAAATAAGTGAGCCAAAAAAAAAAACCATGGAGGGCAGGTGTGGTTGATTTAGCCCACCACCCCTTCCTAACTAATCTTTCACTAATGATGTGGAAAGAGACTAGGTGGCACCTGGCAAGTATTTTGAAATAACAGATTGATGAGGTAGAGCTACTTGATAACATCTTTGACTCATCAGAAACTTGCCTTCCCTGAGGGTAAAGTTAATAATCCTCAAATATAAAGATTTTAGTGGCTTTTACTAAGTCAGCAGAAGTGCAGGTTTATTCTGCATATAGATTCCTACAGTGCTAGAGACAGCCCAAACTTTTATTATCTGTAAAAAATGTCAAATGTCACAAATAGCCAATCATAATCCTTAATCAGTGATTTTCCATGACTTCAGGTCCTTGGCCTTTCTGGTTAAGTAAAACTCATTCACATTTTCTTAGTTTCAAGAACATAGAGCATAGAGCTGGTAGCAAAGTTATCGATCCTCATGCATTTTCCTTAACCATTTCAGGTCACCTTTCAGTGTGTATAAAGCCCATACCAGCAGCTTCATCAGTTCGTTTCATCTCCTCCTTCAGAATTATATTCTTCTGATTACCTAAATGGTTCTTTTTTCCACTCCGCTGTTTATTAAGTGGATGTTATGGAAGGATGATTTTCCTTTTATGAAATGTCTCTTTAGTGCCCTGATCATCTTCCTAGAGGTCCTTCTCTCCACTTTTTCCAGTAGGAATTGAGCATTCTCAGAGATGGCATTTCAGATGGCTCTACACCAAGTGCTTTGACTAATGGCATCAATATCTCCATTGCTTTCCCTCTCTTTATGGAAATTACCTTGCCCGAATACTGTACATATGTGTCTGAGTTGGCAGGTCTTTAGTTCTTTAGGGGACATCAGCAGCACCATGAGAGGAAGCGGGACTACCGGAGAAATGACAGTGGAAGCTGCAGGTAGCTGGGCCATCGAGCAGTTGGAGCAGACAAAGTGACAGTAGCAGTGAACTTTATTGAAAATAGCTGTAGCTGTATATACCAGGTACCTCCCAGCTTTATGTTATCATCAAAGCTCTTTTAATTCTGTATCCAGATCATCAACAAAAAAAGTCAAGACCATTCTCAATATAAATCTTCCAGAGATCATTCAGCAATTGCTCCCAAGCAAAAGTTTCCTTTCAGAGCACTTTGTTACCTTCTTACTAAAAGTCTTTTCCTACTATTGTACTTATCTCTTGCCTTCTTATATGTTTAATGAAGTTCAGAAATAATTTTTCTCCTCTTGTCTAACAGTTAGCTATTTTATTTGAGGTAATTAAGTATCAAGTTTTATCTCCTATGGTCTACTTTTGGTAAACACTACTGTGTTTTCTTCTGTGTTCCAGTTGTCTACCTACCTTTAGTGTTCTTTTCCTCAAAATCTGGGGTGATACTATTAATATCAGAGTTAGGCATTTTTTTCAATGTTTAACTGTGTATGATTTTGTTAGAACCTAGTTTCATGTCCAGAGAGAAAATCTAGGTCTTTCTAGGTTTACAGTATCATATGCCTTGGGTTTTTGTTTTGTTTTGGTTTGGTTTGGTTTGGTTTTTTCATATTTTTTGAGTTTGAATTTCTATCTTTTTCTCCTTTCGAAAAAAAAGCTCTTCAAAGTTTCTGTTGATTTAGTCACAAGTGACATGTTTATCAGTGTGTTAATGCAGAGGATTATTTACAGTTTCCTGTTAATTCATTGGTGCATACAGAAAAAACAAAAGCCTCAATCAAGGCATGCTCTGAATTTACACCCGTTCTTAATTTGATGATGCTTGTATTAGTGACAGGCTCAAGCCTGTCTGATTTTTTGGAGGGGTTTATATAATGTGTATCATATGCTTGCCATTCTTACTCTGCACATGAATCAGCCAATCTGATGGATCTACCTGTGGTGGAGAGCAATGCTTTTAAGTCAGGGTTGCCTTATGAGCTCTGACTCATGGGTGCTGATGAATCTTTCACAAACTCTCCAGCTGTCTGCTCCACCCTTTAGCCCTTTAACAGAAGGATCCCAGGGGAATAGGTTTATGCAGCTCCATTGCCATAAACTGCACGTGATTTTAAACTGCTGATGAAAGTAGACCCACACTGTTATCAGAACTTTGAAGTGCAACAGAGCCGGCAGAGGTTTACACTTCCTGGCCCTGTTATCAGGGGGGTAAGTGGAGTCAACAACAGCTTGAGTTGTTTGGGGCCAGTTCCTTAGAGCAAGTGGTTGGGAAGCAGGAGCTGAGTATGGGGGAACATGTGCTCTGTCTCTGGAAACGAAAAAAAAGCAAAGCAAAAGTCAGGATGAGAGAAAATTTATATTTATAATCAGAAGTGACTGTGTTTGAAATATTCTTAATCTGAGTGCATGCTCCAGTATCCTTCATACCTGTAAGGGCCCCTAGAGGGCCCGGAAGCTTCTCTCCACCTCGAATATTCAACTTAATATTTCTACTTGGCTTTCTTCCCATAAACATGATTGTAAGCACATTTTAAGTGAACATTACATTGAAAAATAAGAAGTTGCAGCATCTAACTGAAGTCCTTTTATGCTGCAAGATGTTCTTGTTTTTAAACACAAGCACTAGAAGCTGGCACTAGCATCCAGATTCTGCAATTGTTTTTGTTTAGATTAGTCATATGCTATATCTGTATCCACGAGGAAGCACACAGAGAATTCGAACTAACTAATAATTAATACTTTTATTGCAGACTTTGAGAGGCCTGCAGTGTGAGCTGAGGAAATACAGTGGGTATGCTTTCCACACCACAGTCGAAATGTGTTTCTGTAGAGGAGGAAAAGGTATTGTGAAAAACTAGAGTACCCTGACCTGAACCTCTAAAATTTCCAAACTTCATTTTATTTAAGAATTTTTAATAGTTTGGTCTTGTTATTTGCCTATAAAGTAATGATGACATTACATTGAAAGATATTTAAGGTTATGGAAATGTATAAATAACACCTGCTTCCCACTTCTTCCTACCTACTTGGAGAGAGGTTTTGTTAAGATTATTCATCCAGAGTAGCTTTTTTTCTCCTTAAAAGCTTTGCCTATTTAATCAATATTACATGGTAATTACTAATCAAGTACTAATCAATGTGAATTGCACAACGACACTTATTCCTAGTATTGTGATGTGACTTTATGATATTTAAATATACATCCTAAAGCTCTGGAGTAATGCTTATCCGAGAACAGGTTTAACTTACATAAAGCAGCTTTGGTGCTGGAGGAGAAGGTTGACATTTTCCAGAGTGCTCAAAGAGGAGAAAGTAAAACAAAAGCAAGCAATCAAGCAATGAAACAAACAAAGGCACCTAAAAAAAGAAACCCTAAAATTCTTGCTATTTTCTTTGAGAATTTTTCCATCTGCTCATGATTTTGAGACCAATCCCACAGCTTTGGAGTTCAACTGGACTGTGAACCTACTCCGAGGCTGAGACCTTTGTGTGATGTCATGACAGTCAGAATCCAACTGGTCTTGTCTGGGCAGAGAACTGGACCTCTATACTACTCCTGAAGCAGTGAGAGTCCACTTACTGGTCAAGAAGGTGTTCAGTAGGATAAACATAAGGGTGGTTTTTGCCTTTGTTCTGGTAAGAGGATCAGCTGTACTGCTTTGCTCAATTACCATTGGGGTATCATGGGAGATGATTTTTTGGACCTCAATTTTCCCACTGGAGAAGTGTAACATCATCACTTTGGACAGAAAATAGTTCTGGATCTAAACAGCAGAGAAAGGCAGCTGCCCCTTCTAATGTCTCTGGGGATTTTGTGTTTTGCAGGAGATGCACGAGTGAGAGGTCAGACAGGGGTTCTCTCCGAGCGCCGCGGCTCCTACCCATTTATAGACTTCCGTCTTCTTAACAGTAAGTGCAACCCTTTCTGTAGGTCTGTATTGAAAATAAAATAAAATAAAATACATACATTGAAAGTAAACAAACAGAAGTATCTTCTTTCATACATCTCTGCAGTTCAGCTGTCTTCACACAGTCCACATTAATAGTTCTGTTATTCTCACCCAGTGTTTGACTGAAATGTTTTGATTATATGAATAGTGTCCATAATTCTGAGTCTGTCAAGTAGATGCACCATGGGGTGCACTGGGGGGAACAGGGGGTGCTTCAGAATTAAAAAGATAAACCTCTGTGTCCTTTAGCCTCTTAGCCAACAGTTGGAACAGATTTATGTGAGTCTGTTATCCGGTCATATAGAATTGGCACAGAAGGGGAGCATGTGACAGCACTGACCAGTGGTTTACAATAACATTAATTTTTCCAACAATTAGAACCCAATCCAAAGCCCCATGGAGTCTTCTCATTGACGTCAATGGATTTTGGGTCAGGCCAGCAGTGAACATCTGTTAAAAATAATCCTAACCTCATTTTGATTGAAGTTATTTTGCTACTGTTATAAATAAAGGAGGGCAAATCTAAAAGAAAAAAACATAAATTGAGATCCTGTTGGGTTTTTTTCACCTGGCAGATTCTCTGTACTAATGCAGACCAAATAGCCAGTGTATAAAAAATAAAATATTAAAAAAAAAACCACAAACAAATGAAAACAACAACAGAAAAAAACAAACAATGACCAAAAAATAAAAACAACCATAAACCCCCAAAAATATAGAGCACTTAATTTTGTGCCCTGTAGCATTGAGTCCGGATGCTGTGTCAACACCAGTGTTCAGACACAGACCACTCCATGTAACCTCTGAAACTCCAACAGTTTGTGCAGTGATGGCACTTTTAAGCTTCCAGTGATTGTGCTTCTCATTGAAAAGTGATTATCAATTGAAAGTTTTATGTCTCCCTTTTTGCAACTTCTTGCCCAAGTGCCTGGCCAAGGGTAAGGGAGATGGGTGGCAGGGAGCAGGGAAGAAGCTCAGCCACAAAGGGTGAGCTCTGGCTGGAGTTTGGGAGAAAAAAGCAGCTGATAGAAAGGGGAGGACTTGGGCTCTGATCATCTGTATTTGCCCAAGCCGGCAAAGTTACTACCACCTGGCAAAGTATTTGCTTTCAATCTTGCTGGTAGAAGGTATTTTCTAGGTCCTAAATCCTCTAGAGTGCTTGCTATGGCTGAGGTAGAAAGACATGAGGGGTAAGATGGGCCCATCACTTTTCTCAGGACAAAGGGAGTAACATACTGGTTTAGCAGAGCTCGGAATTTAATTTAGTCCTGGCTTGCCAATGAAAAAGAAAAACCTTGTTTAGGCTAGCTATAAATATTACTGTTGATGCCTTTATAAAGACTGAGAGAAAATAAACCACTTCTTTTCATTCATGAAGCAGAAGTGAATATATATATTCACATTCAAGTGTGACTAATTATTTCCTTTTTGTTTTGGATACACTTTATTTAAAATTCTCATCATATGTTCTTTCCTTTCCCTGGTTAAAGAAGCCAGAAACTCTTCAGCTCGCTGAAAAAAGTTTTTTTCCTGGTGATAGGGCTTTAGGGCTTTCACTTCTATCTCCTGTAGATGAATCCTTCAGATCCTTTCAGCTTTTGGGAAGTGCTTGTGCTGTCCGTGGGCAGTCTAGAGAGAGATCCGTGGTGAGAGATGTACCAGTGAATACTCAGTCTTTGATCATGCAAGGAGCAGGGTACTCTGCATAACCCTTCTCCTGGAACTGCTGTACTTAAAAGTGATGCCCCTCTCTGCATGCACCTCTGCTCCTGTGGACGTGGGGCACCTAGGGTTTTATGTTCCTGTGCTCTCTGTCCCTGGGAACTCTGACTTACACTGTCTTTGTACTGCTTTGGTTGATTATGATCTCTTATGTAAGGAAAAGCAGTGACTCTGATTTTAGATTTCCCTTTGTTTTCAAGCTTTTATGTGTTTACTGCTTTCTGCCTAGGGAGTGGTGCTGACAATTTTTTTCAGTGCAAAATTAGTGAAATTTCTAGGCACTTGACTACCCCTTTTGTAAGTGGCAAGTGCATTAGGCCTGGCTCACTTACCTGTAGGTGACCTACAGGTAAATGAAGATACTCAGTGTCAGAATACCCAGACAAGTGTTTTGCCAGGAAGTGAACAGACTTTTATATTATTTGTTCGTGCATACCATATAAGTGTGAAAAAGCATGATGCTACATATCCTATCAAAAAGAAACATATAAAAGTCAGTACTGCAATTTATTTTTTTTTTTAAAGTGCCTAACTAATACTTGCAGTAAAATTTTGGCACCATGTTGCATTTGTTTGGAGGCAGTAACTGACAGGCAACAACTGTGTAGTGAAAGATGTTACAGTAGGAGAGAGATGAAGTAGAGAAAATTTTATGGTAAACATCCTCAGAAGTTATAAAGAAATGCAGCATAAATGTTACTCTTAACTTCTCACTAACTCAGAGAAACAGAGCTCAAATAGTGATTGTTTCCTCCACTATCTGAAATATTATTCCAAATAACAGTACCACCCTTGTTTTAAAGTAAGGGAAAACACTGAAGCTTGTTCTTGAACAGTACATTCATTTTGAAAATTGACATTTAAAAAAAAAAAATAAACCAGGGCTCTGCTATTTAATGTCAGACTAGAGGTTACTTAAATTGAGCCCTTTTACCATGTCAGAGATTCAGTCAAACGAGGGGATTTTTCCCCACTATGGCTATTAAGGGTTAACACCAAGTAGACCATATATTTTGTTTTTTTCAGGAGTCCTGCAGTAAAGTTTCTGTGAAACCTAAGACACCATTAAGTCTTTTTGGATAGGAAAACTTCCTGCACTCTGAAAATAGGATCTTCTGTAGCCTTAATCAAAGCCAACTGGATTAATGCTGGTTTCTTGCTGTTTGAGCTAATGTCTGTGATGCCATCTACACATTCCTCTGGTGCCTCTCTGCAATATATAGAAAGGGAGTGTTATTTCACCTTGTCAGTGCCAGGCTGTCAGGACAGTGAGGATTTTGCAGGATCCTGTCTGGAAGGGATGCAAGGCTTTAGCATCTTCCTGTCTTTTCTCTGCCTAGCTGCAAGCTTTCCTTGAGGCGGAAGTGCACCAGTGGGTTTTGGGACTCTTGACTCTGGAATATAAAATTTCTTCTCAGGTATCCCTTGTGTTACCAGGAACTCCTTGGTTCTGCACTGCAAGGAGCATGTTTGCTTTAGCCTCTTGAGTCAGTCCCTGTACCTTGAGGAGACCTGCATGACCAACCAGATGCTTTTATGTATTGATGCTACCAAGCCAGAAGCTTAAGAGGAAGGTACTTAGCAGCTTCTCTCCCTGGGGGAGCTGTGGCAGCTGATGCTTGTCAGCCAGCCCAATGTGAAGACCCCCAGGAGGCAAACCAACCATCCCTTTTTCCATCCTGCTGTAATAAGGCAAGGGGACCACCTACTCCTGATGGCCACAGATATACCCTGGAACAAAATAAGCTGTACATGGCAGATTTGAGGCTTCACATTCACTAGGGTGTTTATGAACAAATATTCAGAATTCACAAACTCCTAAATGAAATGATACAAGTTTTGTACAGCCCTGTATGTTTATAGGAAAATGGGGAGGTTTTCTCTTCATGCAAATAAAACGTTCCTTAAAAGGGGGGCAGTGGAAGAAAAAAGACTTAGATACTTATTTTCCAGAAGGAGTGATGGCATGGAATAGCAAGTGTTGGGTGTTGTTGAGTAGCTGAATGTAATTTATAAATGATGAAATGCTGATTCTAAACCAAACCTTGCAAATTTTAGGAAAGTTCTACTCTGAACTCGGTAGCTCTAGCATGTAACTGAACCTAACACGGGTTGAAATTAATGGTGGCAGTTTATTGGCACTTATTTATTAAATGAACATTTTTTGTGTTTGCAGGTCAGAAAAGGAGTTAATATTAGCAGGGTAATCATTTAGAATTCACAACACTTCCACAGTGAACATGTACTTGATCCAATTTTCCTTTTAGCAAAACATAGTTTGGATTTGAGAAGGTAAGGCAGTAGGAATTTAGCTCTGATTGACAAAGTTGCTCAGTGAGTCATTGGACCAGATCCTACCAGAGACTAATAAGCATTGATTAAAATGGATTTCATTATCTCATGGTGAGCTGTGCTGGTGACTGTGATGGCACACTTCTTCCTTGCATTAACCAAAACTTTGAGGGAATTCCTTGTGAGATCTGGAATTGGAGGTAAGCATTTAGCAATAACCAAGATGACCTCACCCTGCTTCAGTTGTGTTAGATACTTTGTTTTACTGGGAACTGAAATTAGTAGAGTAACAAAATAGCATAGTTTACATCTGAGTTGAGTAACTTTTTATGTACAAATTTGCTTGTCGAGCTTTTAAGCGAGAAAAGCAGGAGATTCTTGAAACAGTGATTCTCCATTTCCATCTTGTTTATGCTAAGCTTTTCTCTGCTTTGACTGTTTGCTTGAAAATGAAAAAAAAAAATGTGCTTATAATGGGCTATATTTAAATATGTCTGTCATGGAGTGATATAGTTAAAATTGTTTCTGCTTGCATTTTTAACTTTTCATGAAAAATTCCTTATTAGGGGCACTTTGGTTTTGTCACAGTATCAGTCATTCCATTGCTTTTGTTGTCTTGCTCTCACTTGTTTTCAGTAAGCCATCCTCAGTATCTCAGGGTCTGATAGAATTCACTTCCCTATATATTGCTCTAGGAGGGATAATGAGGAAAGGGAAAAGATGTAGTGTGTGACCTGCAAAGTGGAGTTTGTACTGAAACAGCGTTACCCATTTCCTTCCAGCTTGCACAACAGGAACACAGAGTGGGATCTGAGAATATCTAAAAGGTCAAAACATGTCCGTAGACACGCCAAAGATGTATCTGTGTTTTAACAAGGATCTTGGTATTGTCATGCAGGCAGAAGTTGAGACCAAAAGAACTGCACCTGCTTTAAGCTTAGTTTAGCAAGTTAAGTTCGTAGAGATTATATACTTTTAGTACTGGATGGTGATAAACAGTAATGTTAGATACCATTTGGTCTCTGTCCTTGGTTTGCTGTCTGATCCAAGTCAAGCAAAATACTTCATTTTTCAGGGTGTTTTTTTTTTTTCAAATAAAGTTACACTTTGCAGGCATGTGATGAACTAAGTACTACAGAAATTGTTTTCAGGGTTAGTATGGGAAGATATGAACTCATGAAAAAGTCTCCATCTCAAAGAACCAAAGTCTGTGGTTTCTGCCTGTCTACAGAAGGGTCCATTTGCAAAATTTACATTCATTTTTGGGTTTGGATTTTGAGCACTCCAGGGCTTTCAGGTAGGGCCCATCTCCAGGGAAAATAAAGCTTAACCACAGCAACCAACCCAAAACTGAACCATCAAGTAACCTGAACCCAAATGAGTGAGGTTGAAAAGAGCTTGGTTAACTGTCTTGTTTTGTTGCCTTTGGCTAGAAAAATAAGTGGGAGTGAAAGATGCCTTCTTAGATATTTCTGACCCAGGTTAAATTAGGACACTAAAAGTCTTGTGAGGAAGTTTCAAGGGCTGATTGGATTGCTTGGATCCCAACCCAGCCTATGGAGATGAATCCAAAGTTCCAGATGGTTATTAAATTAGAAAGAGATCTCATGAGGTCTGCATCATTTCTACATAATGCCTCTTTTAGTTCCTTATGGATAAGCATGTCCCAAAGATACTCATCAACATGCCGAAGGCACATGGGCTTCTTAATCTGGTTAGCTTTTGTCTGATCTGAATGGGAAGAAGAACATGTCCAGATAGGGCCTTGCTTGTTACCTATTCCAGGAAAAGGAATTCAAGATCTCTTAATAATATCTCAGCACAAAGATTGTTCTGTTTTCTAGTAACACTTCACTATATTAAAAAATTCTTCCTGTCATTGGAAGTCAGTCTGGTCCTCCCTTTTCATCAAATAACAGCAAGTTGGTTTTGTTGGTTTTTTTTTTCTTCTGGATGTTGTTTGCATTCTTAAGTGTTTTTATGAGTTGTTATCTGCAACATTTAATAAGAAGGTAGATTGAAAAGTATATTCTGTTTCCTGTCACTCATGCCTCTCGTTTAGCTTTTACACTACATTTGTAGATGAAAGCCAGAAAGCAAAACCAATTGATGCATGTGCCCTCATACGCTGACAAAATGCAATAGTTTGGTTATGAATGGTGCAGGAGAACTTCTGAAAGCAAACAGAAACCTAGATGTGCTTCACACACAAAGTCTGAGTGAACTCTAACTTGATTATATAGGTTTGTAACTTATTTTTTTAATACAGATCCAGTTCAACTGAGAATGTCCCTTTAAAAGCTTCCAAATGATGTGTGACCCATTCTGCCACCCCACCTTCTTTTCCCTGATTAGAAAAGGGAAAGGGTGTACTGAAGATAACACTTGAGGATACTTTCCAAATGACTAGAGGAAAAGAAAGAACAAGGAGAAGGGATCATTAAGATGATAAATGAAAGTTGAGTTTGCTGTTATTACAGGTTATGTTGCTTTTTCTCAAGGGGAGGAAAGGGGGAGGGGATGTACCATTTCCTGTTGGAGAAACTATAATCAGCTATACAACATTTTCAAGTTTAGGAGAAAAAGGTCTTGCCTGTGCTACTGTACAAAGATTGAAGTGGCAAAGAGAAAGTTCATATTGAAATGATAAGGACTCTGTGGTGAAATGAAACACAACACGCCGTTTCCTAAGGACCTGTAGGTTTAATAAGAGATACCAAGATGTTTGTTTTCATAAAGGTGGTTGATGACCCCAATAACAGAGAAGCACATCTAAATTAATGTTAAATCTGAATTTCATCTACTTCTCTTCCTGTTACTAAGGCTAATATTATGATACTTAACTGGTCTTTGAAACCCTCATTTCTCCAGAACTTGATGTAATGGGATGAATCAGGATATGAGTGGGATAATCTGCATAATTCTTAAGTTCTGTAGTTTCTTTCAAGCAGTATCCAAAGGAATATATTTTGGGATGGGGGGAAACTGCATGACTAGTGTTCAAGATGCCAGCAATTGTGCAGGAACTTCACAATTTGGAAACTGAGCTGTTAAAAGCCACCATCCCCTCAGGTGATGCTCAAAGAAGACGAAACCCCACATCAGGGTGACCTAGAAAGTTGGTGTCCCAGAACCTGTCACATTTCATTAACTACATTAGCCAAAGAAGCACACAAGCACCTCTTCTGTAAACAGGGCTCGACATGGATTTTGTGCACCTCTGCAGATGGTTGAAGAATGGAGTCTTGACTCAAAAGTGGAAAAATTTTAAAGATCTTTTGTTTTACCTCTTCTGATTTTCTGTGTTTCTCAGATGTTCACAGTCCCCCCTTTCTTTCTCACAGTCTCTTCCTAAAAAAAAAATAATTTTACCCATTTAAAGGGGAATAATACAGTTGCAACACATAGGAACCATGGCAACTAATAGAAAGCATTTGACCTCTAAAACTGAAGTTTATTAAAAGTCAAGGAATAAAGAATTTGTAGACATTAGAGAAGCAACTTAAACCAAAATGTTATTACACAATCTTTTTGGGTTCCCATATAGTTGAGGAGGTCTTGTGAGGATTTCTACATTTACAAGTTCTGTCTGTAGGTGTGATGTAGTGCAAAGTGTTCATCTCTGTCTTAGTTGCAGTGACCAGTGTATATTCAGATGATAAACTTGACACAATCTTAATTTCTGAATCAAGTCTGTTGTCAGTTTTTTACACCAGCCACAGATGACTGAGGAATAAAACTAGCATACTGAGCTTCTTGTCCTTCTACACTAGACTGAAAGCTTTAAAGCAACAGTCCTTTTACATCAGTTTTTGATGCCTTGTGCATTTTCTCAAGCCTTTCTTCAGAACTGCATCGTTTCCTTTGCAAAGGGTTTTTGGCCTGCAAGGTGCAAGGTAATGGGAAAGAAGTTGTCTGTTCTTCTAGCTTATCAGTGCCTTCTCCAAAACTCAGATTTGAAATACTAAGATTGGATATATTTTTTTTAATTACTTGTGATAATTCAACTACCCCCTACTCATTGCTGCTGTCTTTTGGATATAAACCCATAAAGTAAGATATTAAGAAGGCACAGCAATTTTTTTCTACCATCAATGCTATGCACTCTTCTTTATAAGAAAATTTAGCAACCAAGTCATGCAATGAGTATGCCAGACAAAGGACTTAAGTAAAGGTGATCTAGATGCTTGGCATAATTTAACACACAAAAACAGGGACAAACACCAACTATTCCTCGTAAGTCAATTACATCTCTCTTGGGCTCTCAGATAAAAGCATTCTCATCAGCTGTCAAGCCAGGAACCGGTGCAGAAAATTATGCCCATAACATACAGGACCAGAGACAAATTGCTTCCCAGAGCCCACTCTGTTTGCAAACTGTCCGGACAGTCAGTTGGAGGTCTGATCCTGCCACCTTATCTTCCAGATATTCCAGTACTTTTCTAGCAATCCTTCCTGACTCTTCAGGATACAATGGTAGAGCAGTAGTTGAGTACAGAATGTTTTCACATCCTTGGAAGAGAGGAAAGGGTGTCATAAATTGTATGTGTCACAGGCAGGTGCAGGTGCTTGAGGACCTGATTTATTCTGCATCCTTTTGGAAAGAAGACAAAAACCATTTTCTGCTTCTGAATCAATTGGCTTTTGAAAATTAATAAAACCGTTGTTCTCCGCTCATGCTGCTGGGTGACCTGTTTTTATTGTACACAGAGGTGCAATAAATGAAAAGGAAAAAAAAAAAAAAAGCAATACTGTGAAGGAAAACTCAGAGACCTTATTTGAATGCATAACCAAGTTTATTTGCTTTGAAAGAACAGTAACAATGTAATGAATGTCTGGTGCAGAGTTAAATACATCCTTGTCCAAATTTGATTTATGTGATCGTTTCTGGATGTTAACTCAGCCATTGTTAACATAACCTCTGTAATTTTTATATTCACACTGCCTGTGGGCACACGCTAGTGCAGCAATGGGAAAGAAATCTGAGAGAAAACTGGTAGCAGTTCCTAGTGCAGAAAACCTCTTTTCCTGAAATAACAGAGGTTGGGGTGTAGTGAGCAAGGCCATGTTAAGGAGAGCAGACGTGTAACTGGAGGAACTTTGTTAGGAGAGAGAAGGCAACCATTGATTCCCGTAGCTTATTAACCTCTTGAGGGCCATGTGCAGTATCCAGACATCATCCATGGTCTGATACTGTGTATACGTGATGTGCCTATCAAATTACCTAAAGAAAAATGGAACCACTTTTGCTGCCTGCTAAAACACATCAGGAGACACGCTGTGAGCTCAAGCCGCCTGTGTTTTTGCAGGTAGAAGTTAAGTTTTATGAGGAACGCTTCTACAGACGCGCCTGTGAATGTGCATGTAATTCATACAATATGGCTATGTAATTCATACAATAACTTTGTTCAGTATACAAAGAAGGGTTTCTCCAACTGCTGTGCTGGGCAGTTATTCCACCGGATACGAGAATGGGCATCTGTCGAGAGATACAGATGATGCTTTTTTTTGGTAAACAGAACATTCACAAGTTGCCACAATGATTCGAGATAAACACAGTTCTCATATAAACAGAAGACATTTTGCTTGTCTTTCAGGCTCACTTCAAAATTGCATATAATTACTAAATCCTTACCATGTGAGCCGTGCAGCTTGTGTTCTGTAGCTAGAGAATATGTATATGTTTTAGTACCCCTAGTTCCACAACTGAAGTTCAGTAATATCTGCAGTTATATTTTTGACCCATTTACTTGTAATTCAATTTAACCTAATTAGAAAGAGCTATCAATAACTCTTTAAGTTTCAAAGTCACTGTATGACTTACGTGAGGTGTTGTCATTGAAAATTTATATTTAGAATTTCAACTGAAAGTTACAGTTGTTAATAAAGAAGCAATATGTTTGGCGTATTACTGTAAGTCATTCACATAAGCACTTATTTAATCTTAAAACTGTATCTTGATTTTATGTCAGGTGTGGGTCCCATATGCTAGGAAAGGTTGTTTGCTGCTGGGAGATTCAGGGATGACTGCTGAGATGAGTACAGAATTTGAGCATTCACTCTCAGCTGCTTCAATTTTTACTCTTGTTTTTAAATCATCCTTTTCCTCTCAACTTCATATGGCTGTGCTTTTCTTTTTTGTTTGACACTGATTTGGGGAGGGGAAAGACCTGATGAGAGGATTATAATAGTTTGGGGTGTGTTGTGCTCAGAAAGGGGCAAGAAGCCACCATAATAAGGTACACTGGTGGGTTGGATCATCTAATGCAACCCCCCCAGAGTCTCTTTCAAACCCCTATCATTCTGTGATTTTGTAATTATTGCAAGTGGCATAGTAATCTGGTACTGGTCACAGCAATCATCTGAGAAGTCCGATGATTCATAGACAAATCCATTATTACGGAAGTGACCCAAAGGATGTGATTTTAACACAATATCTTTTAAATCACCATCCAGAATTTGCATGTGGATAGTTTGCAGTGCAGGATTCAGGCTGTTATGTCGAGAGCCCAATTTTGAAAATGCATTTCCTGCCGTTCTTTATCAGCATTATGAACTCCTTCCACTATGAACGTAAAAATACAGGGCAACATGTTATTGTGGGTAATCTTTTTTTGCATAATATATTGTAATACAGTGCTCATCTGAAGGAGCAAGTCATGTTTCAGAGGTACCATCTGCCAATTATTCAATTTCATTTGAGAGCCCTGACAATCATGGAGCAGTGTGACGGGGCAGTGGCATCAAGTTAGATGGTTAAATTCAGAAAATATGCTTCACAGTAAGAAATAATTTATTTCAACCTGATGTGTTATTGTTTGGAAAGTATTAGTTCTGCTACTGAAATAATCTGGTAATCCAAAGGATAAAATAACCACATCATAATCCTGCTTACAGCTGCTTGTCAGGACTTAGAACGAACCTTCACCTTCAGATCATCCACAGCAACTCTACCAGCAATATTAAAGACAGTTTGAAGGAACATAGGTGATAATTTCAGTCATCCATTTTTGGATGAATTTGAATTGAAAAAAATTGAATTTGAATTGAAAAAAATGAACATATTAAGTTAGATAAAAATTATTTGAAGCAACAACTCATTTTTAATGTACAAAAGGGAAGTTTTCCATTCTTTAAACTTGTTACCTGAACACACAGTGACAGTTTGCAGGGAAAAATGGAATTAGGAGAATTGGGAAGTCAAGAAATAGCTGACACAAGTTTAAAAAGTGAACTGATTTTTTGTTCTGTTATCAAGGAATGAACTGAATGCCAGGCACATTTTATAGCAGCACTATATAAATGAAAAGAAATGTGAAAACAAGTCTACCGGTTCCGGCACATGTCGTTGTCACTGGCTAGCTGTTAGCACCTACATTAGTCACTCCTTCAACGGGCCATGAAGTTGTTCCAGCTTTTAAAATGTGTGAGAGAATTAAGGCAGGTGCTGGCACATCATAAATGTAAATCTAACCTTCGGGCTGGTACAGTAGTGACATTGTGACACTGTTTGCATTCTTGAAAACACATGGCTTGTCAAGTTGCAATAAAATTACTTTGTGCTTTTATATTATTAAAACTCAGTGGGGTCTTTAGGATGCCCATGAGAAGTGCAAGACTTAGAGGTGTAAGAAAATAATTATTGATACTCAGAATGTAAGTGTAATTTTTGTTGTTATGACGGACTTTGTGCTGTTCAAGAGCTGTTGGATTACTTAAGAAATAAACTTGCTACAGAAGGTACTTATATCTGCTGTTGGAGAAATCAAATACTGAACCATATATGACTCAAAAAAACCCTTAATTACTTCCCTGAAAAGTCACTCAGAATAATAACAATTATAAAAACAGCACTGAAACTCATATTTTAATTTCACAGCAGAACAATCAGAACCATCACTCAGTGTTATTTCATAAGAAGTAATAACAGAATAGAGTTATTTTCAGTCTGTAGGTATTTTTTCCAGAGCTCTTCCTTACATCTGAAATGCAGCTTCTTATCTCAAGCAATCATTACAGTCCTTGAAAAGAACTGCTTAATCTTCACTGTCTTACAAGGTTCTCTTATGAATAAAACTGTGTTGTATCTTACCACCTTCGGACAACTTTCCAGTGTCTGTCCTCCCTTTCTCCAAAACTTGTGCCAGACAGCAAAATGAAAACATTAAAACTGTACATGAGGTTCTGTTAAAAGTTCAGAGGGAATTACCAAAATCATTATCAATTTTAGGAAGCCTCCATATTTTCCTTACTAACAGTAAGTTAATTTAATTACTCTAATTACTGATTTAATCACTGTATAAAAACTGCCTTTTTTTTTTTTTATTTGTCACATGTAGCTCTATATGAGAATTTTCTAATATAGCATTATGGAATTAGAATAATACTGATACTGACAAGAACATGCTCTGTTTTGTATCCAGAAATACACGTATTTCCTGAATATACTTGTTTTCCTAATTGTAGAACTAAAATATTTCCTTCTTTTATAATTTTGCATTAATTGTGGGAAGGACAGCAGACAATACAACAGCATTATTAACTTATTCATTTCTCTCTTTTCTCTCATTTTCTACAAGTGGTTCATACATTTATGCTTTCAAACTGTTTTTTGAGGTCTATTTTGGTGTCACTTTTTTGGTTTTATATGCAAGATCACCTTGTATAGTAGTGCTTTGCAGTTTTAGCATATTCCAGAGACACTCCTGGGAGGTAGCAAGGTTTTCAGTTTTTCAATTGTATAGCTAGAGAACAGAGGCACAGAAGAGTAAGAGCAGCTTTGCCATACCTAACTGCCTAGACATTTAGGCTCCCTCTAAGCATACAAATATTGCCCACCCCAGTGACTTAGGCTGGATCACATTAAAGTCAGGCAGTGTACTGAACCCAGATCTTCCAAGTCCTGTGTTAGTATTCTTTTTACTGAAATGTATTTCCTTTCAGAAATAAACAAATGCATTATGCTGAAGAATAGGGATTTAATACTGCTCCTTCATGTGGATTGGCAAGAAGCATGAACTTTGATTTTTGTACCGCTATTTTAAAGTTTTTGCTACTTCTCATATTAAATAATTGAGAATGCCGTCCTTCATCTTCGTTTTCATGGCTTCTGTACTGATTGCTTTTCACAGATACTACACTCTCAGGGGAAATTGGCACCAAGAAAAAAGTGAAGAGACTGTTAAGTTTCCAGAGGTATTTCCATGCATCCCGGTTACTGCGTGGAATTGTACCACAGGCCTCTCTGTACCTACTGGATGAGGACTACCTTGGGCAAGCAAGGGTAAGACAGGTCTCCAGATCTCCATTTCTTTAATATTGCAGAGAGTGTCAGATATTTCAGTCTTCAGATAAACAAACTGATCTTTCTTAAATGACCCACGTTACTTGCCTGCCTCACAGCAAACATATGGTCCGTTCCTTTTCTATGGTTACAGTTTTAAAGGCTGAGTCTCAAAGCAACAAGAAAATGCTTAAATCTATTCAGCATTTTCAGATTCTGTCAACTGAAATTATAATCTGGATTTATTAAATGATGAAGGATCCCTGGCTAAGTTATTGACCCAAGTAAGTGCAGCCTTGGCACAGGATTTAGTTCACCAACTTGAAAAATTCTCTCTCTCAGCTGGTATCTAGCAGCTATCGGGCAACCCACAGTAGCTCCCCATAATGGCAAAGGCTAGGAAACAGGGAATGTTCACTGCAAACATCTTCACAGTATTCAAAGTATTATACTCTTACTTTGCAGCACTTATACTTGCTTTGAATGGTATTTTCTAACAGCACTTGCACGACTGATGGCGTTGGGATTGTGTGACTAGCCAGTTCTTACTCCGTGCAAGGGAAGATCACATGCCAAGTGCTAGAAAGTAATTAAGAACCCAGAAATTGTTTGAATATAGACTACATGATGGGAGTGAATGCACATTTTATTCACACATATGCCACTGCAGATCATACAGTTAGTTCAGGCTCGGTCTCTTGACTGAGCTGAGGTAGCTGTAAAAACACTGTATGTGGTTCTTCCGCGTTCTGAGTGGGTTTCAGATACAGAAGCACTGTATCTTAAGCTTGTGAAAGTTATTCCTCTGTATTGGTTTGTTTAGCAAAATACAATTCCTATTCACCACGAGAGCTAAGGTTGTGTTTTACTGTAATAAAAACCTAAAAGAATTTGTACTGAATTGATTTGGGGATATGAAAGAGCAATAAAAAAAAGTTGTGCAGCAAAAGGGAATATTTTCATAAGATTTTGTCATGTATTATTCCATGTTTCAAGCTCTAATTTGAAGGTATTTTTAGTGTCAAATTCAAAACCTCTTCAGTTAAAAGTGCAAGTGATATTTTATGCAGAATAGCTAAATTTGGGTTCTGATGGCTGATGGTTCCCGAACAAAAGTTTAAAGCTGCAGCAACCAGTCCTGTGACTGATTAATGTAGAGTAATATTTTAAATCTGCTTTGCAATTTGACATGCCAGTCATTTGAGTTTTCATATTTGTTTTTTTCTAGCATATGCTATCCAAAGTGGGAATGTGGGATTTTGACATTTTCTTGTTTGACCGCTTGACAAATGGTAAGTTATTTTGAAAACATTTTTATTTTAGTGTCTCTCATATATCACTATTCTAAAAATCCCTAATTAATTAATTGCTAAATGTTTCCAGTTTAAGTTGCTGAAGAAAAATTGGACACAATTAACATCTCTTAAAATCATATCCTTGAACATTTTCAGGCTTTTCTGCAACTACAGGATAATGTTCAATGTCTGATTTTGTATTAGTGTAATTTCCTATACTTTTTATGGTCACCTTTTCAAGGAGGTGTTCCAATTTCCTTTACCTGGGAAATTCCAAAGGTCCTTTAAATATATCTATTAGATACATTGGTCAGTATGTCCAGAACTCCATAATCGGTCGATTTCTATCAACACGAAATACCTTTAACTGAAGATACCCAGGCTTCTGTTCAGCAACAAAAATTAGCAAGTTCATTAACACAGTAAAAATCTGTGAAATGTTTTCTCTAAATATATGCCTGTAACACCATACACACACCAACATCTAGGCAATACCTCTTGATCAAGTAACTACTGAATCCTGATCATGCTTTTCTCCTTTCTGTAGTGCTTACAGGAATGAGATCCCTCTTTCTTTACCCCCAGTCTAATTAGACTTGGCTGGGGCAGAAGGTGTAGAAAACTGTTGGTTTAAAGGGTAATTTATCTGAGTGACTGACAGTGAAGAGTGGAAAGGACTGCAAATGGCAAGGGAAGCAAAAATCATAGTTCTTCTAAATTACTTTTCTGTGCCCTTGCTCAGTAGTCAGGGCCAAATAAGTTTCCATGTGCTCTTTCTACATGTATTTATTTTATTTTCTGAGTTACATTAAATAACAAAAGACTCCCTTTAAACATTGTTTATGTGTTGTATGAGTTGGTTAGTTTTGTTCTGGTTTTTACTAACATTTCTGGAAACATTGCTGCTGAATTATGCAGTGCAAACTTTTAAAATACTGTGTGTATGCATAGCTGATAGTATAATACTGGTTAGGCTTGATTTTGCCAGTGTTCCCAGTATTGGATTCACAGGAAAGCCAGCGTAATGTTACAGTGAGACTTCAGACTATAAATGCTGCAACTCGTTTTTCCTGTCTGCATCATCATTATATGATGCAGTTGTAGCTGAGCTAGGTACATGGGTTAATTACATCTGTACAGCCACATGTGAAATTAAAAAAGTAATTACAAAATGATGATTTCTCAGTAATTAATTAATTAGCACAGTATGGCAAGCAAGTGGCAGAAAAAACATTACTATGTCTGGAGGTAGACCTGGACTGTGAAGATGATCTAGTTCTCAAACAAGCTTGTGAAAAGATTTCTTGTTAAAACCAATACACCTTCTGCATCATGTTGGAACAGCAAACGTGACTTGACGGCATCTAACAAAGAATGGCACTCCACTGGCACAGTCATACCATCAGATCTTGATTATATAGAGAAGTAATTTATATAAGCTACTCCTGAGTATATGAGTGTCATCTAAGTGTCATATGAGAGGAGCTGACTAGTAGGAAATTGCCAAGATTTTTAGTCCTGCATTGTTTGTAACTACATGCTAAGGGAATCTAAGACTTGTTCCTTTCTGCTTTAGGAAACAGTCTTGTAACACTGCTTTGTCACCTCTTCAATGTGCATGGACTTATTCACCATTTCCAGTTAGATATGGTTACGTTACACAGGTTTTTTGGTAAGTGCTCACCTCAAAACCATCTTTAAATGCATTTTGCAGCTTAAATAGGACACCGAAGGCAGCACTGGCTTGTTCTGCGTATCTGTGTAAAATCATGAAGTTGTTGCAAATATTTCAGTAAAACATTTCATTTTTATTAGCATAAAATATACAGGCACTCAGGTACTTGGTTCAGTACCTATTAAGTCAATGCAGGGACTTCAGAAGGCTCTGCGTTAGGCTGAAGTGTCCCATTACCACAATAGCCCTGGTAAAGTATGCCATGCAGAGATGTGGCTGGCTGAGCAGACCCACACAGACAGACAGATAGACAGACATTGTAGAACCTACCCGGGCACAGTACAATTGTGGCGCAGTGTAATTATTTTAGTGACTAATAGACCACTGAGACCCAGGGCAGTTAAAAGCTTATGTGCAAACTTTAACAAATTATATCAAGCTGTCTGCACTGAATAGTGTTGATGAAAGCCCCTGCTGCTGTTACTGCCAACAGAAATATTAGCCCCATGCTGTCAGTGAACCAAAAGAAGAAATTGGCCAAAATCAATTACTTTTTTGCATCATGTTTTGAATGCAGATGAATGCTGGTTTGTTAGGCTGTCACTCAGAGTTTCCAAGGCAGGGTCTCTTCTTTAAGACTGCCTAATTGTCGCTTCTGGAAGGCATTCCTCTGGTGTGGAGACAGAGAAAATCTTCCTGCCACTTCTAGCTCCTGTGGGCACCCATGAAATGGATGCTGAGATAATTAGAGCTTGTGGTACTCAGGGTTTAAAGGATTACCCACTGTAACTTTAGATGTTTGTGGAGCTGCAACAAACTGGAGGCTAGGACTTTCTTTGGCATTCCACATGCTGGAGATGAGAGCCATGGGAAATACTCCTGTTACCTTTCTGTTTGATTAATTTGATAGTGTTTCGGAGGGCACTTTGGGCAAGATCCAGTGTTCACGTGGTGTTGCCCCAAGATTGCCTAATAGTGCAGGCAATGCAGCAAGGAACAGATGAGCGTGAAGCGCACACCTCAATGCGAGAGAAAGCTGAGCGTTAAAACTGTTGGCACTCCTGGTCCAGCTGGACCACTTCCAGCACTGCCAACTAAAACAAGAGGAACTGGTATTTTAAAATTAACACATAAATGTGACTAAAACTATCACAGAAGATTTTGCTCCAAATCCTCCAATGCTGTATCAGTGCTGGAGGATGTAGGAATGCCTTTGACTGTAGTAAGTCACTCAAATAAGAAATGATGCCAGGATTATCAGGGCCTCACTCCCTGCTGCTGTAAAATAGGTGGGACTGCCTTGATGACCTATTACTCCCCTATGATAGCAGCCTAAATAATTACACTTCGTTGTGGATAAATTTGCCTCTCTTCCTTATTTATTTTACTCCTGAATGAGAGCCTTCACTAAGGCAAGAAAGAGTTGATTTATGAAGTAGGCCCAGCATATCCCCTCGGGCCTCACAAATCCTTTCATGCATTTTTTCTCTAAAGGTATCCCAATAAGAGCACCAGTCTAAGTAAGCTACAGCTATTTGAAGAAACTCTTTAGGCAGCTGACTGTAAAACCTCAAATTGTATTTTAAATCCAGTTCCCACTTGTGGCCATGGCATTCAGAGACAAAAGGATCTTTGTTTTCTGTTTTGGTTCCCAGTTATGGTTCAAGAAGATTACCATAGCCAAAACCCATACCACAATGCTGTCCATGCTGCTGATGTCACACAAGCTATGCACTGCTATCTGAGGGAACCCAAGGTAATGACAACCTTTCACACTGATGTTGCTTTCAGATAATTACCTCTTTTTTTTCTTTTGTTTTTTTTTTTTTACCCAGGATTGAAAAAAAATCCAAACCCAAAAGCTATTTATAGATGGTGGAAAATGATTGCATGCTTGAAGTCAGCAACAAGTTAGTAGCAGAGTCAGATACAGATTACAGGCATTTCAAAAAAGCTACTGGAGTCCCTTCTTCTCACGCAGGCAACATATCAAAGTGCTGTTGCATGAGCTCCAACAGCCATGACTGTGTCTCAGGCACCTCTGGGCATAAGCCCCTCACATCAGTATTTCAAAATACCAGATTGGGCAGCACAGCACCAGGAAAGGGAGAAATGGTGGCTTCAGCTGTGTCCATTGTAAGAGTATCCTCTGCAGGAGGGAACAGTAGCTTTTGACTGCTACAGCAAGCCCTGACAGCATGAGGGTGTGATGTTGCTTTATGTGTTACTGGAAGGCACTGTAATACTGTAATGCTGAGCCACAATATAAGAATACAAATCATCTTTCCTGGGTTGACTTAAATAAAAGGAAGTTCTGCTAGAATTAGCAAATTGTTCGACCAGGGTATAGCAGTGATAAGTGAGGAAAGGAGCAGACCCCAGCTTTCCTGTATTTCTATCTCCTGCAAGATCTGCAAGTCCCTTCTGTCAAGAAGGGCGGAGGACAGCCAACATCCAGAAACTGTACCACACTGCTCTCCATTTCTCATCTCAGGATGCTTCTTTCAGCTCATAGACCTGTGCTCTGTAAAGACTCATCGAGCTGGGAATAAGTATCCCACTCTCAGAAACAGAAAATGCTAAGACTTCCTTTTTTTTTTTTTTTTTCAATGATAACAAAATTTGCTTCTGAATGATGAGCTGCATAGCAGAAAAAAAATCTGAGCAGGTTTTCAAACTTGGAAGTCTGAAGCTAGAAAGGTAAATTATGTTCTCTAATAAAATACCTCTATTTGAACAGAAATATCTAACAGCCCAGTCTGAAATTTCAAAAGTTTATAAATTCTGCATTTTACAACACAGTGCTGTTGTAGAAAAATGAAGCCTGATGTATTTTTGGTATTACTAAATACTGTGTGAAGCAGAGCTCTTCTCATGTATGCTAACATATGCCAATCTGCTAGTATACTTACTTTTCTAAACTGAATCTTTTAGACTATGATCAAGCACTTCTATAACAAAATTCCTAATATTGCCATGAGTGATAAAGAGATAAGAAATACAAACTGTAACAAAATATGAGTATATAGCCTAATATCTTTATAGATCTTTATTCGACAGCCACCTTAAAAGTGTTGCCCACAAAATTTATTTTATATTTGACATTTGTGTACAAATGCCTACAAAACTGAGCAATGCCAACATGTCAGCTAGTTTGTTATTTGCCAAGAGAAAGGAAAAAAGTGTTTCATGCTCATGTGATTAACGTGTGTGATTCAGTTTGCCAACTTCCTCACCCCGTCGGACATCATGCTCGGATTGCTGGCTGCTGCGGCTCATGACGTGGATCATCCAGGGGTCAACCAACCCTTTCTCATCAAAACTAAACACCACCTTGCCAGCCTGTACCAGGTAAAACTGCTCATCAAGTTGATAATATGTAAAATGGTGTCAAGGAGAATCTAAGCGATTTACTGTGAACTTTAATGCCAGAATCTATCAGCAGGGGGTTGTTGATCAAATCAGTCTGCACCTTAGAGTCTGGACAATTTCAGTTCAGCTCCTCTCTGAGCATCTCTTCTTACAGCAAAGCTGATACACATGAGAAAGAAGGTGGAAATGTCAGATTTTGCTGAGGACATTTAAGTCAAATCAGTTGCCTGGGTTATTTCTGCTGTAGATCATCAGGGGTAAGGAACTGTGGGTAGGAAATATAAAAACACAGCAAGACAATTTGTATTTCATCTTCCTTCAGTGAGCAAGTAAGCAGCAGGAAGGTTCTAAATTGGTGTTGCATTAAAAGAAACTTCTGCTTCATGTGGCTCTAGTGAAATTAAACACTTAATGAATACTGCATTAAAAAAAAAAAAAGATAGAGGAAAACAAAGGGAAAGTTGTAGATATTTACACAAATGTGCTTACAGATATAAAAAAAGAACTGAAAAGCAGCCACTGTAGGTTACACCACAGACTGCCTAGACCGGTATCCTGTTTTTAAGAGCAGCCATTAAAAGATCTCACAGAGAAACATAAGCCTGGGATAAGTACAGAGTTGTCCTTCACCTGGTATACATTCTCCCAGCTCTGGCAAGCAGTGGTAGAAGACTTCCTGAAACAACAACACAGGCCCTCTTGTTCAGTAACTACCAGTGAACCCATTCTGCCCTGATTTTTGTGGTCCTTTCTGAATACATTTGTAGTTTTGGCTCACTGTAGCTCTGGATTTTATCTACAGCTGTCCTGTGTGTATAATCTCTGTATGCATGTATACATTATTATATGTGCACATTTCTATTATTTATACATCAATGTCAGAGCAATTTTGTAAATCATTTTGGTTGCACTAACCATAATTCAATGCTAATAAATGGAGATAGTATTGTTTTCTAGCCTTTGGAAAAGTCAGCATCATCCTTTGTAATAAGGTGTGAGAAACAGAATATACCAAGTTAAAAATGAATCTAAATGAAGACTCACTAATAGCTGTGTACCCTTCTATACATACTGAGCAAATCAAGAGTATGCTGTGATGTGCTCACTACTTGGAAAGAGACTGTCTCTTGGTTTCCCCTATTCAAGCAACATTTGGGTTTTCCCATAATAAGTGGATTGTGTTCTGGTGCAGCTGTCCTGCCCTGAGATACAGGAACGGGCTGCACCATGGGAGGCCCATCCAGGGCACAGTGATGGTGCACTTGAAACTTTGTGACTGGCCTTGTCACAAGCTGATTATTAAGTTATATGCATACATGTCTGATGCATTTTGCTCTGTCTTTTCTAAATGTCAGGCCAGCTGAGTGGGGAGGGAGAAAAACCAGGCAACTAAGCCAGGGGACTTTGGGAAGGTTGTGTTAAGGATCCTTTGAAGAGGAGAGGGTAGAGCCATTCCACAAAACCCCTGGTCCTATGAAAAAGGTGTAAACAACTCCTTCTCAAATTAATAGTGGGAAACAGTAGTATCTAATTAGGTTGAAAATTCAGGCTAATCTGTAAGAGATGTAGGTAAAATAAAATATTGACATCTTGGAGAGTTGATTTCTGCTCAGCTAACTAGGCTTGAATACACTCTCAAATCTTGGTTAAAAAAGGCAGTGACAATACAAAGAATCATAATCATAATGTTTTCTTTCAACATCAAATGTGATTTTTAAGTATCCTGTTTAGGGCCATTCATTGGCAAGTTTCACTTATTTTATCTGAAATTGATCCCAGATTGTTCCAAAGGTTTTAGTAGTGCACAGTATGTGGATGCCAGTAAAAGTAACAATGCTGGGAAAATATTTTGCTGAAAGCTTTTTTAGTCAAATATTTAGATGCAGTGAATAGACTTTAAAACAATAAATTACAGTCTTTTCCAGATTAGTACTTCAACATGTGCTTAAAACTGAAACTAAGAAGTTCTAAGGTTTGGGGGTTCTAAGTAGCAGAGCCACAGAATTGCTGGGACTAGTCAGAAAAATGGCCAATTGAAAGTAAGTTTTAACATAACTGGAAAGTCATCATCTGTCACTGAGAGAGCCATAAGTGAGACGGAGGGTTATCTGCTCATGGCATTTCTTTGCTCTTGTTTGTACACTTATATTAGAACTTTACATTTGAATCATCTGCGAAAAAGTGGTTTGCAAAATTAGATCAGTCAGTATTTGACAAAGATGCAAAGTGTTCGACAGCTTCTGCAGTGCATATATGAGGAGGACCACTTTGCAGGATGATAGGTGTCATCACCAAGGAGTTCAGAACTTTCAGTATTTCTTTTCAAACTAAATCCATAATTTTTGATGCAATACATTTTTTTTCATAATCTATAGGGTAATTTCCATGACAGTCTATTGCATGTGAGGCATCATAATTTTCCATGAAGATAAAAGTGCCTAATTCAAGTCTTCAGCATTGTAGAGAAGTCAGCTGAGAGTGTAGAAAGTGACAGCAGGGATTAGGAGGTCACTTATTTCTCCTGTGGGGAGCACAACAGCATTCCTTGTTATGTGATGTAGATTTTGCTTCTAACTTTTATTTACCATTAAAATGAAAAATGACAGTTTTATTCTTGTTTGCTAATCATTGTCTTAGGTCTCTGTAGTCTTAAAAGATTCAATTAACTCAAATTGTAGTTGATACATTTAGCTTATCCAACATTATTTCCACTCCTTTTGACTGAAAGCACCATACAACTCAAGGTTGCTCAGCCAGAGTTGAGGTCTATCTTTGTCTGGCTCTTAAGTGAAGGGTAATAGTTTAGAAGTCTGGAGTGATCACCTACAACTTCTGTAGTACAGCCAGGTTTCAGAAATCTATGAAAGAACACTTTACAACTTTAATATAAATATATATAAACTAGAATTAGGAAAATATGTTTTGGGCATCACGACAGTTCTAGTTCTTAAAAACACCGTTTCTAATTAAAGTAACATTTTTCAAGTATTTAGTATTGTGTGTTAAACCAACTGCTCAATGACTAAGAAAAGATGACCAGATTGAAGGAAAATTAGACCCCCTTCTACTCCGAATTAAAATTGAAGTTTTCTCCACACCAACTTCAATAGCCAGTCTTCCTCTCTTCAAGTTATTATGCTTTTCCAAATGTGTATTTCAAGTGTGGTGGTTTATTTTTCTCCCTCAGAATCCTGCAGTCTGTATTCTAGCAATCCACTAGGTTTAGGCAGCAGATGTGACAGAGGCTTCCAATTATGCAGCCTTTAAAACAAACCTGTGCCGCTCATCTTTTTAAAAAATAAAAAGTTAGGGGAAGCAGAGCTGAGACTCCAGCCTGCAAGCCAGCACACAGACTTTCCCTTGCATGGGTTATCTCCCCACCAGCCTACACAATCAGATAGCTCGTGGCAATTAGTCTTAATAAGGCAGTGGAGTGTTGCTGGGTGGAATAGCTGACTCTACTAATTGTTGGCAGCAGCTTCAGGGATTCTGACTGCTTGCATTTAGGAGGAGAGTCATATGATTTCATGCTCAGTTGTTGCTTGTTAACTTGACCTTTCCCCTTCCCTCCTCCAAGTGTGGGAAACGAGACTGTGCAGCAGCTTTGATGTAAGTTCTCGGTATAGCAGCAGGCAAAGAGGAGAAGCTTACAGAAGTAGGAATACTCAGAGATGGATACCTGAGTTTGCTTTTTGCCTTTGAGTAACTATTAGTTGGGTGAAAGAAAGTCTTTGGATGTCTCCATGCTCAGTCTTGCTCTGACTGGCCTTCAGCGTAGCCAAAGAGCAACTTCATCCGTGGAGTGCAATTGCCCACTTCAGGTAGGTACTGCTGAAGCAGCTCCTCCCAGCACATAGCACTGCCATGCTGGTAGGGATGTGAGGGCACAGGGTGTGCCAAGGGGGATCTCCCCAGTTGGGCTGTTTCATGGGGACAGTCAGACCATGGCTGTAGGAACTGTTCATACAGGCACTGTTTTAAACAAGTGGAAGCCTTCCCAAAAAAACAAAAGTAATAAGTAGGGTTTGTCTAATTTACCTTAAGGTAAGAAGGTGGCAGCCTGTGGACTTACGGTGACTGGGACCAGAATTAAGCTCTGAAACTGGAGAGATGAAAGAAGAAAAGCAATTTGTTGTTCTGTCTGTTATCTTCCCTTATTTTTCTTGGTCAACCTGGTATATTTAGGCAAAAGGAGAAGAAGTGTATTTAAGTTGACTGTCAGAAGTAATTTAGATACTGCATAGCCGTATATATAGATCCTGAGTTCTGAGTCTGTCAGCTCTTCTGCTGAAAAGGACTTAGTCTTTGCTTGGTTAGAAAGTTTTGGGGTTAGTTTTATTTTATTTTTCCCCCCACCTGTGATAGGGTGGTGGAACACTAGAACAAGTTGCCCAGGGATGTGGTGGAGACCCATCCCTGGAGACATTCAAGGTCAGGCTTCCCAGGGCTCAGAGCAATCTGACCTAGTTAAAGATGTCTCAGCTTACTGCAGGGACAGTGGACTAGATGACCTTTAAAGGTCCCTTCCAGCCCAATTCCTTTCTATGATTCTATGATTTCTATTGGGAGGGAAGTTTAAAAAAAAAGGGAAATAACAAAGCAACATGTCGGGGATTGTGCGGATTCAAATCCAGTTTTCACTCTCACCTTTGCACTAGTTTTGAGTATGAAATTCCAAGAAAAATACTCATAAGATGATCAAAATGCAAATTGAATCTTGCTTACTGGCAATGTTTAGTGTTGCAGCAGTCATTAGATAGGACAGGTTTACAGGAGGGGATGGGGAAACCTTATGAAGGAAACACTGTTCAGTTCCTCTTGGAGAAGTGGAAACTGTGCGTCACATTCAACAGGAAAGGCAGCACTACTGCAGCTACACCTCAGAGCAGTGTGACTGTACATAAGGGAATCAGAGATTAACTGCCTGGGAAGTGGGCTTCTGAATATTGTTTCTTAGGTGGCAGTGATAGGTTGGAGTCCTTGTTCTGGTACCTGCCCCAAAGGTTTGGTTGTGTTTGGTTGGTTTTAAATCCAGTACTTGTCTACCCCAAAAGCTGTAAACTGGCCAAAACAGGGATCAGATGCTGTAACTCCCCTGGAGTGTCCCTGTTGCTAGGTGATAGTCATCTTGTTCACATTGTGCACACTGTTTTGGATAAATGAGAACTGTGCCATTCTCTAGAAGGGTGCTCCTAGGCCCTGGGCTGCTTCTTTGCAGCAAGCAGATGCTTTTATGAATTTGAAGAACAGTGTTTCTGAACAAGCGACATTTCTGAGGCATTCAGTAGTAGAAAGTACTCTGTGAACTAAATGAGTGATGACTGGCAAAGGCATTGCACGTTAGGATAGTAATACAAAATCATCAGGCACAAGATACCCAATTTGTTGTAATTTACAGAAAACCTAGGAAGCTGGGTCTCCATTCCCTCGAATGTTTACCAACCCAACTTTGGTTCCACTTAGCTGGAAGCAAACAAATGAAAAGGCCTCAAAATTTGTTGCAGACTAAGTTGCTGAAGCTTGCATATGCTCAGTGATACTGATCCTCCTCTTGCAGCTGCAGACAGCTTCCAGTTCCCTGACTCCCAGGGAAATCTGGCAGTTCAGTGTTGTTTCTCTTGTCTGCGCCGCATTCAAACTGTAGAAGCTGAGGAGTTAACCTGGGATCAGGAGGAGGTAAAAATATGATTTTGCACTCGCTCTTTAATTGATTTGTTAATAAATCTGTTAGACTGCAAGATACCTCCCACTCAGATGAGATTAGCTCCTCCATTCACAGCAGGATTCAAAAACTGTAGAACAGGACTCTATGGCTGACCTTAGCTAGGAAACCTAGAAGCACAATGTCCTTAACTACAGAAATTCAGACCAATTCCTCAAATCCAAAAGGTGGCTAAAAAGCACACATTTTAGGCTGATGGTTCAGCACTTAAAACCAGCTCTAGGCATCATGCAGTACAGCAAATCTGTCTCTGTACCATGGATCCCTGCCTAATCCTTGAATTTATTCCTTTTGTTCCTCCCTAGAACGTTTCAGTGCTAGAAAATCATCACTGGCGATCTACGATAGGCATGCTGCGAGAGTCACGGCTCCTCGCCCATCTGCCCAAGGAGGTGACGTAAGTGTCTGCTGGAGGAAATGCAGCACTGAAACTAGTCCATGGCTTCCTTCACTCTTCTTAAAACAACACTGGCAGAGGCCCAGGCTTCAGACAAGGCTGAACTTCCTGCCCTCTCTTGGTGTCAGTATAAAATCATGAGACAAATTTATAGAGCAGAAGTATTTTCTAAGACCTTACCACTTCTGCAGGACAGGAATGGCCATTGTCAGCACCAGGACTACTTAGAGTCCCAGCAGGAATGGACCTTTTCAGCTCCATCGTTGTCATTTTTCATTTTACATAGCACCAACCAACTGTGGAAAGATTTACTGATGAGAAAGCATGAATTAGAGAGAAAACCAAAGGAATGGGTTGATTAGCATTGACACTGCTCAGGACTTCCACACCTGACTGAGAAGGTGTGGTTCAGTCTCCACCATCTCTTTGGGTAAAGCAAAAAAAACCCAACATGAGCACCTTGGCCAAGTTGATGCTAACTTTTTACCTGCTGGTACTGTGTGGTGTTACTCCCACCAAGGAATGGAGATTGAGCCCATTTAACAGCCTGCAACTCTGAATTGTAATCACAGGTGACCTTACTAAAAATATAAACAAGTTACCAGGAAGCAGTAAGCTCCATATCCCTCCAGAAATCCTTTGCATCAGACCAACAACTTCAGTTGTACTTTAAAGGACTTTAGTCCAGTCCCTCACCACTTCAAACACAACTTCAAAGTTGTAGTATTCACCACCTAGCTCAGAGCAGCTGACGTAAGATCCGAGCATTTATCTAGATGCATTATGCTGTTGTTTTATTGGGTTTTTAACTTTCAATCACTTTCCAGAAGGTTTCAGAACCACCTATGTAAACAAGCATTTTTCTGCTTTATTATCTATTCCTCCTGAAACCATTTAGGCAGCTAGAATGGTTGTACCCTTCAAACCCCTGCAGAGATTGACCAAATAGATCAGACGGGATCCAGTAGAAAAGAGGAAGCTTCATACTAGCTATGATCCATAGCAGGTTGTTTTGAGCTAATAATGTTCAATGTTTCCATGATTGAAGTGACTTCCTTTCCTTAACTGCAGACAGGACATCGAGCAGCAGTTGGGCTCCCTGATATTGGCAACAGACATCAACAGGCAGAATGAGTTTTTGATCCGTCTGAAGTCTCACCTTGACAACCAGGATTTGAGGCTGGAGGATGCACAGGACAGACATTTTATGCTTCAGGTAACTCTAAAAAATACTTTTCCATTATTGTTTTTTATTCATGTTTCAAGTATATATTAGAGTATATATTAGAGTATTCAAGTATATATATAAGTTAGAATAGCATACAATAGTGTGTCTGGACATCAGCATCTCCTTACCCATCAGCATCTCCTTACCTATCACCATAAACACTTCCCTTCTGCTACCTGGCATGTCAGGCAAGGGTAAGGTGCCTCCAGTATTTCTTTATGTGATTTCCTTGAGTTGAAAAGCTGTGAATGCAGGAGTTACAGGAGAGTGTCAAATGCTGAGAAATGAAGATAAGCTATTAATTATTTTATTTCCAAGCCACTGCCTCCCTTACCAGGTAATGCTTTGATTATAGTCTCTCTTCTGGCAAATGTCACTTCACTGGGGTTATTTTCTAGCACCGTGCGGGAGAGGCCTCCTCGTCAGTGTTCTTTCCAAGACATCCTGACTTCAGGTGCCCAAGTCCCATTCCTGTGACGGACGTTCAGAAACTGCCTTTGCAGAGACAGCTGTTGCCATGGCAACAGGTGCTTCTCTTGTGGCTCTGCCTAGCTAATGAAGAAACCATGCTTTATTTAAAAATCAAATAGGTTCAGACTGGTTCTTCCAGCTAAGCTGTAGTCATTAGCAGGCTCCTCAGAATCTCTACCTATTCAAGCATTATTGTGATTAAAGTAACTGCGTATACATGCTTCTCTGGAGAAATGACTTTAAGTTCACTCTTAAATACATAAAGGAGTTTATGTAATCGGTATCATTTACAAAACAAACATCTACAGGTTGGCACTTCGTTGAATTTACACGAAAGGTGACAGTTGTGAGGAAAGCTGTGCTGATCTGTTAATTCTTCCCCCTCCAGCAGTGTGGGAAGTGCAGTAATCTGCTCGCCTGTCTTCCACCAAACATGATGTTGTGTTAGATTCCTGCACAGACCATGCAGGCCAGGATGAAGGGCTTACCATATTTCTGGACAGATTAGGAAGTTGTGCAAATGCCAAAGGCAGAGGAATTACAGATCTCAACTATGGCAAAAAAAATTAATATGCACTTTCTTGAAGATAGGAAACAGGGCACAAATGCTGTAAAATTTGTCTGGTGGATTAGTTGTGGAAGAAGTTAAGAAA